>OY998252.1:59077664-59450164 GCA_963922045.1 Persicaria maculosa
TTATCTCCGCTTGCAAAATCAACACTTTGTATGGAATTTTGATAGGTATATTAAAATTGGTTTATTATGCCATAGATTGTATACAAATTAGTTATTTTCAAAGTTCGTATTATTTTCCGTTCACGAGTGATAGTTTGTATTATTTTTGGTCATTTTTCCATTAATTAAATCCAAAGCACCTACGCCACGTGTCATCCCCTCATGCACCGTTTTTTTTGGCAACATCTTTATTTACTATATTTAAATATTTAAAAATTAGAAATATCATTTTTGGCAACATCTTTATTTTTGACAACATCATTTCATAATACATTTTTTTAACCAATATTAATTACACAATATTGTTCCATTTTATATTAATTACACAATGTCATTTCTTACTACATTTTTTTACCAATGGGATTAATTCAAAACTTTTTTTTAATAAAGTTAATATTAACTATACAATATTATTTCATTCTAAATTAATTACACAATATCATTTAAATCTATTTTTTTAATTAATTCAAAACTTGTTTTTTTTATAAAGTTAATATTATCTATACAATATTATTTCATTCTGTATTAATTATACAATATCATTTCAAGCTATTTTCTTTAAACAATGGGATGAATTTAATTTTTTTTAAATACATATATATATATATATAGTACTTTCCAAATGTAATTGAGGTTTTTAGCACAGGTTTCAAATAAACCAAGCTATAAAATAGTCCTCGCGGTTTTTACCACAATTTGAGGTTTTCACCGGAGTCAATCCCTATATATATACATGGTGACTTTACAACTCGATTCATCCTAAAAACCGTGCTAAAAGCTCTAGTTTTAAAATAATACATGACTTTATAAATCGGTCAAGCCTAAAAATCATGCTAAAAACTCATATTTTAAAATTTCATAGTGACTTTATAGCTCGGTTTTATTCAGAACCGAGCTAAAATTTGTGAATTTATAGATCGGTTCTATTCAAAACCGGGCTATAAAGTAAGTGAACCGGGCTAAAAATCCGGTCCTCATATGTAACGGCCCGGGATTATGATTCCCGGGTTACGTTTCGAGGGACGAAACCCCTCGTTAGGATCTTGCGCCCCGAGTACAGGTTGAAGGTTTCAAATTCTATTCTGAATATTTTCAAGTGGGATTTCATACCCCAAATTCGAAGGGATCGTTGGAATCCCCGGGGAAGTCCCCTGTACCTTCCGTAAGTCTAATCGTGGAAAACCAGCAGTCATGCAAATAGCAGAATCAAGGTGTAATACAACAGGGTGTCACGGCAGAGCCGAGTCAAAACCAAATCGATAAGTGTATTTATCGAAATCTAATAGGCGATATTAGCGAGGTTAGACCATTTCTTTGCAATCGCCCAAGAGAGTTCCCACGTCACGGAAGCAAGGAACAATCATGCTGCAAAACAAACCTAAAAAATATGTTTGCGGGGCGGTGTCAGATCGAAGCCCTACACAATATAATCCCAAACAAGCAGACACATACACACGCTAGTCCTAATAAAGATGCTTCTAGATGCAATGCGGAATATTAACACACTAACATGCTCCTAAGATCAAGTGCATAAATATAATAAGGCCTTAGCACCGAATACCAAGTGATATATCCCTCTCCTACCTCCACCCTCTTCCGATAGGGCGGGGACTGGCCAGCTCGTGAATGCATTCCATAATAATCGGGCGGCACCCATGCCCAACCCACCCCACAAGAAAAATAAAGCCCGCATGCAGCTTTCGCAATCATGCTCATAATATAATTAAAGGAAGTTCCATATGACTCGATTGACCCAGGACGGAACCCGATGGGACTGGGTCGTCCTATGACCCTAGCAAAGACTCTAGTTACTTCACAGATAACGGCCGTTCTATTTACAAAAGCAATGAGTAAACGAATGCTCAATCATGAGTGCAATCCTAGCAGGATACTACATGGCATGCTTTATTATGAATGCAAGCACCTAGTATGCACATGGCTACAAGCAGGGAGATCTCTTTTTTGAATCTGAGTGAGCTCATATAGGAACTCACCTGGCTATGCAGAACATCGTAATAGAAGATCTGGCATACACCAATCATAATCACAATTTTTCACCTAGATACATATCAAAACACATATATAAGTCTACATCTAGCCACTCAATCACATAAACACATGCACATCATTCAATAAGAATAACCACATCATAATCATTATCCCATCAAGTTCAACCACTCATCATATTGCCACATTTCGTAAGACCACATCATTCTCACCATCTCATTCATTCACATTCATTTTTCCGCAATAATACTCATATATATCCGCATGATCATATACCTCCAAAGTTCATCATATTAATCATAGCTCATAAAGCATAAGTCAAACGATACGAAATTATAACATCTCATCATGCCGTTAGTTATTCATTCATACCATTAATCAGCACAAATCATGATATTAGTCAATCGATCACATCAATATGCTAGTTAGTCGTCGATCACACAATTCCCAAGCAAATCCCGAAACCGCTCCAAAATTCGAATCAACTAGTTATAAATTTCGACCTAGGCCCGTCAGTCGTAGCTTAACACCTAGGTCACCCCTCCCGTTCAGCCACCCCCTAGTCTCAACCCTGTCAGCCATAGCTTACCAACTAGGCCTGGAAAGCGGCCTTCGGGGTCGACGGCGACGACATCTGTTAAGAGACGAAGTGGAAGACGTTCGTCCGGAGAAGCATCTTTCGACGCGCAAATGGAAATGGTTGGGGAAACTAGCGCTCAGATTCTGAATTACGCGCGTGCTGAGGACGAGGCGTCGAAGACGCCTATGAACCGTGAGGCGGAGGTGATGAAGGTCCTCGACGAACTTGTTGCTGAATGATTCATTGAAGACGAGGGCTCGTTGTTATGCTGTAAAAGCTCGGATTTTTAATAATAAATTTTAATAAATAATTAAATAAAAGGGATTTAGGTCAAAAAAAAATTCGGATATTTGAAAATCCTCATCTTCGCCTTAAAAATCGTAAATTAAAATCCTTCCGGCATCGTTTTAGAATTTTGATTTTTGACAGAATTTGATTTCGCTTTTGAGTTCCGAGTCTTGATAAATTAATTTTAAATTCGATAATGATTTACAAATTCGATTAAGGTTTATTAGTGTCGGATTTTGGGATCGAGAAAGCGGGATTCAAGATTTACTTTTTTTTTTTTTGTTATTCAAAATGGGGATTTTGAGACCACTTCATCTTGTCTTCTTCCCCCTTCTTCACCCATATTGTTGCAAAATCTGAATCCTCACTCCTTGGCTCCTTGCCTCAGCAGTAGCATCAACAACAGATCAACACCATCACCTTCCTCACACTTTCCTCCCCACCATTTTTGGTTAAACAACTCCCCACCATCTCCTTTCTTCACCCTTTTTCTTTCCCAGTTATGGAAAAGTGCCAAATTGGCCTTGCTTGGCCTGATCTGCCACTGCAGACCACTGTTTTCCCCATCTTTATTTGATTTCAGAAGCAGGCCTCTCCTCCCCTCATTTTGATTTTCCAACTACACCATTCCCCATCTCCATTTTACCCCCTTCCCCCCCCCCCCCCCCCCCCCTCACAAACAGGCCCTGGAACCAAGCTCAGAAGAGGCTGGTTGCCTAGCCATCACCTCTAGTGCCGACCACTACCTCCGAGCTCCATTGGGCACCCGAGCACCTCCGCTTCCCGAGCAACGCCCATTCCAACACCTCCTGCGCTCCCTCCGCCTATGCCTTCGAGATGCCGAGCAGGAGCACCCACCACCATCTCCTCTCCCAGCCTCCGCCAGAGCACATGAGCACCCTCCGAACATACCCGAGCGCCGCTGAGCCCAGGAACCGCAAGAAACATCTCCGCCAAGCCCTCTCCCCCCCTCTCGTATGCCATGCCTTTTCCGAATCGAAGACGGTAAGCTCTCTTCCTTTCCTTCCGCTCCAAAATGTGTTAAAGCTCCACCTTTAAGCTATTATCTTCCATCCTAGGACATTCCCGCTTGATTTCGACTCCGGTGAGCCACATCGAACCTCGACGAGTTCTCCGGCGACCCATCGAACCCAATCCGCTCGGTGAGCTTTCCGAACTCCCCTTTAGTTCTTATTTTCGATTTTCGTCTTGCTTGCTGCTTGGACTGGCCGGGTTAGAGGGAGAGAGAGCGTCGAGAGCGAGAGCCTAGGGCGGCGAGGCGTTAGAGCCAGGTGCGGTATGGGAAAGCTGAGGAAGAAGAAGACTGTTCGTGTGGGCCCCTTTCCCTTCCTTTCTGTTTTATTCATTTTATTCAAATCGAGCCCGGATGAGTGAAATGGAAAGTGGGCTGGCAAGCTTGGGCCGGGTTAGTCTTATTATGAGAGAGGGTTTGGGCTTCTTGTGTTTTCATAAACTTATAAAGTATCTTGGGCCTAATTTGGTTTGGTTGGTTGGTATAAAATAAGATTTCAGATGGCTTAAATATCTTTTATGAAAATGTTAAATTAATAGGATTATTTTGGTGATTAAATGTTACAAATTAACTATATAATGATTTCAAAATAAGAAACATGTCGGAATTATTTTAATGGTATAAATTTATAAGTTGATTAAAGATTTAATGTTTATAAGTGGGTTTTGGCCAAGTATGATTTGAGAAAATGTTTTCAATATGAGTTGACTTAACTTGAGATTTAAGAGTTTGGAAAACTTTGAGAAAATGATTTACTTGTTTCAACTCGGAGAATTTATTGTTGAATCCTGCTCGACAGTTTTGTGGATTTTAAATAAGATATGGAATGATATGTGATGAGATAAGACGGAATGATCGGAAATGAGATATGTGAAGTTATGTGTGATAGTTAGGGGCGCCTTATATGATTTAGATAGACTTATGCATATCTGTATAATTGTTAGGTGATTGTTGCTTGTTGGACTCCTCTTGCGTTATCTTTTGCTGTTCGGCATTTCAGGTAAGTTCCTTAGGGGGCTTACTCAGGTTGGACATTCATGCCTGTTGTTGCATTTTATGTTAGGTGTTGCATATGCATAAAAGCATGCCATGTAGTATCCTGTTTAGGTTGCACTAATTGAATGAGCATCTGCTTACTTTATGCGTTTGAAACAGAACGGTCGTTATCTGTGATAGTCCTAGAGTCTTTGCTAGGGTCATAGGGTAGCCCAGCCTCATCGGGTACCCTGAGTCAATCGAGTTATGAACTTCCTTATATTATGAGATGCCTGCGGGCTTTATTGTGGAGCGGGTTAGGCATGCGTGCCGCCCGATTATGATGGAATGCATTCACGAGCTGGCCAGTCTCCGCCCTATCGGAAGGGGGTGGAGGTAGGAGAGGGATATGCCACTTGGCATTGTCTTGGGCCCTTTACAGTATTTTTACACATTATTATAACTAGGAGCATGCTAGTCTGTTTGACTTTCGTACTGCATTAGAGCATCTTTATTAGGTATAGCGCATACTATGTGGCCTCAGCGAGGACTACCGGTCCCGCATGAGTGGCTCGATCTGATTCCTTTCCCCGTTCTTCTTTTAAAGGTATTTTCTGCAGACTTGAGTGCTCGATGTCTATATGACGGGGTTTCCTTTTTGCGAATCGAAGAACCTGGCTAATTCTATAACTCGTTATAAATGGTAATCATCCACTTATGTTTTGGTTTTGACTCGGCTCTGCCGTGGTGCTTTGTATCTAAATTTTGCTTTCGTCTTGCTTCCGTTTGAAATGAATTTACGAGTTAGTCCCTAGGACAGGTTAAGGGTACCCAACGGCCCTACGATACTTTTAGGGTTCGAAATCCCTCTTTATTACTGACCTTAAAAAGTTTGAAACTTCGACCCGTACCTGGATTGCAAGATCCGAACAAGGGGTTTCATCCCTTGAAACGTAACCCGCAAATCATAATTCTGGGCCGTTACAAAGATGGTATCAGAGCCGAGGTTGTGCAATTCGGGTACGCAAGGGTCGAGTGTATGTTTTGGAAAACCGTCCATGAATTTCAAAGGATTTGAAAGGATTTTAAGAAGGGCAAAATGAACTTAAGACGCCTAACCAAAATTGGACTAAATAATCAACTTGACTTGTAATAAAAGAGGAAAACCGACCAAAAAGGGGACGCGAGTGGGTAGTAAAGGCGCTAGACCACCCCTATTGGGTGTAGTTGGGAATGGTAGGCAAAATACCAGCTTGTTCTTTACAGATGGGTTGGGATACTCCAAGGAGATCATTATGAGTGTTATTGACTGATTCTATGCTGAGTGCTTGATGTGCTAAAGTCTGACTGGTATGCCTAACAATTAAATGTGCATTGACTGATCCGTGTAAACGGGATATTGGGAGTACCCTTGTTTTGTGTGGCCAAACCCAGCTTGTGTGGGACTGCCCCCTTCCATTATGTTAACCCCTTGACGGCCCTATCTAGCCTTTCCCTGGATGTCAGTGTCTTCCACGGGGAATTGGGTTGGTAACCACATTGTGTCGGGAATCATGGTTGGATATTAAGGTTGTCTAAGTGAGTGTTGGAAGTTCTTGATGTCACTTTGAGTCAGAAGTAAGGTGTTCCTGGGACTGTCCTTTCTTATTCTTATGATGATCAGCAGTGTCTTCTTGCCATGAAGAGTTATACCGGAGTCCCATGGGAAAGAGAGGTGATGAGTCGGTTAGGAAAGATCAATGGTTGCCCTTAGGGATCTCTGTCCAATTGTAATGGTGACTCTCTCTGAATTGTATGACATTCTGTACCCATGCTTGCACCCATTGCTTAGGTCTCGTGTTGCACCTTCCTTTTTGTTATGATTATATGTCGCCTTCACAAGTATAATTAACATGTTGTATTGGTGGTACTAATGATTGCTTAGAAGCATGACTGGCATGGTACGAGTCTATATAATTGTTGTCTTCTCCTGGATTAGGTCCATGATAGTGTGAGAAGATTGCACTTGGCTTTGTTTGATTAAATTAGTAGCTCTATCTGTGACCATGTTGTCGAAGTAATGTCTTGATAAATGTATGTCGCATTTAGTATTATTGAATTGGAACTCATGCCTTCGTATTCTACTTATATTGTCCTATTATATAGGTTTCATTACGCGTTGCTACATTCCTCCCATGCTCTATATTGCTGGACTATGTTAATGTGGTCTCTTATGTATCGTTGTGTTAGCCAATCAAGTGCATGTATGTATCAAATGTTGTATTCGCCCTGATTAGTCCTAGCATGTTTACATGATTATCTCTCGATAGTGTTCCCTATTACTCCATGATGCTCTCTCGTGCTTACATGAATATATGACTCGACACTTCGCATGATCACACACCACGTTATATCATGTTTTCGCATATACATGACACCCGAATGTTAGGGTAGGTCTAGTCGAAGTGCCTTGATGAGTTCATGTTCGATATGTGCTAGTAGTATCCTATAAGGTTTATGAATTCCGATATGACTCCCTAGATGGTAACTTTTCGTACTTACTGCATTGCGTAAACATGCTTCGTGAACCTTATGCTGAGTTCTCTTAGGCCACTCTTAACTATGTCATGCCTCATCATGTATCGCTAGCATCCTGTAGGACCTATGCTTTCTAAATGTGACCCTTCGTCTGATTGCATGCCATTCTTGACTTATTATATGATCATGGTTGCCATATGTGATAGATACTATGCTGCTCTTATGTGTTCTCGTATAACATTAGGTCGGATTGTTACGATAACCTCATCATGATGCATTGACCTTGATTGTTGATATATATACCCCGCTAGTGCATTGCTCATATAGGTGATATTTGCTCTGTTTGGTAAATCCCGCATATCTCGCTTAAGACTACTAGGCATTATGGCTTTCATGAATCGATAGACTGTTAGCTTTTCTCGCATGCACCTCAAGGTAGAACTCAAATGTGTCTTTTGAATGTACATGTATTTCGTTGATCTTCGAGATAGGTACATGTTAGTGTGGGTTGATATGGTTGATTGCTTGAGACGAACCCTTGCTGCTTGTCACAAATTGTAACCTCATAGATTTTTCATAGGGGCAATCGTTGTCATTCTCGGGTCAAAGTCTTGTCTCTAGTCTTGTCGTCCTTTATCCTTGGTCTATGTTTGGTTCCGAAGTGAACATTGGGTTGCCCGTCCTTGTCACATCCCTATCTCTGCTAACTTAGACTCCTCTGCGATATTTGGTGAGCGACTGCTTGAATGAGAAAGGAAGTTACATAACGATAGAGCAGTGTGGCGGAAGCGTGGGCCCATAACCCACAAGCCTCATGATCGACGGTGTTGGTGGGACACGTATGTTTTGAGGATTGCGGCTATCGAGTACGATATGACTTGTAGGCGGGAGTGTCCTCCGTTTGAATTGCTAACTTTTCTGAATATGTTGATAACCATGTTGCAATGCTTTGATGGTGACGTTTATGTGTTGATGTGCTGACTCGGTAATAATTATTGTCTGATTGTCTGTTGTTTATGATGATATGATTCGGTGCCTTACAGTTCTAATGTACATGATGTCTTGATGCGTTGATGCTTGAGTTGCTAAGCATGATCTAAATTCGTTACCTATAAAATGTGAACTGCAAATGCTGAGAAACCTGAACTGTTTATTAGATAAGGTTATGATGAACTTGCTAGCTTGACTTGATTATGTGCATATATGATGATTTGTAATAATGAGTGAGCATGACGGTAAATTGAGATTTATCGACGCAGTTGCAATGTTTAATGCTGAACTAATGATGCTATTGATATAAATGCTAGTTGATATGATGTGGTCCTTATGTGCAATAATGTCCATGATTGCTTCTTCTTTGAACTTGTGGGTGAGGTCATTTGGTAGTGTGGTGAAAGAATTTTTGGCGGTTGGGAGATGGTGTTAGGATGTGAGTCGCGAGAGAGGGATGTTGACTTAGGTAACACTGAGTGAACTTTGGGATTTGTGGGAGGCAATGTTGGTGGTTCTGATGAGCTTCTAGGTGATGCTTCGGGTAGTACGAGGAGTGTAAGGAATGGCTCGTGAATATTGAGGACATGGTATTAGAGGGTACTTAGGTGTAGAGTTGGAGATAGGAGTTGGATTCTTAGAGGTGGATGGTGTGGTAGTGTTTAGCGGAAGGAGGGGCGAGATTTGAGCATCGGGGTGAATTGGGATTTCTTTGGGAAATTTTTTCTGAGATGACGTTGGCGGGTCTAGAAGAGATTAGTCTTGGTTTGAGAGTGGAGATGGGCGAGCGGAGATTGTGTTTTATTTTGATTGGTATGATGTGAGGATTTTCTTAATTATGTGATGTATTTATATCTGCTGGCATGATGTTAGATAGTAACCATGATGAACCTGATATGGACTGATATTACATGTGGCTATGAAATACTGAAATCTAATTGGTAGTGACTAGTGTTATCATGATATATTGAAGCATTACTACTCTGTTATGTGTTTTAGAAGCATGTTATGATGTGTTATATGAATCACGAGATACTGACATGTTGTTATGTGAAAACATGATATTATATTATGGGGTGATATAGCATGATGTTATGTTATTTGATCGTTAAGCATGATTATGGATATGTTAAATGATGAATATGATTTGAAGTATGAACATGACTTGTATATATGAGGTAATGATGCGTGATTTCTAAATGGTCACCATTTGGCATTGTGATGAGTCAAGATAATGTTTGATGAATATGCTGACATTCGATGACTGATATACTGTTTGACCCCCCTTACGCGGAATAGAATTCGAATAGATTGATAAGATGATTAGGTGAGTTATGTGTTCATTAAGAGAAAAACCCATATTATGACTGGTTCTACTGGTATTGCGATGAGAGAGGCGATCGTGAGATTTGACTTGAAGTGGCATACTGACTCCATGACACCTAACCTCTTTGATCACTTGACATGTGTGCTTGCGTGATAAGCTATGAGAATTCGATGATGCACTTGTGATGCCTTTTGTATGAGGTAGATATACTCTATGACTCGTGATATGATGTTGAGATTTTGTTGTTGCTTTTGGTGTGATAGTATGATTTATGTTATGGGAAAACATGTTATGTTTTTGAGATGTCGAATGGGTAAGATTATCATGATTGATGTTGAGATTGCCATATTGAGTTGAGAAAACATGCTCTTGGCTGATGATGCTATGAGTTGATGAGTTGATTTACTTATGTGCATATTGAGTTCAGAATGATGAGAAAATAATTTCGGAACCTAGGAAGAGAATATGGGATTAGCCCTTAGAGGTGGATGATTCCACCTCCGTGCTTCTGAAATTGATTGATGGTTATGCGAGAAACTGATCTAGTGGTTGGAAGATTTTGACGAAATCTTGATTTGAAAGAATTTGACTTGTTTTGGTGTAAGGTTGCTTGATTAGACGTTGGATTTGAAGATTTTGAACGGTTTTGGAAAAGGGCCGACTTTGATTGTAAAAGAATGAACAATATCGAGAATTATGAGGCTAATCTTTATTTTCAATTGCGGAATCCCTTTAGAAACTTTTCAAACCCAGGCAACTCTATGATATTTCACGAAGTGGATACAAGCATTTTACGAGGGCGCTTGTAGGGTGCTTGCTGAGACTTAGTGATGACATTGTAGAACTTTTAGAGTTGTGGTACTTCCGAAAAGTCGAAGCAAGGATGTGATAGGGGCGCTTATTGCATACTTGTCAAGGCCAATTAGAGATGTCACGACCGTGACTAGGATGTTGTGAGAATCTCGGAAGACGCAACCGAGATGATTACAAGATCTTTGGACATGGTCCTTGGACTCATCAATTTCAACTTCATCCCCTACTTTATTTTGGTTTTAGTCTCGGGGACGAGACTTGTTTTTAGAGGTGGATGATGTAAAAGCTCGGATTTTAAAATAATAAATTTTAATAAATAATTAAATAAAAGGGATTTAGGTCAAAAAAAAATTCGGATATTTGAAAATCCTCATCTTCGCCTTAAAAATCGTAAATTAAAATCCTTCCGGCATCGTTTTAGAATTTTGATTTTTGACAGAATTTGATTTCGCTTTTGAGTTCCGAGTCTTGATAAATTAATTTTAAATTCGATAATGATTTACAAATTCGATTAAGGTTTATTAGTGTCGGATTTTGGGATCGAGAAAGCGGGATTCAAGATTTACTTTTTTTTTTGTTATTCAAAATGGGGATTTTGAGACCACTTCATCTTGTCTTCTTCCCCCTTCTTCATCCATATTGTTGCAAAATCTGAATCCTCACTCCTTGGCTCCTTGCCTCGGCAGAAGCATCAACAACAGATCAACACCATCACCTTCCTCACACTTTCCTCCACAACATTTTTGGTTAAACAACTCCCCATCATCTCCTTTCTTCACCCTTTTTCTTTCCCAGTTATGGCAAAGTGCCAAATTGGCCTTGCTTGGCCTGATCTGCCACTGCAGACCACTGTTTTCCCCTTCTTTATTTGATTTCAGAAGCAGGCCTCTCCTCCCCTCATTTTGATTTTCCAACTACACTATTCCCCATCTCCATTTTACCCCCTTCCCCCCCTCACAAACAGGCCCTGGAACCAAGCTCAGAAGAGGCCGGTTGCCTAGCCATCACCTCGAGTGCCGACCACCACCTCCGAGCTCCACTGGGCACCCGAGCACCTCCGCTTCCCAAGCAACGCCCATTCCAACACCTCCCGCATATGCCTTCGAGATACCGAGCAG
Organism: Persicaria maculosa; assembly: GCA_963922045.1. Taxonomy (NCBI): domain Eukaryota; kingdom Viridiplantae; phylum Streptophyta; class Magnoliopsida; order Caryophyllales; family Polygonaceae; genus Persicaria; species Persicaria maculosa. Next base: position 59,089,352 of record OY998252.1, read on the forward strand.
GAGCACCCACCACCATCTCCTCTCCCGGCCTCCGCCAGAGCACATGAGCACCCTCCGAACATACCCGAGCGCCGCTGAGCCCAGGAACCGCAAGAAACATCTCCGCCGAGCCCTCTCCCCCCCTCTCGTATGCCCTGCCTTTTCCGAATCGAAGACGATAAGCTCTCTTCCTTTCCTTCCACTCCAAAATGTGTTAAAGCTCCGCCTTTAAGCTATTATCTTCCATCCTAGGACATTCCCGCTTGATTTCGACTCCGGTGAGCCACATCGAACCTCGACGAGTTCTCCGGCGACCCATCGAACCCACTCCGCTCGGTGAGCTTTCCGAACTCCCCTTCAGTTCTTATTTTCGATTTTCGTCTTGCTTGCTGCTTGGACTGGCCGGGTTAGAGGGAGAGAGAGCGTCGAGAGCGAGAGCCTAGGGCGGCGAGGCGTTAGAGCCAGGTGCGGCAGGGGAAAGCTGAGGAAGAAGAAGACTGTTCGTGTGGGCCCCTTTCCCTTCCTTTCTGTTTTATTCATTTTATTCAAATCGAGCCCGGATGAGTGAAATGGAAAGTGGGCTGGCAAGCTTGGGCCGGGTTAGTCTTATTATGAGAGAGGGTTTGGGCTTCTTGTGTTTTCATAAACTTATAAAGTATCTTGGGCCTAATTTGGTTTGGTTGGTTGGTATAAAATAAGATTTCAGATGGCTTAAATATCTTTTATGAAAATGTTAAATTAATAGGATTATTTTGGTGATTAAATGTTACAAATTAACTATATAATGATTTCAAAATAAGAAACATGTCGGAATTATTTTAATGGTATAAATTTGTAAGTTGATTAAAGATTTAATGTTTATAAGTGGGTTTTGGCCAATTATGATTTGAGAAAATGTTTTCAATATGAGTTGACTTAACTTGAGATTTAAGAGTTTGGAAAACTTTGAGAAAATGATTTACTTGTTTCAACTCGGAGAATTTATTGTTGAATCCTGCTTGACAGTTTTATGGATTTTAAATAAGATATGGAATGATATGTGATGAGATAAGACGGAATGATCGGAAATGAGATATGTGAAGTTATGTGTGATAGTTAGGGGCGCCTTATATGATTTAGATAGACTTATGCATATCTGTATAATTGTTAGGTGATTGTTGCTTGTTGGACTCCGCTTGCGTTATCTTTTGCTGTTCGGCATTTCAGGTAAGTTCCTTAGGGGGCTTACTCAGGTTGGACATTCATGCCTGTTGTTGCATTTTATGTTAGGTGTTGCATATGCATAAAAGCATGCCATGTAGTATCCTGTTTAGGTTGCACTAATTGAATGAGCATCTGCTTACTTTATGCGTTTGAAACAGAACGGTCGTTATCTGTGATAGTCCTAGAGTCTTTGCTAGGGTCATAGGGTAGCCCAGCCTCATCGGGTACCCTGAGTCAATTGAGTCATGAACTTCCTTATATTATGAGATGCCTGCGGGCTTTATTGTGGAGCGGGTTAGGCATGCGTGCCGCCCGATTATGATGGAATGCATTCACGAGCTGGCCAGTCTCCGCCCTATCGGAAGGGAGTGGAGGTAGGAGAGGGATATGCCACTTGGCATTGTCTTGGGCCCTTTACAGTATTTTTACACATTATTATAACTAGGAGCATGCTAGTGTTTGACTTTCGTACTGCATTAGAGCATCTTTATTAGGCATAGCGCATACTATGTGGCCTCAGCGAGGACTGCCGGTCCCACATGAGTGGCTCGATCTGATTCCTTTCCCCGTTCTTCTTTTAAAGGTATTTTCTGCAGACTTGAGTGCTCAATGTCTATATGACGGGGTTTCCTTTTTGCGAATCGAAGAACCTGGCTAATTCTATGACTCGTTATAAATGGTAATCATCCACTTATGTTTTGGTTTTGACCCGGCTCTCAGTAACCCGAGCATGCGTTTCCCCCACCCTCCTCCCGGACGTTACTACTTGTGTGACAAAGGATACCCGGAGAGAGATGGATACATGATCCCGTACTCTAAGACAAAGTACCACCGAGCAGCATTTTTCGACGAACCTGCTGACAACGAGAAGGAAGCATTCAACCAAAGGCACTCGTCGTTGCGCGGAGCCATAGAAAGGTCGTTCGGCATATATAAGGGCCAGTGGAAGATAACCAAACCCATGCACAAGTATCCGGTGGCGAAGCACGTTGACATCATATTGGCCACCTTCGCCCTACACAACTTCATTCGTCGATCGGGAGGGGATAGTTCGACGGATGTAGGGGACACTTCTGACCCATACGTCGAGCCCGGGGATGAGGATGTGGACCAAGAAGGCATCGACGAGGACGAAGAAGATGACGAAGAACTCATGAACTCCTAAAGCGGCGAGGAAGACATTCAGGCGGCGGGGATGCGAGGACTACGAGACGAGATAGCCAGACAAATATGGGCTGACCGGCGCCGCCGAAGGTAATTACGGCCTTAGCGCGGGCGAATCTACTGACATAAGCGATTTTTTTGCACCCAGAGTAAGTTGATGGTCCATCTGTGATTGTAACATTACTCGTCAGTGCCATATGCAGATGCATGGGGGTTGTGTTGCAGTTGCCAATGGGCGATATGTAGGTGCGTTTTTTGAAAGCATCTTGGATTAATGTCGCTAGTAGGCTGTTGATGTGTGCTAAATGGTTTCACAGGACTCGTACGTAATGTATTAGGTACAATCGTTGTTGCACTTCCATCGTCCTTTGCGTACGTAATGTAATTGCCTGGCATGAAGTGTCCCATTTCTTACCTTGTTTAAAGATCCATGAGCAAAATGCGATAGCAACCTGGTCATTACTTGATCATTCACAAAACGAGGGCAGTTAGGTGTTACATGCACCCGGTGACGTGCCACCTTACAATCACTGTATTGTCTACTTCCTTCCGAGCATACATATCAAACATCAACTACACCCCTACGGACACCCAAAAACTGACATGGTAGGGGGTGAGTGCGTGTCATCCAGCGCTTCAAGTGGTCCTACAATAGATCATTACATAGTCGGGCTTATAATCCCATTGTTTGTACAACAACAACGGTTCACAAAAGTATTACAGAACCAAGGAGCCACCCTACTGCCTTGCAATCGCCACCAAAGCCACAAGCGTCATCGCGAGGAAGAAGAGCGTCTGAGACTCCTCCCTCGCCCTAGAAGACACCAAATCAATCCAAAGATTTATGGCGTGTGTGGAGAGGGTGGCGACGCGATCAGCCAGTTCCTCGTTCAGAGCAGTGACACGCTCCAGCTCTTCAGCATTCGTCTGAGCAGTACCCTCGGCAGCGAACAGTCGGGCTGTGAGCCCCATTGCAATTTGCTCAAGCTCCTGGATCCTCGGATCCTTAGGAGGCGGAGGAATTCCCTCAAGCTGCTCGATCATAGGGTCCTCAGGAGCCGGAGGAATTTCCTGTGGGATCTCATGTAGGGGGGAAGGTTCTCATCCCCAGATACCCTAACACTCGAGCTCGCCTCAGCGTACGCTTCCATCTCCTGGTTAGGGGAATAAAATGATAAATTCACACATTTCAGTATATGTTAAAACAAGCAAACAGAATGATGTGTAGGTTGTAGCATCCGTTGATATTCTCTAAGGGTTTTTGGGTTAGGACCACAAATACCTGCTCATACCACGGTGGAATCCTCTCGTCACCCCCAATCCAGGGGTACTTCTCCGGGCATCCACTTGGCCAGCTCCCTGACGATGACATTCTTCTACCTGCACAAGAGGTGGAATTGGTTCAGACATCGAAATGAGGTGACTACAGAGATCGAAACCTAACCATTCATATCAGCATGAATACATATACCACCAATCCAAATAGAGCTACTTTGCAATTCATCCCGTCACCAACATCAACAAATATGACAAAGACGAAAATTGCAACAACCTGTGTACCCAGCAGAGATTCAACACTAGGCAACTCCGAAATTTAAGAGTATGAGAAGGCAATCCCCAATCAAAAGCTCAATGATACTGATTTTCAAGTAAACAAAGGCGACATTCGGAAGTGCAATTTCATTTCATTAGCAGCACAGGAGTATTATTATAGATGGTTGGAAACTAGAACCAGTTAAGGAAACTGATGAATACCTTGAAATATAACAGATATAAAATGCAGGTAACCCATTATAGGATCTGTAAAACACCTCGGAAGAAATGGGATTGGAAGGAGACGACCACAGGGCCGAAACCTCCATGGCCAGGTGGGCCTTCGGGGTCGGAGCAGGCGGCAATGGTGGAGCTACAGCGCATCACCGGCGGCTCCTCACTCGCCATTGCCACTGCTGTGTGGCCAAGCCACCAATTTGGGGATTTTCTCTTACCTAGGGTTCGGACCTCCCAACATTGGGGCTTCTCCCTCCGGTTGGCTGGGGAGGCCTACGTTTTGGCCGGAGGAACCCTACCACCCGGCGAGTGCTCGGGATCCATTCGATTCCCCGTTGAAATGGGAATGAAGCTCCCTATTTCCGACCACAAAACCCTCTCGCAGGGAGGGGTTTTCCGCCGCCACCGTATATTGGCCACCCCGTCGCGACTACACCAACCGGCTAGCGAGATAGCATGGGGAGGGAGAGGTTACCTTGCAATCGGTGATGATGACGGCGAGTCTTCTTCCAAAGTGTGAACGAGAGCACCACTTCTCCAGATCTGAAATTGAATATGAAAACTGGGGAACGAAGGGCAAATGGGTGAAATTTTGTATGAAATCTCCTTACAATCTCCACGATCTTGCCCCCTGGAGATTGCAATTTTCCCCCAAATTGATCTACTGGAATACCGATAATCCCATCCCCTGATCTACTAGAATACACAGCCGAACACCACTTCAGTAGATTGTGTGAGAAAGACAATCCCCTTAATCTAGGAGAATACACAGCCGAACACGCGCTTAGTTGTGCCTCTCCAATCCCCAGCCCCCTCCCCTCATAATCTTCCGATACAAGCAGACAAAAAAAAGAATAAAATTAAAACAAGAGAATAAAAGAATTAAAAAATAAAAACATTTGTGAGGGTGGATACTGGATAGGAGGGAGGAGATTGACTCCAGAGGCAGATCGATGAGAGTGTGGGAAAGCACAATGGTCCAAACCGGGCTTTAAAATCTTTCGTTCGAGACCAATTCCAGTATGGTCTGGACCGGATTTACAAACCACAGAAATATAGCTGACCGAGTACAACATGGCAAAATTCTGACTCGCCAGAAAATCAACTCAATCAAACACTTTTAATAAGGTGTGGGCATAATCAGGTTCTTTTACAATGTAAAACCACTTGGCCAGCCGAATCCGAACCCTGATTTCAACAAGAAAAATTTTAAACCACGCATAATACGCATTCACTTTCAAACTATATCTTGTAGACTGGCGTGATCCCAAGGAGTTCGAAACACTTCCTCATCACTATGGCAGTGGCTTCACATAACAGGAGTCGGCTTGTTTCCTCATCTGACCCGTTAACCTGCAAGTCCCAAATCATGTCAGGTGAGAGAGGTAAGATACCAAATTGGCAAGATTCAGGGGCAAGTGAATTTAGGTTATGTACCTTGCAGTTTGAATAAAATCTAGTGAAGTATTCTGACAGATTGTAAAGGTACTCGCAAAGGACGTTTGGTAATAAGTTGGTGACGGCCTCCTCAACAATCTAAAATAATGAAATACAGGTTTTGTTAGCACAAAAACATGTATTTGTGACCAAAAGTTGAAAACAAAAAACTAAGACATGAAGCCAGGTAAATGTTTTCACCTCGGAGAAGTGAAGCAAATGAAGCCCTAATGCACGTTCATCGGCATGGTCAAGTGCAATTGCTCCGGTCTTGTTTCAAAGAAGTTCGAATGTTAGTAATGAGAAACCAAGACAACTATGTATATTTAAGGGAAAACTGAGATTAGCTTATCCCAACCAAGATTACACCAAGACAGATTCAGAGCAAAAGATATATGCAGAGCAAAATAGTTAAAGACGAAATGAAATGGTAGAGCAAACAACATCACTCACTTTCTTTAGTTGCTCCACATCTTTACCAGAATTCCTAATGATGGAACATATTCGAGCATGTGCATAAAGCAGATAAACAGCAGTGTTTCCCTGTTCAACAAATATGAGTTACAAAATTGTTAGGAGCTATAAAATTGATTTCATAAGAACCCAAGATAAAGTGATTAAATCCTAAGAGTCGTTACAACTTACAACATCATGTGAATGCTGGTAAACCAAAATCACAAATACCATCACATCTACAATGCACAATAATGTCACCCAAACATTTTATGTATGACGTTGGATGGACTGCCTGGTTCAGATGAGCAATGTGTGTGTGTGTGTGTGTTTGGGGCTAGAAAAATTTTTGCTTAAAGAATCACAAACTAATTGCTTCATGATAGTATTAGTATGGAAAGGATGTAAAAGAAATCACCTTATCGTTGAGCATCTGATCAAAATTGAAGGTGTAGTTAGTTAGTCTGTTGTTCTTCAAATCGGCATACCTGCAGATCCAAATCGGAAATCCATAAAATTATGGAATAACAATGTTTGCAGATATAGTTACAGCCTTGTTAAATAGTTACAGCCTTGTTAAATACTAACAGACACAGTTCTATGCAACCATTCAATTTTCAATATATCTGAACCACAATGGATTAAGCAGAGAGAAAAAAACAGAAAATAACAGGAGGCTGACTTTTTTTTTTGCGTGGAACAGGAGGCTGACTCTATTGTTCATGGAAAATGGATTTCTACTGTTTATATATTCTTTTTCATCAAATGCCAACTATTTTGTGCAGTTCGAAGGTGAATAATATTTTTATTCTCAAAGCAATTATTTCACCAAGCAGGATTTTATGTAATTACTAATTATTACATTGATTGGGCAAGGCAATTAAGCTATTGAAGCTTTACAACAATGAAGGCAGAAAAAACAGGAGAAATTTTCCAGCAATGAAGGCTATTTTTTTTCCTTTTAAACAATAGATTAGGATCATAACCATGAGCTATGATACCATGTTGGTAAAATTGAATACAGTGGAAAAAAATCTTCAGAGAATCGGAAGAACAAAGAAAGTCTATAATCTTCTTCATATTGTTTTATCATTATTCAAGGAGAAAACAACTATTTAAAGACAAGATATGAGCTTTGAAGCTTACAAGAGAAGCTACAAAGCGTGAAAAGTAAAGTTACAACACACATAAATAACCACTAGAAAAACAATCTAGGAAATATAAACCTAGCTAGAAAATTAAACCTAAAGCAACACATTAAATTCAACAACAAACTAACTTGTGACATCGGAAACCCAAGGACTCAATCGTATGGATATGGAAAATACAGGATTTCCAACCCTAGCAGGAAAAGGAGATTAAAATTAAAAAAAATATTGAAGCTCGTTGGAAAAACCCTGAAGGTGAAATTATCTACACATTCACTATCATAACAACATCCTCATCAAAATCTTTACAGTGGCTTCATGGTAAGTTTGTTGCCTCTGGTTGAAGTATATGTGGAAGTATTAATGTGTCCAAAACCCTATTCGTTCTTTGCCATTGTAAACGGAAGAGCATGTAGCATCTGTGAGGTTGCACCATAAACAGGGTTTAGAAATTAATCTACTACGGTAGTTGAGGATTTTATTAAGTTTATTAACTGGAGAGAGGTGTTGGAGTCTTAAGGGATTCAGAATGAGTAGGTCCAAAACCGAGTATGTTCAGTTTCGTTTTGGCGCTGACAGGGACCCAAGGGCATCAGTTTCATTGGGGGACGTTATTGTCCCAAGGAAAGAGTATTTCAAGTACCTTGGGTCGTACGTCCAAAGTGATGGGGGTGTCGACAGAGATATCGAGCATCGAGTCCAGGCGGGATGGCTGAGATGGAGAAGAGCGTCAGGGGTGCTATGTGATAAGAAAGTTCCGACTAAACTGAAAGGGAAGTTCTACAAGGTTGCTGTTAGGCCGACCTTATTGTATGGTTCAGAGTGCTGGCCCGTCACCAAAACTCAAGAACAGAAGTTGGCAGTGGCTGAGATGAGGATGTTGCGATGGATGAGTGGGCATACGAGACTTGACAGAATCAGAAATGAAGACATTAGGAGCAAAGTTGGAGTTGCAAGTATTGTGGACAAGCTGAGAGAGTCCAGATTGCGGTGGTTTGGGCACGTTCGGCGGAGACCTGGATCGGCGCCTGTTCGTAGGTGTGAGAGTTTGGAGTTGGGAGCTATTTGTAGGGGTAGAGGTAGACCGAAAAAGAGTTGGATGGAGGTTATTAGGCAGGATCTTAATCTGCTCAACTTATCGGAAGAATTGACTTTGGACAGAGACCGTTGGAGGAGGGCTATTCGGACTTCGGATGTGTAGTAGTACTAGGCTGGGGGTTTTGTTCTATTGTGGTTGCTTTTATTCCGCCTCCCTCTTTGCTTCTTCGTGCCTCTTTGTCTACTGTTTAGCGTGCTTTGATGGGATTGATATGTCTACTATTTTGGGTCTATCGGAAACACTCTCTCGATGTATTCGGGGAAAAAGTGCGTACATCCTGACCCCCCAGACCCTGCTCAATTGCGGGATTTACTGGGTAGTTGTTGTTGTTGTTGTTGGGACTTCTCATCGAGAGTCATATGTAGAGGCACTTGCATGCTAGTAACCTACCACGTAAACCGAGTGAGGTTCCATCATAAACCCAATTAGCTATAGGAGTAGCTCATTGGCGTACATACTCAACATGTGAGGCTCTTTTAGTCTCATTCACATCTCTCACATGTCCGCAAGTGCAACTAGGATCTTTGTCCCTAGTTGACACTTCAACAAAGGGACTAAAATCTCCTTTTCTTTTTAGTTAGCCTAAGATCGACGGACTTTTTTGGCTTTACCGCTATGATACCATACCATAATCCGTTGAGACTCGTGCCAAGGCATTATATATACAAACGTTTGTGCGCTAGTAGTCTAGCAAATAAGTCGAGTGTTGTTTTGTCCTAAAACCAATTGGTTATAGGAGTAGCCGACCGGCTTATGCACTAAAGCTTGTTATGCTCAATTTTCAACGTGGGACTCTTTTGGTCTCATTCAATCTCTCAACATAAATCCCAAATGTGTAGTTAATGAGTATCATGAAGATCTCTTAATGACAAAAAAAAAAGGAATAAATAATAACACAAAGATTAAGCAAGAACATAGATAGAGAACCTACTTAACAGCACCATAGCCAACTGCTTCAGCAGTTTGATCGAGTTCCTCCTGTGTCCATTCTGCAGCTTTACCTAAAGACGAAACACAAGAGTTAAATTTTCATGTAAGCACAAATCAAATGCAATTGAAAGCCCTAATCATTATTCCAACTGAGAAGATCCATGATAAATGACCATAAATTGAAAAAGAAGTAAGCAAGAATGAAAGAGTATGCAATCAAAACAAACAATTGGCAGTACCTCGTTCAATCAGAACTGATTTACTCCTATTCTTGGCTTCATCAAGCAAATCAACCAATCGAACCACTTCAGTGCTACGAGTTCGAAACCTCTTACCATCATCCCCAAGCACAAGCCCAAATCCAACATGACTAGCTTTGGGGTATGCGTTACTGTTTTCCGGGAGCCAGCCAGCCAATTTAGCAGCCTGTGTGATCATAAAATCATACAAGGTACACCAAAATAAATGACACCACGAGTACTTGACAACTTACAAAAATCAGTACCAAATAGCAAGCCCAACAGTGCTCCAGAGAGGGTAAATGTTGGAGTTGGGCAACCATACAAATGGTCAGGAATTCTGTAATGATACTATTGATGTAAATATGATGGGGCTACGTAATGGATTACTTACATGAAATACCATGTCAAAATGCTCTCGCTGACCAACATCAGTGACATAAATTATCCAGTTAGCCTTTTCTTCATTGAGGCGGTACCTATTTACATGCAAAGAGCACTGGGGTAAACCATCTCATCCTCCATAGTAAGTGAGACAGAAGCTAAAAAAAGCAGAAGGATAATAATAGCGGTGCCAGAGAAAATCTTTGTTCATATTGAGCAGCAAAGAGAAGAAATCTTATAATGCTTACTTGCAACTATACAAGTAATCGGATTGGCCAGTCACAGATAAACAAAGAAGCTAGAAAAGACTTACCAAAGTGCTGTTAGATCAGTGGAAGCATAGTTGAAGCCTCCATCTCTCTTTACAACAATAAGAGGAATGTTCTTCCCTTCAATAAATATGACACGAGCACCCTCACTTTCTTCAATCAGGCCTTTTTTATTTAGACCCTCCAAAACATCAGCGATATATGGGTTGTAAAAGCTCTCCCCCTAAGTATTTTAAAGAAAAACAAAGCATATTGTCAGAAAAAGAGATATTGATACACAAGTTCTATTTGCTCAGCAGTGAACCACAAAAATGTTTAAGAACAGTACTTTTTCCTCTAGTGCAACATTGAGGCGTTTATAGACTTTCTGAAATTCCTTGCGACTAATTTCACATATCTGTGTCCATGCCTTTCGATACTTGGCATCTCCACCCTGCCATAAGAGTAGATTGGCATAAGCATGCTTTCATCTTGAGTAAAATTTATAATATAACGATTCAATGTGATCAATAACCATACAGAATACATAAAACGCAAGAGATAAAATCCTTCACCTGTAGGCTGACAACTGCTCGTTGTGCTTTCTCCTTGAAAACTGCATCCTCATCAAAACGCTTCTTGGATTGCTTGTAAAATGACTGGTAACAAAGACTTTTTTAGTGAAATTTTTGCTTTCAACATAAAATCAGTTTTTCTCTTCTTTAGCATTTGCTAATCTTAATTCTCATCAAGATTATTTGACATACTAAACACTAAACGGGTAATTATTTATAGCCCATCCAAAATTGAAATATGTTTTCATCTACTATTCAAAATGATATTTAACTATTAAAGCAACAATGCAACATCCCAAATATTTCAAGGCTTCATGAGTATGCTAAAACAGAAGTTCAATATTTTACTCCAACAACCACCCCTTTCCCAATTTTAGTAGAAATTTTAAAATATGAATTGATATAGTATAAGTCGTGTGACATTGTTCATTCCTTGAGCTTTCTCACTTAAATTTGTTGGTTTTTGGTACAACAAAAAACCAAATTATGAAGTAACATAAGAGTAAAGAAATCAGAAATTTCATATTATCAAAGGGACTTATCAAAGGGAGGGACTTAACAAAGGAACTTATCAAAAGAATTTGTCAAAGGAACTTATCAAGGAAGCTACCAAAGGAATTTATCAAAGAAATTTAATAGATAGTACCGTAAAAATCATAAGCTGAAAGGGACTTAACAAAGGAACTTATCAAAAGAACTTGTCAAAGGAACTTATCAAGGAAGCTGCCAAAGGAACTTATCAAAGAACTTTAATAGATAGTACCGTAAAAATCATAATCCGAAAGGATGCTCTGAAGTCTGAAGTAGTTTACATCTTGAGCATGAACAATGCTAATCACTTATCTTATAGGAAAAGAAAGGTATACTCCTTCAGCATAATGCTAAAGATGGATATGGATATAGAACATCTTAAGGTACTATTTTGTTTCTCTGTGCCAATCTGATGAAAAAGATATGCATTAACTGGCAAAAGGTTGAGTAGTTTATTTCAAGCAAGGAGCGAAAATTGTACACTCACCTCGAGGTCCCTTATAGGAATTTCACTTTCATCTTCCCAATTCGGAAACTCCTCCATTAGAAACTCGATCAGCATACCAAACTGCATAAGACAGATTAGATACAATAGGTGTCAAGTAAAACAACGAGAGTCAAGATTCATGAATTTAATTTGCAGGAACCAGAGCCAAGTGTCAGCAAAAACTTTTACCTGTGTGCCCCAGTCACCAACATGGTTTCTCCTAAACACATGAACCTGAGAAAACTCTAGCATACGGGCAAGGGTGTCACCAATTATGGTTGACCTCAGATGCCCAACATGCATCTCTTTAGCTATGTTCGGTGAGGAGAAATCCACAACAGCCCTTTCAATGGGAAGTTTAGGAGCCCATGTCTTGATACCATCTTTAAGCATCTTATCAATGCTCTACTCAAAATGCCAAAGCACAATCAGCAACAAATTACAGTGGTTAACAAAAACATCAACTGTCCCTCTCCAATGAAATCAAAGGCACGAAGATAGAAATTACCTTAGCCAACCAAGTCTTGGACAGCTTAACATTTACGAAACCTGGCCCTGCTACAGAGCATGACTCAATCATTTCTGACAGAGGCAAGTTTTTCATAATAGCCTGCATATATGCAATTTTGTGTTAACAATTAATTCAATCTCACCACATCAAATTATAGTACAATGCAAAATTAAGTATGATCACCTGTCCAACCGAGTTCGGATTCCTATACTCCGTTCCCTTTCCCTTAATAGTAGAGAATATACCCATGGCATTGTTACTGCATGCAACAGGGGCACATACAATTCAGCACAATAGAGAAAAATACTGGTAGATATGCAAGCAATCAAACACCAAATCAAAGACAACAATAAAATTGAAAAATAAATTAAACGAAACAAACAAATAAAAATAAGGATAGATATTCAAAACACACCATTGATAATCACCAAAATTGCCAGAGCAGGCAGCAACCAAAGGCTCTACAGGGACATCAGGAACTGTGGCCTTGAGCGATTCCTCAAAAACTTTGGTCAACAGTCGCTTGACATTGCCAGGGTTTTCGTTCTCCTGAGACACATCGTCATTCTCAGTCCCACATAAATACAAAAACAAATATCAATTAGCCTATACAAATCAAATTGGTGAGAGCAACTTACAGAAGCCATTGCAGACAACGTTCGGAGCTTGGAAGCGGAGAAAAAGAGCCTTGCAGTTCTTGTCCTAAGAAAACCTATCTAATTTACCATCAATCAGAGAGCAAAAGGCGCGGCAAAAGGGAGGTATTCACAGACAAGGAATTTACCTTGCTAGTAGCTTGCTTCTCAGTCCGAAGAACGAGAATGCGCGAGACAGTGAAGGCGAAGTCGGTGAGCGGTGGGCGGAGAGTGGCGGAAAGGGAGGCGGAGAGAGGGAGGCGCTGAGAGGGTGGCAGTGGGAGGGGATACGATGAGACGGCGGACGAGGAGAAGAAAACATCGTGGATATGGAGGTGTTAGGGTAACCCTTTACGTAAGCGAATACCCAGTATTTTTCATTTTAAAATTAAAATCGGCTTTGTAGACGTGGGCCCAGGTTTATATACGAGGATATCCCCGGCATATGTCCCAGCCGACAAGAGTCATATACCCGATAAATCGGTTTGCGTCGGCTAGTTAGACTCAATTGTAAGAAGTAGAATAGAACGCGCATTAAACCCTTATTCTTTACAATTGAGTCACCTCATAAGGGACGGTTCCACCTAAGTTTATAGTTTTTTTTTTTGTGCAAAAGGTTTATAGTGTTCTTACTACATATAAAGCATTCTATTTTTATTTTTTTATGATTGTTTTTTTTTTTATAACGAGGATAACCACATTTGGTAGTAAACCCCGAACATATGACCAAGCTGACAAGAGTTACGTACCAGGTAAATCGGCTTGCACCGGCCGACTAGACCCAATAGTAAAAAGCAAGGTGAACCTTGAATTTGTATTTTTCACCCAAAAAAAGGGTGGAGTCATGGATCGAACCCATATATCGAATATCAGCCCAATCTTGGAAAGTCTTGAACACTTCCAAGTTACTAGATACACTTCCAAGTATTGACAAATGTTTGAACTTCATATAGTTCAATATTAAGGGTGTGTTTGGCAACGGGATGGATTTTAGTGGATGTGTGGGATGGGGATGGATTTTTGGGATGAAAGAGATGGAAACTCAACTCCCAAATTTTTGCGTTTTGTGTTTGGTTGTATTTTGATTTTTTGGTGGATGGAGTGACGGAAAAAGACCGAATTACCCCCACTTATCCACATGAAAAGACCGAATTACCCCCACTTATCCACATGAAAAGACCAAATTGCCCTCATCTTCATACCCCTCTTGTCTTGTGGTTGACCATTGTTGTCGACATTGTTTTGTTCGAAAATCAAAATTGTGCCTCCTGCCTCAACAGGGCGACCCCTCCGGCGGTGACGGCGAACTGTACCCGACCACCCTCACCAGAAATCAAGCTGGCACCGGCAGCACCCAACGCCTCCGCCTCCTTCGATTGTCGAACATGTAAGTTGTCCTCATCTCCCACCTTTGGATATCGATTTTGGTTCCCGAATTAGGCCGAATTGTTAGGGTTAGCTCGTCTATGCAATTGGGGATATATGTGTCAATTAAGTGGGGGGTTTACTTGTGTTTGGCGGCATCAGTCAAAGCTTCGACTGAATAGACAAACCATGGCAGGAATTGAGGGTTTGACGGGTTTGGATGGGCAATGAATAGGCAAACCATAACATGAATTGAGAAAGAGATGAATTGCAACTTGATATGGGTTTGACGGGTTTGGAAAGGTGCATAATTCGGTGTGAGATGGGTTTGATTGTGTTCTGATTCCTCAATTTGCTTGTGTTGGGATGTTTTCGTTCTCGTTGAAGTTATATTTGCTTTTAATTCGCGTCAAAATTCAGTTGCTGTTGTGCATCTCCATCCTCCGGAGCTTTGCATTCCTCGTCATCCTTGTATTCCAGATTTGCATGGATTCCACGACCTTCTTGTGGGCTCCCCTTACTGCTCAATTCGAGGAAGTGACGGGGAAGAAGTGCAACACCCACACTCTTAAGAACCGCACTCGCGACATGAAAATCTATTTCAACTCTTGGAAACAACTGAAGAAGGATGCACTACTACAAAATTGGGAAAATAACCCATAGAATATAACCCGGGCGTTCCATATAGGGTGTATAAAGTGGTGAAACCGAAAAAAATAGATCGGATTACCTTTGTATATCGGATATTGTAATGTCCGGTGTATAAAAGTACCATTTTTAATCAAATAACCCTATTCAGACACGCCCGGGTTATATTACTAAAAAAGCTTTCGCTAAATCCAGGTTATTTGACCCAATCTTCTAATTTTAAGCAAACCCGGTCAGCTACAGTTCATACGCTGCCTTCCTCTTCTCTTCGTCACTTTCGTGAACTCCCTCTTCTCTCGTCGACGTCGGTTTCGCAAATCTCTCTCCTCTCGTCTGCGTCGAGTTCGTCGCTTTCCTTCTCCATCCTTTTGGTCTATGCGTCGTTGCCCCCTCTTCCCTTCTCAATCCGTCTTTCTGCTCAGTGTCCTCTGTCCTTTTCCCTACCCAACTCGCTCTCTCCTTGTTGCTGCCAACACTTCTTCTGAGTCGCTCTATCTTTGGAACCACATGAATAGACTGGCTTTCTCTTTGTTGTTGCCTCAATTGAAGCATTGATGATACAAAAGGTATGTTTTTAAAGTTTTTTCTTACTCTTTTGTTCAGATTTAGTTGAAATTAGGGTTAATTCGGGCTGAATATGTGTAGATATTAGTGTATTTGTGCCTAATTGGTGGTGATGTAAATGTATTTGTGCCAAATTGGTGTTGATGTAAGGGTATTTGTGCTGAAATCTGGGTTGATATAAGTGTCTTTGCGCTGAATTTGTGTTAGTGTATTTGAGTTGAATTTGTGTAGATATTAGATTATATGTGCCCAATGGTGGTATTTACTCATGAGCATTAATTTACCAAAGCAATGTTTTACTCTCATTTGTGGGCTTGAGAGTCATAGGAGATTATATTTGTTTTGCATTTGGTTAAGTGATGAGATTTCCTTTCCATGTTTAGCATGTTTTTTTTATGTTTTTATGCATTTAAGCCAACCGTATTTCATGAATGGGTTAAACTTTGTAATATTTTGTTTCGATTGAATAGATTTTGCTTCCTTGAGTTATATACTTGTTCTTATAAATTAGATTGATTGGCATTAGGTTTAGCAATAACAATGTTTAAATCAAACAGTAAGAATGTTCCTGTCTCATAAGCTACTTAAACATAAATAAATAAATATAGTTACCAAGAAAACCTATGTTTTTTCTTTGAAGTGAATTTACTGTCATATTGGTTTCTCTTTAGCAATTAGATATCATAATATTCCTATTTACTTTGTTCTAAATTACTGCTCTCTATGATTATAACTATTTCCTCCCCCTTAATCATGTTTTTTAATAGTTAGTTGACTAACAAAAACCATCCAAATTAGCTAAGTTTAAATTCTAGTCATCTTTCGTCATAGAATTCTAAACCATTCTTTGAAATGATAGCTAGGGCTGGAAATAACCCGCGGGTATCCGCTCCACCCGCTTTACCCACATTAATGTTATGGGTGAAAACTCGCAAAAAAGCGGGTGATGGATGGATTATGGGTGAAGATTTTTCACCCATAACCCGCCCAATTAACCCACCCATTAACCCGCCCCGCACACCCGCCCTGCAAACTTGCATAAAACCGTAAAATTTATATATATAATGTGTGATTTTACTATTTTACCCTTTTCAAGTTTAATTTCTACAAACCCTAATATTCGATTAGTGCTTTTCCCACCAAATTTCAATTGGAATGGATATGGTCTCGGCTTGTTCTTCCACGTTATAGCAAGGGATACAATGGATTAGTATATGATTAGTATAGAGATTGTTGTGAGCCTAATTCGCCATGTTTTATACTTACTTTTATATCGTTTTCTGCATACATTTCATACATTCGGGCTAGAATAGTTCAGAATCTATGTAGTTTATGTTTATTTGCCAAATATGGAATCTACACCAGTTTCTGTTTAATTTCGCGAAAATCGAGGCAATTTACAACAGTTCAGAGAAAGGAGGAAGAGCTCGAAGTCAACTACAGAAAGTCCGAGGTCAAGGAGTAGCGGAACCAGGACAAATCGAGCTGGAAACGAGAAAATCGAGTCGACACACACTGGTCGATATCGACCTATCTTAGTCGATATCGAGTAAGCAACTCGATTTCCACCCAGAAGAAGCCAGATCGAGTGAAGACGAAGAGAAGAGGTCGATATCGACTTGTCCTAGTCGATATCGAGTTGGCCCAAATCGAGCAAGATCCAGAAATCAACCGAGCAAGCTGGAGCAGGAAGAAGTAGGTCGATATCGAGTTAAGCAACTCGATATCGAGTTCAATCAAGTCGATATTCATCTCTGGAGCCGAAATCGAGTCAAGAAGCTGAAGACGAGAAGTTGCAGGTCGATATCGAGTTGTCCTAATCGATATCGACTTGACCAACAGTGGCCGATTTCTAGCTAGTCCGAGTTCTAATCAAAGTTCTATCCAAAGTCCAATGGAGATATCCACAAGATTAAATTCTATCAAGTTCTATCAAGATGGAAGAGATATTTACCTATTTTAGATATAGTTCCTTTAGAGATTTATTTCCTTTATCATATTGTTTTATCTTATGTTATTAGATAGATTTAGATATAGTTGTTTCATCCTAAAATAGCTACATGAAACACTATAAATAAGGCATTAGGGGGCTGGATTTTATTCATTCAATCATCCAAGCTACAAGCCAATAGAGAGAGAGAGAGAGAGAGAGAGAGAGAGAGAGAGAGAAAGTCGAGTAGGAGAGAGAGAGAAGTCTTGGAGCCGAGTGGAGTTTGTGAAGCGAGAGCGGAGTTGGCTTTATTCGGTTGTATGTCTTATTTAGTTTATTTAATGCAATTTATTTTCTTAAAATATTTGATGAGTTTATTCATGATGAGGAGCGAGTAGTCACTTAACTTCTAGGGTCGGGGTGAGCCCGACGGTAGCCATGTGAGGTGATGCGGTAAAAAGGTACAATCTTTTGATGCGATTTCGTCTTCTATCCCTACAAACATGATTCTTTTGCGAAAGTTGAAGGTGATCCTTGTTTGTGTTATTGAAGCGAAAGTGATCTTAATGCAACTTGCATTAATTATGTGAAAAAGGGTTAGTAACAATTAGGGTTTATGCGAAAGCCTCTATCTTCTTATTTGTTAATAACGAAAGTTATTTGATGAAAAACATGATCTTTTATGCCTTTATGTGTTATTTTACGTGGTTATTTTTGTGGTGTTGAAACCCTGATCTTGAAGTATTTTATTTTATTGATTTATTTCACAAATTTCGGATTTTTAAGTTTCTCTTGGAGTCGATATTGAGTTGCTGCAGTCGATATTTTCACTCGATATCGAGTTAGCCCAGGTCAATATCGACCAAGTTTCTGCTTCTGTGTTGTTTTTTGCTTTTCTCTGTGTTTGTTGTTTGTCTGGTTGATTTTCTGCTAAGATCTGGAACTCAAAAGGCGGGCGCTGACACGCTTCCTCGTGGATCAATCCTGACTACCTTCTACTACAGCGGGAGGAAGTCTTGTAATTAATTTGCGGAGATCAGGGAGTCGAATTTGAATTTATATTGCATACTTGATTTTCCTCCTAACAAATTTGGCGCCGTTGCCGGGGAAGACATCAATCGTGCCCTTTTTAGTTCTATTTCTTTTCTTTATAATTTTTTTTTTATTTTTAGTTCCTTTTTACTTGATTTTTCTTTTTGCTTTTCACGTGCATGCGAAGAACTGATCGCACGCCTATCGACCCGCTTCTAGAACCAGAGCGAAACTTCCACCTTCGACAAAGGTTCAGGAGGATGTCACAAATCAACGATGAGAATGCGGGTCAGCTCACACCAGCACAGGAGCTTGAGCAACTCCGCCAACAGATTGAGGCACTCACCACCAGAGAAGTTGAACATGCCCGACGAGAGGCGGAATATGCACAGAACCAGCAGCGGTGGGAAGCAAGGGTAGATCGCGAGATCAACGCAAGGAGGGAACTTGAGGAGCGGATTGGGCACATCCCAGCCAACACAAAGGAATATCTGCATCCTACTCTGGAAGTTCTAGAATCGGCGATCGTTCTCCCTGCTATTAATTTTGAAATTCGTCCTTCTTTTATTACTGAAATTAGAAGGATTCAATTTAGGGGAAGAACTAATGAATGTCCTTTAGAGCATGTCACCACTTTTATAGACTTATGCGAAGCTATAGCTGATGGTGCTAATCTTGAATACTTAAAACTAAAGGCTTTTCGTTGGTCCCTTGCAGGAATAGCCCAACAATGTCTGGAAGGATTGCCTGCACGATCAATTCGCACTTGGAATGAACTATAGGACCTGTTCCTCAACAAGTTCTTTCCTCATGCAAAGACAGTTGCCCTTAGACAACAAATCACGACTTTTAGACAAAAGCCAAGGGAACCACTAGCACAAGTTTGGGAGCGCTACAAGAGGCTTCTGAAATCCTGTCCTACGCATGGACAACCAGCCTACGTCATCCAGGAGATCATCTTCAATTCCTGGATGCACCTACTAAGGATCGGCTCAACAACTACACCAACTATGAGTATCATGGATACACTCCACGCCGAGCATGGGAGGTATTTGAGACGCTGGCAAACTATGACAACACATATGGGACTTATGCGGCCGCTTCTGACAAAAGGTATGAAAGGCATGCCCCATCTATGCCGTTGTATGTGCCACCAAAGGAGGTTGATCCAGATGTCAAGGACCAGTATCACAACGATCAGGTACGTCGCCTTACCAAACAAGTTAAATTCCTCTCCAAAGATAAACCTTGTTTGGAATGTGGGTTTGTGAGGCACAACACTACTACGTGCCCACACGTCGATCAAGTACATCAAGGAGAGACCCACGAGGAGGTAAGGTATGCTGGAGGACACTACTCAGGGCCGCATCAGAATCAAAACTGGAGCTACTATCGCCAGCCCCAGCATCAGAATCCCCCTCCCTACAGAGCCCCTGGTCACCCTGACAGAGAAGGTAAGAAGGATGGCCTGCGAACCATCTTTCAGGAAATGCGGAGGAATAATTCAGATACCAAGCACTCTATCAATTCCATCCACACTCAGCTGCATGGTGTCAACTCTAGGCTTGGGGAAATTGATATATGGCGAAAATCAATGGAGACTCCGATTTGCCAGATGGCGGCATCCGTCCCCAGACAATCAAGTACGCTCCCTGGAACCTCTAACCTAACCCTAAGGGTAAATCTAATGGACAGGTGGCTGCTATGAACCTAAGGAGTGGGCGACAGGTGCAAACGCCAGAGCAAACGACGGAGGAAACGGGCACTAGAGACCAGTCGATATCAGCCAATCCAGTCGAGACCGACCAGTCCCCAGTCGATCTCGACTCACCACAGGTCGAAATCGACCCGAATCCTCAGCAAATCCCGAGGCCAGTCAATCCAGTCGATATCGACCAGACACCACTCGATATCGACCAAGCACTAGTCGATTTCGACCATCCCCACTCGACTTCTGCACCTCCGACGAAAAAGAAGCTGTATTTCCTGACAAAATCTCCAAAGGACCCAGCAGAGAAGAAGTTCCAGCGCTTCATCAAGATACTTCAAAGGCTCAACGTCACCATACCCTTCACAGAAATTATTAATGAGACGCCATCCTATGTCAAGTTCCTAAAGGAGATTCTGAGCAAAAAACGGTCAATGGTTGATATCAGAGAGGAGTGCAGCCTAATGGACGTTCTTGAGAAAAGGCCAGATCCAGGTAAGTTTGCTATAACCATTGGATTTGGTCAATACAGATTTAATGCTTTATGTGACTTGGGAGCCAGTGTGAGTATAATGCCTTTATCAATATGGTCCAAGATTAAAATAGGTGCCTTTGAGCCTGTGGATGCTAAGCTTTATATGGCGAACAACACGGTGGTCATCCCCACATGCATGGTGTGGACAATGTGCTAGTACAAGTAGGTAAGTTCTTCGTCCCTGCTGATTTCTTAGTTATTGATATGGCGGAGGACCCTGCTTGTCCAATTATTCTAGGAAGGTCTTTCTTGGCGACGGTGGATGCCAACATAAGCGTAAGGAAGGGAGTGCTCACTTTCAACATCAGCGATGAGGTAATTGAGTATTTCTTTAATAAAACTGAAAGGCATACAGGTCCCATGGAAGAGGTAAAGTCCATATCAGCCGGATACATCACTTGCGGGGAGCCAAAGGTAAGAAATATGACCCCCAAAGAGCTAGAAAAGAGGGACATGGAGGCTGAGGTGGAGGAGATCATGGCCATCCTGAATGAAGAAGCTTAGAATCCAATCGACATAGACCAAGTTACGTCGATTTGTACTAACTATTTTTCGGATGCTTTATTAGGCCTTAAGTACGGGGTCAATATCGACCAGGAGAAATCGATTGAGCCAGAGAATGACTCGATGTCGACCTCACCAAGTCGAAATCGACCCACCCATATCAAGTCATCCCCACTAGGAATCGAGCTAGGCAAAGTCGACCAAGAGAACTCGATATCGACTCAACCTAGTCGATATCGACCTGCCCCCATCGACCCGATTCCTCATGTCGAGCATAAACTAGCCATTATCGAGCCAGGTAACTCGATATCGACCAACCCAGGTCGATATCGATCAACTAAAATCAAGTCATCTTTTTCTGCGTCGACCGAAATTCCACCAGAGCAGCAGAACTCGATATCGAGTGACCTTACTTGATATCGACCAGACCCCGAGGTCCCGAATTCCAATTCTGCAAAGGTAAGCCAAGGTATGGATCTTTCTTCTCCTATTTCCATTAATGATTTATCTATACATGGGAGAGGTTTGCCTTGGTATGCGCGCTTGTGCAACATTTCCAATGATGAGCCCAAAGAATATGAAGTTGGAGACAAGGTCTATGTTTCCAAGTCAAATGATCATTGGTTCCCTAACAAGTTCAAGAAGAAGAAGATGGGTCCTTTCACGGTGAACAAGATCCATTCCGGAGGACTACAGCTGATGGACAAGAATGGAGTCCTGTTTGAAGCCCAAGCTACATGGGCCCTACAAATGCCACCTTGAGCTAAATGGAGAAAGTCGGCCTAGCGACTATAAAGTCTAGAGCTTGTAAATAGACAATTTATTTTTGAGATTTTTGGACATTGTTGCTTTTGTTTTTGGTTTTGGACATTAATTTCTATTGTGGGTATATCTCTTCTAATTTTTTCAGGGACAAGGAAGAAAACAAGGAGTCAAAATCGAGTATAGTAGGTCGATATCGACCTTGCTTACTCGATATCGACTGGGGCCTACAGCAGAGCACTCGATTTTTGCCATCCTGCACATCTGTCTAGTGAGTTTCTTTCTTTACCCTTATTTTGTATACAGTGAGGACACTGTAATGTTTAGGTATGGGGTGGGGAAAGGGCTTACTTTGTGCATATTTGATTTATTTGACATTATATGTGCATTATTTCTTGAATTGCTTATACATGCCTATTTTGGAATTCATTATTGATTTATGTGCTTATATGCATGTTTTCCAAAGTTTATAAAAATGACCCCCATTGAAATTTTTTGATAAGTGTCATGGAAGTTTAATATTGAACTCGACGATGCAAAATTGGATTCATTAGAGATATAGCATGAAATTGCCTAGTAAAGGGAAGTCACAATGAAGTGCATATTTTTATTGAAAACCATGAAAGGAGGTAAAATTTGAGGTGGTTTTTTACATGTTGCATGATAAGAGGATGGAGGACTTTATATTTCCATGTAATGCTCATACGTTTATATCCTAACCTTACCTATGCTTATGCATCACAAAAGCCATATTGAGCCTTATTTCAAATATATGCTCCTCATGATCTAAATATCGCACATTTTCTACCTTATTTCCTATCCGGGGATTATGTTGAGAATGATGTTACATTATGGAGATTATTGTATGGTTGATGTGTTGTTATTATTATTGGAGTATGGTAGGAAAATTTTTGAAATATATGGAAAATTTAATGAGTGAAAGAAAATCCGATCACCTCAGGAGATAAAGGTAGATCGACCCTGCTCGCTGAGATAATAGTTCGGCGAGATGGGACACACAGGAGAGGAGTCCAAAGTACTAAGTATCCGGGGCCATTCATGACACCCATGTTTGTGACTCGCGAGAAGGCAGTGCTGAGTTTAGAGAGGTAAAAACATAATATTGAAAAAAGCATTGAGCGATGAGCGAAATGTGATGATTCTTATGAAGAGGAATGAGGTATGAAGATTTGGAAAGTACTCCATTTCCCCATATTATTAGCACCACATGGCCAAAAACTGCTCACCCTTAGCCTTTTACCAATCTACTCCTTATTGAGCTTAAATTAAAGTCCTCTTGATTATTAATGCTTTGTCACTTATGAATTGTTTTGCATAACCCTCCTTTTGTGAGTAGATGTTGCTTTTTATTGCACATGCATGGATTTGTGACACTAGTACCTTTTCAAGGATGGTAATTGATTGCAGGGTTATATGACAATGAATCTAAGATGTTGAGAGTTTGAATTCTTCCCCTGTATGACAATTAAAAGTATTGCTTGAGGACAAGCAAGCTTAAGTATGGGGTGTTTGTTGTGAGCCTAATTCGCCATGTTTTATACTTACTTTTATATCGTTTTCTACATACATTTCATACATTCGGGCTAGAATAGTTCAGAATTTATGTAGTTTATGTTTATTTGCCAAATATGGAATCTAAACCAGTTTCTGTTTAATTTCGCAGAAATCGAGGCAATTTACAGCAGTTCAGAGAAAGGAGGAAGAGCTCGAAGTCAACTACAGAAAGTTCGAGGTCAAGGAGTAGCGGAACCAGGACAAATTGAGCTGGATACGAGAAAATCGAGTCGACACACACTGGTCGATATCGACCTATCATAGTCGATATCGAGTAAGCAACTCGATTTCCACCCTGAAGAAGCCAGATCGAGTGAAGACGAAGAGAAGAGGTCGATATCGACTTGTCCTAGTCGACATCGAGTTGGCCCAAATCGAGCAAGATCCATAAATCAACCGAGCAAGCTGGAGCAGGAAGGAGTAGGTCGATATCGAGTTAAGCAACTCGTTATCGAGTTCATTCAAGTCGATATTCATCTCTGGAGCCGAAATTGAGTCAAGAAGCTGAAGACGAGAAGTTGCAGGTCGATATCGAGTTGTCCTAGTCGATATCGACTTGACCAATAGTGGCCGATTTCGAGCTAGTCCGAGTTCTAATCAAAGTTCTATCCAAAGTCCAATGGAGATATCTACAAGATCAAATTCTATCAAGTTCTATCAAGATGGAAGAGATATTTACCTACTTTAGATATAGTTCCTTTAGAGATTTATTTCCTTTATCATATTGTTTTATCTTATGTTATTAGATAGATTTAGATATAGTTGTTCCATCCTAGAATAGCTACATGGAACACTATCAATAAGGCATTAGGGGGCTGGATTTTATTCATTCAATCATCCAAGATACAAGACAATAGAGAGAGAGAGAGAGAGAGAGAGAGAGAGAGAGAGAGAGAGAGAGAGAGAGAGAGAGAGAGAGAGTCGAGTAGGAGAGAGAGAGAAGTCTTGGAGCCGAGTGGAGTTTGTGAAGCGAGAGCGGAGTTGGCTTTATTCGGTTGTAAGTCTTATTTAGTTTATTTAATGCAATTTATTTTCTTGAAATCCTTGATGAGTTTATTTATGATGAAGAGCGAGTAGTCACCCAAATTCTAGGGTCGGGGTGAGCCCGACGGTAGCCATGTGAGGTGATGCGGTAAAAAGGTACAATCTTTTGATGCGATTTCGTCTTCTATCCCTACAAGCATGATTCTTTTGCGAAAGTTGAAGATGATCCTTGTTTGGGTTGATGCGAAAGTGATCTTAATGCAACTTGGATTAATTATGTGAAAAAGGGTTAGTAACAATTAGGGTTTATGCGAAAGCCTCTATCTTCCTATTTGTTAATAACGAAAGTTATTTGATGAAAAACATGATCTTTTATGACTTTATGTGTTATTTTACGTGGTTATCGTTGTGGTATTGAAACCTTGATCTTGGAAGTATTTTATTTTATTGATTTATTTCACAAATTTCGGATTTTAAAGTGTCTGTTGGAGTCGATATTGAGTTGCTGCAGTCGATATTTTCACTCGATATCGACTTAGCCCAGGTCGATATCGACCAAGTTTCTGCTTCTGTGTTATTTTTTGCTTTTCTCTGTGTTTGCTGTTTGTCTGGTTGATTTTCTGCTGAGATCTGGAACTGAAAAGACGGGCGCTGACACGCTTCCTCGTGAATCGATCCTGCCTACCTTCTACTACAGCGGGAGGAAGTCTTGTAATTAATTTGCGGAGATCAGGGAGTCGAATTTGAATTTATATTTCATACTTGATTTTCCTCCTAACAAATTTGGCGCCGTTGCCGGGGAAGCCATTAATCGCGCCCTTTTTAGTTCTATTTCTTTTCTTTATATTTATTTTTTTATTTTTAGTTCCTTTTTAGTTGCTTTTTCCTTTTGCTTTTCAGGTGCATGCGAAGAACTGATCGCACGACTATCGATCCGCTTCTAGAACCAGAGCGATACTTCCACCTTCGACAAAGGTTCAGGAGGATGTCGCAAATGAACGATGAGAATGCGGGCCAGCTCACACCAGCACAGGAGCTTGAGCAACTCCGCCAACAGATCGTGGCACTCACCACCAGAGAAGCTGAACACGCCCGACGAGAGGCGGAATATGCACAAAACCAGCAGCAGTGGGAAGCAAGGGTAGATCGCGAGATCAACGCAAGGAGGGAACTTGAGGAGCGGATTGGGCACATCCCAGCCAACGCAAAGGAATATCTGCATCCTACTGTAGAAGTTCCAGAATCGACGATCGTTCTCTCTGCTATTAATTTTGAAATTCGTCCTTCTTTTATTACTTAAATTGGAAGGAGTCAATTTAGGGGAAGAACTAATGAATGCCCTTTAGAGCATGTCACCACTTTTATAGACTTATGCGAAGCTATAACCGATGGTGCTAATCTTCAATACTTAAAACTAAAGGCTTTTCGTTGGTCCCTTGCAGGAATAGCCCAACAATGGCTGGAAGGATTGCCTGCACGATCAATTCGCACTTGGAACGAACTACAGGACCTGTTCCTCAACAAGTTCTTTCCTCCTGCAAAGGCAGCTGTCCTCATACAACAAATCACGGCTTTCAGACAAAAGCCAAGGGAACCACTAGCACAAGTCTGGGAGCGCTACAAAAGGCTTCTGAAATCCTGTCCTACGCATGGACAGCCACCCTGCGTCATCCAGGAGATCATCTTCAATTGCCTGGATGCATCTACTAAGGACCGGATCAACAACTACACCAACTATGAGTATCTTGGATACACTCCACGCCGAGCAAGGGAGGTATTTGAGACGCTGGCAAACTACGACAACACATATGGGACTTCTGCGGCCGCTTCTGACGAAAGGTATGAAAGGCCTGCCCCATCTATGCCGTTGTATGTGCCACCAAAGGAGGTTGATCCAGACATCAGGGACCAGTTTCACAACGATCAGGTACGTCGCCTTACCAAACAAGTTAAATTCCTCTATAAAGATAAACCTAGTTTGGAATGTGGGTCTGTGAGGCACAACACTACTGCGTGCCCACACGTCGATCAAGTACATCAAGGAGAGACCCACGAGGAGGTAAGGTATGCTAGAGGACACTACTCAGGGCCGCATCAGAATCAGAACTGGAGCTATTATCGCCAGCCCCAGCATCAGAATCGCCCTCCCTACAGAGCCCCTGGTCACCCTGACAGAGAAGGTAAGAAGGATGACCTGCAGACCATCCTTCAGGAAATGCGGAGGAATCATTCAGATACCAAGCACTCTATTAATTCCGTCCACACTCAGCTGCATGGTGTCAACTCTAGGCTTGGGGAAATTGATATATGGCGGAAATAAATGGAGACTCAGATTGGCCAGATGGCGGCATCCGTCCCCAGACAATCAAGTACGCTCCCTGGAACCTCTGAACCTAACCCTAAGGGTAAATCTACTGGACAGGTGGCTGCTATGAACCTAAGGAGTGGGCGACAGACGCAAACGCCAAAGCAAACGACGGAGGAAATGGGCACTGGAGACCAGTCGATATCAGCCAATCCAGTCGAGATCGACCAGTCCCCAGTCGATACCGACTCACCATAGGTCAAAATCGACCCGAATCCTCAGCAAATCCCGAGGCCAGCCAATCCAGTCGATATCGACCAAACACCACTCGATATCGACCAAGCACTAGTCGATTTCAACCATCAACACTCGACTTCTGCACCTCCGACGAAAAAGAAGCTGCCTTTTCCGACAAAATCTCCAAAGGACCCAGCAGAGAAGAAGTTCCGGCGCTTCATCAAGATGCTTCAAAGGCTCAACGTCACCATACCCTTCACAGAAGCTCTTAATGAGATGCCATCCTATGTCAAGTTCCTAAAGAAGATTCTGAGCAAAAAGCGGTCAATGGCTGAGATCGTAGAGGAGTGCAGCCAAATGGACGTTCTTAAGAAAAGGCTAGATCCAGGTAAGTTTGCTATAACCATTGGATTTGGTCAATACAGATTTAATGTTTTATGTGACTTGGGAGCCAGTGTGAGTATAATGCCTTTATCAATCTGGTCCAAGATTAAGATAGGTGCCTTTGAGCCTGTGGATGCTAAGCTTTATATGGCGAACAACACGCTGGTCATCCTCACAGGCATGGTGGACAATGTGCCAGTACAAGTAGGTAAGTTCTTCGTCCCTGCTGATTTCTTAGTTATTGATATGGCGGAGGACCCTGCTTGACCAATTATTCTAGGAAGGCCTTTTTTGGCGACGGTGGATGCCAACATAAGCGTAAGGAAGGGTGTGCTCACTTTCAACATCAACGATGAGGTAATTGAGTATTCCATTAATAAAACTGAAAGGCATACAGGTCCCATGGAAGAGGTAAAGTCCATATCAGCCAGATACATCACTTGTGGGGAGCCAAAGGTAAGAAATATGACCCCCGAAGAGCTAGAAAAGAGGGACATGGAGGCCCAGGTGGAGGAGATCATGGCCATCCTGAACAAAGAAGCTGAGAATCCACTCGACATAGACCAAGGTACGTCGATTTGGACTAACTATTTTTCGGATGCTTTGCTAGGCCTTGAGTATGGGGTCAATATCGACCAGGAGAAATCGACTGAGCCAGAGAACGACTCGATATCGACCTCACCAAGTCGAAATCGACCCACCCATATCGAGTCATCCCCACTAGGAGTCGAGCTAGGTAAAGTCGACCAAGAGAACTCGATATCGACTCAACCTAGTCGATATCGACCTGCCCCCATCGACCCGATTCCTCCTGTCGAGCAGAAACCAGCCATTATCAAGCCAGGTAACTCGATATCGACCAACCCAGGTCGATATCGACCAACAAAAATCGAGTCATCTTCTTCTGCATCGACTGAAATTCCACCAGAGCAGCAGAACTCGATATCGACCAGACCCCGAGGTCCCGAATTCCGATTCTGCAAAGGTAAGTCAAGGTATGGATCTTTCTTCTCCTATTTCCATTAATGATTTATCTATACATGAGAGAGGTTTGCCTTGTTATGTGCGCTTGTGCAGGATTTTCAATGATGAGCCAAAAGAATATGAAGTTGGAGACAAGGTCTATGTTTCCAAGTCAAATGATCATTGGTTCCCTAACAAGTTCAAGAAGAAGAAGATGGGCCCTTTCACGGTGAACAAGATCCCGGATTAATTAGTCAACTATTTTTTTTTAAAAAAGGAAATTTCACGAGGTACCCCGAGGTATAGCTTAATTCATTTGGCGTACAATTGTTTCACATATTTCACGTGGTAGCCTTGAGGTTGTTTTTTGTTTCACCTCGTACCCCTCTCCGTTAAAAACCCAACAAAGCTGTTACTGTATTTGTTTAAAAGAAAAAAAAAGAAATTTATTTTATTTTTTCCAAAAGCAAAGAACAAAGCCCTCGATCTTGCCGTACATAAGTAGATTCGCGGTGATTCGCTAATAAATATGCTCCGTCGACAGCGTCGGAGTCCCTCTCCGGCACCAATCCAGGGTATGTAGCTGCTCCGACGTCCGATTCCACCTTGTAGTGCTAAAAACAACTTGGGCCACTTCGTTAATGTTGATCTCCTCTTTCCTCTTCCTTTGGTCACTTCCAAAATCTATTTCTAATTGATCATTTCAACTGATTTTAGGGGTTTTGATTAATTGAACTAAAATCAAAGCGTCTCGGACGGTATAGAATTGAATTTTTTATTTCAGCCTTCAAATTTTTGATTCAGAAAGGAAATTGGGGAAACTGTTCAAACCCTAGAAAATAGTTGTAGGTTTTTATGACTTTTATAAAAAATTTGTGATTACCTACAATTGCAGGGAAAAGATCGATGAAACTTTGAGAATCACTTTACAACTTAATCCAACTTCACAAATAAACAGCAATACGGAGTATTTGATTGTAGAGTAATCCATCTTCACAAATAATCCAACTTTCCGGGAAGACAGTGCCTGTTGCCGACTAGACTGCGCATCGTCGCTGACCATTGAGGCCATCTTCGTCGGTCGGACTGCGCGCTGTCGAATCCGAACAGATGCATGAGGTGATGGAACGGTTCGCCGGGAAGAGGGTGGCTTCAAGGTTCTTCACTTCCTTCGCTTTGGGAAAAAATAAAACAATTTTTTTTTATACATATAACTAACGGCTCCGTTGAGTTTTTAACGAGGATGAGCACAGGGTGAAAGAAAAAGCAACCTCAAGGATATCACGTGAAATATGCAAAATAATTGTACGCCATATTAATTTATGAATTGAAATTATGAATTAATCCGGGCAATTGAAGAAGGGACTTGGTATAAGTTTTGTTTCAAATAGGTCTATGGGCAAGCTAGGTTGTTGCCTGTTGGAGTTAGGATCCATGGCTATGTCAATGCCAACGATAACGTCTACAAATATCAAAGTCCCAAAACTCAGTAACTAAGAAAATTCTTGATTTGGATCCAATAACTGACTTTGAGTAGGAGACGCATATGCATCTTTGAGATGATCTTTGGCGGATTACGGCATATAAATTCAACATCCTTACTTCCTCGCGTAGCTGATATGAGAGTTACAAAATCACCAAGGCTAAGCTCAAGTAGATGATCATTGACAAGGAGATATGGATCTCTAAGGCTAAAACAGGATGTGATAACTGCATAATTAATTTTAGGAGAAAATGATTTGATCAATATGTCTCTAACTTTAGCCTCTTTTGACAGTATCCATAGAAAAGGCACATGCTTAGAAGTTTGTGCAAAACTCAATTTACATAAAGTGCTTTTAATTTGATAATAATAACCGAGAATTCAGTAATTGGGATTGCCATAACATTTCCCATTTTTCCTGCCATTACATTTCCCATCAAAGTAGTGAAGCAGAGTGAGTCTTGTGTATTGTCAACAACAGCTTTCCTTTTTGGTCTCATGCACTTGACACAGCTTGCTATCTCTTCAACTTTCTTCCTTCCACAACCCTGCAAACTCAGACACCATAGTCAATTTTATATCATATTGGTCTGGTTTTCTCAACACGATTCTAACCGATACCATATTTCAAGATTGAGTTCACAAGGCGATTTGGTACCTGGAATAGTGATACACTAGTAGCTACTAGCAGAAGGTGTTAATTCTCTACCTCTCATTTTATGATGTCTAGCATTGCACTTTCAGTGACATGAACTTTTCTTTAGTGTTTCCTCCTTCTCTTTAGACTGTAGGCGGTAGATTTATTTATTCATACAAAACTGTCCCCTTCACGGGCCATTCGGTATCCACAACGACATCTGATATCTGAGGATTGACATTTTGGAGCTTCTCAGGGCGAAAGAAATTCAGAGAAAGCCAGCAACAAGGGTTAAGCAGGATGCTCCGATCTATTAGGGGAGCTTTTGAACACAGGGAAATAAGATTCAAGCTCGAGCTCCTCCAATATCTGGTGCGTAGCCCATAGATAAGAAGAATGTCCTTCAATTATATCTGTTACATCCACCTGTAGATTGAGCCGGATAGTTCAGTTGTGCACATAGAAGAAAATTGTTTCAAGAGAACACTGACAGGAAAGAATTGACTGACTCACATTCTCAATCCCGGGAACATTAACATGTTGGATACCGGCTAGACCTTTAGTGAGCAAGCTGCCATAGTCCCCCACCCCAACAAAAAAAAAAACAAATTTACATTTACACACGAAAGAGAGAAATGTAGTTAAACAAGCCTACATAATAAACCGAGGTTGAGATTAACCTTAACGAACAATGTGTCCTCCATTGCAAATAACATGTCACCTTCAACTAGCCTACTTTCTGCAATCAACTTATAAATGTCCCCTCTAACTAGTATGATACCCTACTTTTGCAAATCAACTCATAAAATGACCTATTTTTTCAATAAAGTTAAAATTTTAACATTGTTAAGTAGATAGCAAGACTAAAACAAGACAAAGGCAACAATCAGGAAGAGGCTAAATAGAACTCTTGTGCAATAAAATTGTGACTGTTTTCAGGATTGAAAATATATAAACAGGAAGACGAGTTAGCATTCTTGCTTAATGATATGGGGCTTTACATGAGAAATGATTATTGTACTAATTTGACATTTTACTTTATAATTGTGTAAAAATAAGATCTATTACTCCAACTCATTCAAGGGATGACTGTCTTGGCTCTTGACAAGAAAAAGATGCAGAATGGTACTAACTCCTTTTCTGATAATTTTTTTTGCACATCTCTTCCAATACATGCATCACACTTCCACGTGTCAAATATAATATGAATCTCATGACTTATTCTACAAGTGTGAATCAGAAATATTCATTTTATGCATACCTTGCACGGAACGCAACTCCAAGCATCCAGTCATTTTTAGAGTAAACATTCACAAATCTCCCAGCAACAACCTGCAAAAGATTATGAAGTGGACAAGGTGGGATTTAACAAACCTTTCTTAGAACAATGGGTAAAGGAATCTTAAAAAAGAATAAGAAATCAAATAACTCATACCTTACGAGCAGCTTCCCAATTCTCATCTTTAATTGAAATGGGCATCCCAAGAAGAACAACTCTTTCTACCAAGTTAGCTATCAAAGAAAGAAAATATGCTTGAGGGACTTTCTAACTAAAAATACTTCACTACTAGGTAGAGATGAAAATTACCCGTATGTTCAGCTTCTGCCAGATACTGGAGGCATTTGAATATCACTCTAGCTCCTAACGAGTAACCTACTAGTGTAACAGGCCTGAAGAAGTGGTGTCAGATCAGATTGAGAATATAGACAGATTGTTTAGACTCGAATCATTAGGCCAAGAAAAAATGGATAAGATCCTTGTCTTTAATGGCTTGCATACCTGTTCCCTTGCAACCCCTTCATTAGAACTTCGGCAAGCAACTTTCCAGCTTTATCTGACCTAAAATACTCGACATTGAAAACTCAATCAGAACAGATGAAATCTTTCACTAAGCACATGTTGACATCTTAGTGACTGAGAAATGATTTACGTTTTCACAGTCCACCAATTTCCATTCAAGTGTATCAGACCTGTCAATAGCGATTGCCCATTTGCTGTCTATGAAATCAGTGGCCGAAAGAAGGGCTGCTGGCCAGGCCAATGCTGTAAGAAGTGTGCTTAGTACAGTCATCATTGCCCCTTGCTTCATTAACTCCATAGCAAGCCCTGGGTCAAGTAGCAATATTAACAATAAGAATGACTTCGATAACAGCAGCAAGTAGTAAAAGAGGAATGACAACTAAGGAACAAGAGTGTTACTAGAAGTGAGCCAATCCTGTATTGCAGTGCTCACTGCAATTAGATTCTCAGACTCCCACTGCAGTGCATACCTAAATTTGCCAATATTGTAATTTATGAAAAGGATACAATAAAAAGTCAGCATGGTTGATCATGCATAATGTTACTGATATAGTCATATGTCAGGAACTTTAAACATAAAATTATAAAAACACAAAACGTGGACAGCTGAAGCAACAATGTCAATGTGAAGGTAATGAGGCATTCAATTTACATATCTTGTATGATATGGCATGCTGTCTTTCAAAAATAATAAAAGATTAGTAAAATCATACTCATCCAATCAGAAATAGCTGATGTTTTAGGAGATAACAACAACAACAACAACAACAACAACCCAGTAAATCCCGCGATGAGCCAGGGTCTGGGGGTCGGGATGTACGCACTCTTACCTCGAACTAGTCGAGAGAGTGTTTCCGATAGACCCAAAACAATAGGGCATAAACAAAACATGGAAACATGCCAAATAATAGAGTGCGGCAAAAGGAAGCAAACATGTTTTAGGAGATGATTTTTTTAATCAACCATACTTGATGTTTTAGAAGATAATTATCTCTAATCCTATTCTCAATTAAATTCTCCTACTTTTTCAGGAAATAGAAGACATTTTTTTTTTATCTTCCCAACCCTTTTACACCATTTAAACGCTTCCACTTTTGGTTGAAAAATGAGATTTAGGTATTAAGTATTTTGTTCTTAAAACTGGTGATTTTTTTCAAAACCATCAACTATTTCCTATTGGAAGGAGTATATCAATTTCAAATCCATTTGTAGGAACATAATTTTTGTAACAAAAAGATATCTTGCTATATTGGAAACTCTTAAATACTCAATTGAAGAGGCTGCTCTTGTTAATAGCTGCAAATGTGATACAATACCTTTCTAAGTTATCATCTAGTCCTTCCCAGGGCATTATGAAGTCTTCCTCATCAAACACAAATCCAGAAATGAAGATCCCTACTGCAAGTCGCTGAAAAGTAACAACTTCACTTAGAAGTTAGAACAACAACAACATTCCTAGTGTATCCCGCCTAGACAAGGTCTGGGGGGCCATGTTGTACACACTCTTTCCCCAACTACGTCAAGAGAGTGTTTCCGGGTGGCTCAAGCACAAACAGGAACACACAACAAACAAAAGAAACAAGTATAACAAATGGTAAGTAAAGGAGATTAATAAAAGACATAGTGCAAGAACGGGGATGGAGGAAGGATATGATCTCTGTGACTCCTTTGAGGTCCAGCCTAGCCTAGCCTAACCCTCTCTGACATGAATCATGCCCGTCCACTGCATCCTATCCCCAACCATGTTCTCATTAAGGTTCAGAAGGATAAAATATTCTCTAATCACCTCCCTCCAACTCTTCAACTTCAACTTTTCCTATTATT
Source organism: Persicaria maculosa (assembly GCA_963922045.1). Taxonomy (NCBI): domain Eukaryota; kingdom Viridiplantae; phylum Streptophyta; class Magnoliopsida; order Caryophyllales; family Polygonaceae; genus Persicaria; species Persicaria maculosa. Next base: position 59,123,386 of record OY998252.1, read on the forward strand.
CATTCTATTGACAACCTCTCTTGACTTCCTCACATGAGACACGTCTACATAAACTTAAATTGACATTAGTTGTGCCCCTGGGCGTTCAATCACACGGTCTATAACCCTCATTGAGAAGCTCGGCAAAATAGCTCTTCCATCTTGACTTAGAAATGAAGTTTAAAATATATACAGTTGCCACAAAATGCAAACACATAATATCATACAAGTGGAAACTGGATCACCTATCTTCTTTTGATTCAATAATAATGTTTTGATAAAATGTGGAAACTAAAAGGAAAATATGCATACCCCTTGCTTATGGTTTTCTCCTATGTCTTTGAACTCAAATTCATCAACACTTCCCGTCCTTCTAGCCATTTTGGTACCTGTGAGCCCAGCTCCAGCAGCTGCAATAATTTGAAAGGGAGAGGTAATGAATAAAACGAAAATATGCTCAAGGGAAAAAAATTATATTGAAATAAAATAAAACTTCTATGCACTGCAGTTGCATGCTTACTGAATAGAAAAAAAAAAGCAAGAGCATAGTGATTCCAAAATGCATGGATTGCAGAAAAGTTAAGATCACCAAAATTATGATACTGAATCCTTGAAGAGTCAAATAGTGGCTCACCACCAAATGAGGCAGCAATTGCAACAGAACCAACAACACTTCCAGCAGCAGTCGCTGCAGCAGCAAACCCACTAGCTCCAATTACAGGGATAATAGTTCCCAAAGTAGGAGCCATTGCACCAAATGCAGCGGCAATTGCTGGGGCAGCTAAGCCTGTTAAAGAATAATTTTAAAACTTATTATTTTCGTTATTGGCACAATATTGATGCTCATAAGCTAGCGAAAGTAAAATACCTCCTGTTATGGCCAATAAGGTTCCTCCAGTCAAGGCTGCAGCACCGATAATACCTCCGTGCTTCCATTTCTGCCAGGAGCTTTGTTTCGACTTAGTCTCCTCGTTATTTAACTCCCGTTGTTTTAATAAAGCCATTGCCGAGCAGGCAATCATAGTCTCCATTGCTTCCTGACATTGCCAGATAGAAAATTGATCACTCACATCCACATTGCTAAGGTATGCAGTGAATGGAGCACGAACCTTCCATGCCTAAAAAAATAGCATAAATTCATACACTGATGAGGGTAGCGGACACTGACCAATTTCACAAACTTGATATCCAACCAATTTGCTAGCAATCGCAATGCCACACGGTGCCGTGCATCGTATCCACTTCTCGGTTTGTAGGATTTCCCTTCTTCAGGAGCATCTGCAAGGCAAGCTGAAAGAAGTTCATAAAGAACTACTAGTTTCCTCTCATAGCTGAGTAATTTTCCATCTTCCATAGGCTCCCTGTCAGTGCAACCACAGCCTTGATTTTTTTCATCTTCATTACTAGCAAAGCGTCTTTTTTCATCCTTGAGAGTTTCAACTATATTAGTCTCAGTAGAGGTTGCTGAAGTATCAGGAATGGCATATTTCTCACGTCGCCCATTTTTATACTCCCGTTGCTTCTCCATCTTAGACTCAGATATATGATTCTCCTCCATGCTAGCAGCCATGGCATCAACAGCTTTTGCCAACTCAATCTCTTGTTCCATTTTTTTCTGTTCCATCTTTGCTGATGAACTATCTTCTCTTCCTCCTTCAAAAAGAACTCTTATGAACTGTAACAAGTTTAATACCAATTTATGACTACCGAAAACATGAACTCTGATCATTAAAAAAATAACAGAAACGAAGAATTACTGTAGAACAAAGATGCCAAATACATCCTGACTCAAAAGAGTAAAAAAGAAGTGCAAACAAACTACTCCGTATTAATTAAGCAGGCCAAAGAGGAATATCTTTCGTCGATCGTCGTCCATTGAACAAAGAGCATCAATAGCATCCACCAATGTAAAAAGCAAAAAAACAAAACTGACCGCTCCGACATGATCGTTGGCGGGGGAAAGGCCCGCCGTTTCTTCGAGTCCATTCCAGGCGTCGGGATCTATCTCCAAAACCCTAATTCATAGCCAAAAAAATCGTCGACAAGATCAACAGACAATAATTCTCCGAAATTCACCCTAAAAAAACCTTGACGGGAGAAAAACAAAGCACAAAAGTACTTGAAAACGGGGCGGAGAAGGCCAGATTGTTCGTTGACCCAAAGCTCGGGCTGTTCAGAGACTGAATCGCTACTACCACTGCCGCCGCTGCTGCTACTAATACGGTCAGCGATCGTCTGATCGGCGTCGTCCGAGTCACAAATCAAGCCAAGCGGGCGTGATTGGTGAATGTGCGCTTGATGGAGCGCGAGGCCGAAGATCGCGCCGGAGGCATACCGTTGCGTCGACGATAGTAGGGATGACGCCATCTCCTTCGGCGCAGGAGGTCTTGTTTGTTATCTGAAAGACTGAGATTAATGTTGCATTTAACACTTCTGAGATCCGGCAGTAAAACGGAGAGAGACTGTTGCCGGAGAAGGAAGATTTCGAGGTTTACAAGTCGATCGGGAATTTTTCCCTTCCGGTGAATTTGATCGGTGATAGGGGAGTCCGCCCAGTCGGTCGCGGGAAATGTCTCTTCCCTCTCGGAGTTCTTGGTTTGATGACGTATTGTTTTTTTTTTTTTTCCGGAAATTTCGCCTGTGCCCCGGTAAGGGTTTTTCGCGCGGTGTACCAATATTTGTTATATTTCGCGTGGTACCCCTAACTTTTTATTATTTTTTTCGCCTCGTGCCCCTCCATTAGTTATAAAAAAACGTTCAAGTCTCTGTAACTCTGTTAGTAAAACAGAGAGGAAAGAACTATACCCGGCAGAGTGATTATGAAAGATTGTCGCGAGGATGGAGAAGATCAATCGCGAGGATGGAGAAGGTCAATGGAGCCGTGGAGGGATAGACGCGAGAAGGGAGTAATCCAATGTCGGAGACTACCTACAGGTAAGTTTTTCCTTCTCAAATTCGGCATTAGGTATTTAGGGTTTAGGATTTGGGAATTTAGGGCTTTCGGGATGCAAACACGAGGAGACTCAAGAAGAAGGATAAGAACTCGGCAAAGGCGAGGGTGGGTAATGCTAGTTACGCTATGCGGCCGATAAATTCGATGGCAATATTGAAATTGATGATTTGGAGGATTTAGAAATTGAATTTCAAGATTTTGATTTTGAGTTTCAATCTACTCTCTGATTGATTTGTTAAAGTTTAATTAATTGATTTGGTAAAGTTTAAAAGGTTTGATGATTCAGGTGCTTTTTAGTGCAGTTTGCGAAAGTATCCATTAGACATAACCAATATGAATTGATTCAATTTTTTATTAAATTTATATTGTGTTCCATATTTATATCATGTCCATGAATCAAACAACCAAAATCTTCCCAGTGGCATGGATGAAGAATCAACATCGTTTGCTTTGCACTCTTCTTATTGGAAATAATACACATATATTGCTACCATGTTTGGTTTGTTCGTAGTTGAAGGCTTCAAAGTAGGTGTTAAATTTTGTTCATTGGTAAGAAAAATAGGCTTATCTTTGGTTATCAAATGATTTTAGCCTATTAGCTCAAATGGAAGAGCAATGTGCTCATGCACAAAGACATGGGTCCGAATCCCACATAATCTAATTGAATTGAATTCATTAAGAATTTAAGTAATTTAAGGGCATGACAATTGAGTGAGTATGTCATCTAGAGCAACATTATAAGCCTCACGGTTATTATATATGAGCCACCGTGTTTTGGTTTGTTTCTAGCTTAACCGTATTTTATTACTGTCAATTAGCGCGTATTGATAGATTACATGGGCTTTATATTGTATAGTTCCCGCTCCTCGATCCACCGGACACCAGGTCTACCCGTCTTCGTCTGATCAGGCCTATGCTCCGACTGATGTGCACCACGCATTCTCCTCTATGCAGCTGACCCCTTCTGACTCCGCATGGTACATGGACACTAGCGCGACCTCTCACATGACGAACTCCTCAGGTACTCTCTCCACTCTCTCCTCTCTTTTTTTTAAGGGTCCTGCACATTCTATTATCGTCAGCAACGGTGGTCGCCTTGCTACTTGGGGTATTGGCCACACCACATTACCAACCCCAACCAACCCTTTACACCTCAACAATGTCCTCATTGCCCCCAAACTTGTCAAAAACCTTATCTCTGTTCGTCGGTTCACCACTGACAATAATGTTTCTCTTGTGTTTAATCCGTTTGGTTTCTCTGTGAAGGATCTTACTACGGGGGTTACTCGTCTGAGATGTAATAGCACCGGGGAGCTCTATCTTGTGTTGTCGCCCTCACCATCCAACCTGTCGTGTCCTGTCGCCCTTTCGACATCGTCATCCAGTCTGTGGCATGCACACCTTGGTCATCCCAGTTCTGCAGTTTTAGATTTGCTTCGTTCTAAGAGTCTTGTCAAATGTAATAAAGAGCCTCGCTCTAGTTTATGTTCTTCCTGTCAGTTAGGCAAGCATGCTAGACTACCTTTTCAACGGTCTTTAAACACTACTTTTGCACCATTTGATATAATTCATAGTGATATTTGGACATCTCATGTGCCTAGCAAGGAGGGTCACAAGTATTACCTTTTGTTTCTGGATGATTATAGTCATTTCTTATGGGTTTTCCCGTTGCATTTTAAGTCTCAAGTGTTTTTTATCTTTGCCAAATTCCATGCTTACGTCAACACACAATTTCACACCTCCATTAAATGTTTCCAATGTGACAATGACCGCGAATTTGATAACAAAGACTTCCACACTTTCTTCAACACAAATAGGATCTCCTATCGCTTGTCTTGCCCCTATACTTCCCAACAGAATGGCAAGGCTGAACGAATCATCGGAACCATTACCAACATGATGCGCTCTCTCCTCTTCCACGCATCTATTCCCCTTTCCTATTGGCCTCACGCCTTATCCACCACTTGCTATCTCCTAAACATTCTCCTATCTACTACCCTACCCCATCGCTCCCCAACTTAAGCACTTTATTGCACCTTGCCTAGGTATGATCACCTTCGTACCTTTGGGTGCTTGTGCTTCCCAAATCAATCCTCCACCGCCCCTCACAAGCTTCACCCGCGCTCCACTTCTTGTGTCTTCCTTGGCTATCCGACTGATCATCGTGGTTACATTTGCCTCGATATCAAGACTTATAAGCTCATTCTGTCCCGTCATGTCACATTTGATGAGTCTCGCTTTCCCTTTTCTTCTTCTCCTCCCCCCCCCCCCTTCTACACCTCATGTGTCTCCGTCTGAGTCAGAGTCTTCTTTCCCTCACGTTCTTCTTCCCCAGAGCTCTCTCGGTGCTCCTGCCTCTCCCCCTACACCACCACCACCACCACCTGCCTCCAGACCACACACCCGCAACATCTCTGGTGTCTTCCGACCTCGTCAAATCGTCTCCATGAACACCACACATCACCCCGCCGCCCCTTACCCTTCATCCTCCCAGATACACATCCCTCCATACCCATGCCGCGGCCGCAGCATGATGCTGCGGCCGCCGCCCATCAATTTCCCAAACCCTCTCCCCACCCCGACACTGGCCGCAGCCGCAGCAGCATGCCGCAACCGCCGCACATCAACAGGCCGCGGGCATGCCGCGGCCGCAGCACCCCCCCGCCACATCTCCTGCCGTCCTCATCGAATCCCAATCCCCCCTGCCTCAAACCCGACCTCCCTTTCTTCCCATCCCCACCTCCCACCAAACAGCCCTCCTCGACCCGAATTGGCAGGCGGCTATGCTCGACGAATACAGGGCCCTTACAAGGAAATGATACTTGGGTTCTGGTTCCTCTCCCTCCTGAGGCGAACGTCATTCGCTGCATGTGGCTCTTCCACCACAAGTTCCACTCTGATGGGACATTGGAGCGCTACAAAGACCGTCTTGTGGTCAACGGTCGATCTCAGCAGGCAGGTATTGATTGTGATGAGACGTTCAACCCCGTAGTCAAGCCTGCCACTATCCGAGTGGTGTTGAGCTTAGCGTTGTCGCGATATTAGGCTATTCATCAGTTGGATGTCAAGAACGGCTTTCTGCATGGCCATCTGAATGAGACAATTTACATGATTCAGCCGTCGGGGTTTGCTGATGCTAATCATCCCAAGCACGTTTGTCTCTTTAAGCGCTCTCTGTATGGTCTGAAACAGGCTCTGCGGGCTTGGTTCCAGCGCTTTGCTTCTCATCTGCTACGCTTGGGCTTCATTGGCAGCCGCTCAGATACGTCTCTGTTTATCTATCGCAGAGGCTCAGACATGGCCTTTCTGTTGCTTTATGTCGACGACATCATCCTCACCGCCTCTTCTGATGCTCTTCGGACGTCTATTATTTTGCAGTTGAGTGCCGAGTTCGCCATGTCATATCTGGGTCCGTTGTCTTACTTCTTGGGAGTCGCTCTTCAGCGTAATGCGGCTGGGCTGTTTCTCTCTCAGAGTAAGTATGCAGCTGAGATTGTTGCTCGGGCCAAGATGAGTAACTGTAAGCCAGTAGTCACCCCTGTGGATACATCCAACAAGCGCTTAGTGCTCATTCTGGTCCTTTGTTTGATGATCTGATGTTGTACAGGAGCCTCGCCGGTGCATTGCAGTATCTTACGTTCACCAAGCCAGATATCAGTTACACCGTTCAGCAGATCTGCTTGCTCATGCATGCGCCCAAGGAACCCCACTTTCAGGCCTTAAAGTGGATCATCCGGTACATCAGCGGCACCCTCGAGCTGGGCACCGCAATCACTCCTTCCTCTAGGCATGACCTCGTTGCTTACACTGATGCGGATTGGGGTGGTTGTCCTAACACACGTCGCTCCATGTCTGGATACTGTGTCTTCCTCAACGACACCCTGGTGTCGTGGTCCGCGAAGCGTCAGTCTGTTGTGTCTCGCTCCATCGCCGAGGCAGAGTACAGAGGTGTTGCCAACGTTGTCTCCGAGTGCTCTTGGCTCCGCAATCTCCTTCTTGAGCTCCGATGCCCTCTTCAGAAGGCCACCCTGGTCTACACCGAAAACGTCTCTGCTGTCTATCTGGCTAGCAACCCAGTCCAGCATCAGCGCACGACGCACATTGAGCTCGATCTCCACTTTGTCTGGGACAAGGTTGCTATTGGAAATGTCCGCGTTCTACATGTCCCATCCTCCTATCAGTACGCTGATATATTCACCAAGGGTTTACCTCGACAATTGTTCCTTGATTTTCGGTCCAGCCTCACAGTACGGGACCCTCCACTTTTGACTACGGGGGTTTGATAGATTACATGGGCTTTATATTGTATAGTCGGTCAAAAGGCCCAAATCCATTGTAATATATATATATATATATATATGTTTAATCAATGAATGAAACCCTCAAGGAGAACTTTACAATCAATCTCATGATCTTACACGTATGTTACTGCTGTCATAAAACTTTGTTTTAGTTTCTTGCAAAAAAATAGCTAGGTATGTTACTGTTGTCATACAACTTTGTTGTTACTAAACTTTAACTAAACTTTTAACCTTGTTTTTGAACCTTATTTTACATATGGCATGCAACAACAAAAAAGAGTACTTTCAATTGTACACAATGGCTTCTCTGACAACTTACATCTTACAACAATACTTCTTTAAGCTACGTATGTTGATAATTCAATGGTAGCCCACCCATGAGCACATTGCCTAAATGAAAAAGAGCACAAGACAACAACAAAAAAGAACACTCCTCCGTGTCTCTAATTTTGCCTAGATGAAAAATCAGCAAGCATTTGGTTACTTTAAATAAGTACACATAATCATAGATAGCCTATGCAGGATTTGAATCTGCATCTTTGTGCATGAGCACATTGTTCTACCATTTGAGCTAATAGGCTTGAAATCATTTCAAGAAATTGATTTCAATTTATAAATCCAAAAGCAATGAAATAGAATTTAGAGGAAAGAAGTATCAAGGAATATTAATATACGTGCAAGTTTTCTTTAGTAATTCATGTTTGTTTTTTATGCAAAGAGAAAGTGCAGCTAGTATACGTGCAACACCATAGTTCAAAAATATAAGAAATCAAAACCGCATTGCAAGAAGAAAAACTAGACATAAACTAAATTAAAAAGAGAAGTGATGATGCATTTTTACACAAAAGAGAATGAATAAAATGGTCACATGGAAGGAAAAAGGGAATGAACTACTTCCACTTTGGTGAACATTAGGAAACGTTTTGAACCACAATTCATAATTCAGGAAGTGGGTCTCTCTCATCTTGTATATGAATATCCAGAAAGGAAAAAGTGAAATAGAATGACAATCTAATTTACCTCTTTTGTTTCCCCACGAAATCTGGATTGATAGGTGAAAGAGATGAAACAGCAAGTGGAGAGGCATAAGATAAAGAAAAGAGGAAAATTAGATATTTTAAGATTTCACAAGTGGTAAAACAGTTCTATCAACCTCTGATCTTTCCCTATTCCCTAAACTGGATGAACTGGTTGAACATGTATTTTTACACAAATATGCAAGTACAAGAGCACTCCTCAGTTTTTCAAACCTCAATAACTTTATAACCATTTTTGTGTCCACTTAGAAAGTTTTGCATAACATAAGAACGAGGAAAGTTTTAACTAGTACTTGATAGGAGAAACACCCTCTCTTTCTAAAGCCATATTAATCATGTATTTACACAAATATGGACGTACAAGTGGTAGATAGGGAGATGTGCCAAAAATCACACATATTTTCCTATACATAGGAAGAGATTGAGAAAGATAAAAGGATTCCTGCAATTCAGATTTCTCGGCTGCTAATTTGCTTCTGCAGCTTGATGTTCAAACCAAATATATATGGAACATAGATATATAAACTTCATCTCATACTTTCTTTGTGCAAATATATAAGAAATCATATGCCAATGAATAAATCTCGTCGTTCCTATCCAATGCAGCAACTGAATTTTATATTTTTTAGAATCACTACCAAGTGTAATCCATAAACCCCCAATTCAAAATCTATCTAATACACCCCCCCCCCCCCATTTGAAATAAGTATGAAACAAACATGACAAAAATGGAATGAGATTGACATAAATTTAATCTCCAATTAGAATAGCCTCCATATGCAATCCAACCTAATTAAAACCCCAAATTCGTAAAAAAACCCAATTCCCATAACCAGTTGAGAAGGGAAGTAAGAAAAGTTACTTCGGCCGCTGACTCCCTAGGTGCTCCACCTCTTCAGCGTCTCCCTTCGTCGGCGGCGTTCGTTCATTCTCTCCCTCAGGCGACGAGGAAGTCACGTTCTCTCCCAGCCTAGAGTCGCCAAAAGGAAGGAGTCAGTTTGGTTTTATATTTTTATTTACTTTTTCATTTTAATTATTTTAACGGAAAATGTTACAATTTTAACGGAGGGGCACGAGGTGAAAAAAAAAACAAAAGTTTAGGGGTACCACGCGAAATATGACAAACATTGGTACACCGCGCGAAAAAGACCTTACCTCGGGGGTACCAGGCGAATTTTTTGTTTTTTTATGTTTCATGAGAAATTTTAAATATAAAAAAGGGTGAGTCTAATGGCAAAATGAGTTTCGTCTAACGGCAAGATAAAATTGATGTATTTACGTTTAGACCTTTTGATTTTTTTTTTCACTTCCTGGATTACTCTCCATTGTCTCTCTCCTCACGCTCGATCATCAGATCCCACAGTTGCCGGCGTTCACCATCACCACCGGCGACACCTAGTCCCTTGACCGCCCCCACCCCCGGTCCGGCGCTAGCCTCCGACACCTCCCCCCTTATTCAGATCTCCACCTCGCTTCTCCCTTCCCCCGAGTGTAACCCCCCACGCCCCCGCCGTCGGCGCCATATCTCCCCCTCCAACCTCCGGCACCACCCCCTCCCTCAGATCTCCAGTCTGCTCTTCCTTCCCCACTTTCTCCCGCATTGCACGCGAGCACCGAGCTCAGTCCGTCTACCTGTGCGCACCCTCACCCCCCACCCCCACCTCCGACGCCAGATCTCCCCCCACCAGCTCGAGCTACCCCTTCGGAGTTTTCCCCTCCCTCGCACACCCAAATCCATGTCCTGACCCCCACCAGCCCACGCCATCCACCCGCTGCCCCCACGCCCTGTTCCTCGTCCATACACATCCAGACCCAACACCTCGACACCACCTCCATCCCGAATCTTTCAACAGTCTTCCTCATAAGCGACTTCATCAAACCCTTGGCAGACTAACCTAGGTGGTGACTTCCCGCGGCCTTCCAAGCCACCCGAACGACTCTCTGTCAGTGGAGGCTTTCCAGCATCTCCGTCTATCGATCTGCCAGACGACTTTTCACATCTGAATCTTCCAAGTTGCTCTCTCCTATCGGTGATTTCCTAATCGCTCTCCATATTTGGATCTCACTTATTTACTGCAAGTGATCATTAGAATTTGCCATATACGTCGCGAAATCGAGCAAAAATCTATCGATTCTTCGTGAAAGGAATCAATAGAGAAGGAAACTGAAATCCAATTGCTTTTGAAACAGTAGAGACCGGAGATGGTAAAAAAATAAAAGGATTTTGAGTGCAATTATGTAAAATATATCTTGTTAATAGACGAAACACGTCTTGTCATTAGACTTTATGTATAAAAAACAATACTACCTTCATTTTAGATTTTCATATTTTTTAAGAAATTAAAATGTATAATAAAATATTAAAATAATTTAATAATTTGATATTTATAAGTACTAAATTATTTTAAAAAATTGATAAAAAAAGTTAATATTTTACTATATATTTTAGATTTTAAAAAAATACAAAATCCAAAAATACTCAATACTATTGAACGGAGGTAGTATAAACAGTTTTCTTAATTTATATCTATATAGAGTTTGGTTCCGATGTACACAACTCTTATGGTGTTCACAAGCCTTATCATGTACGTATAAATTATTCATCTATTTGTATGTGATTATTTGTCTATAATTATGTAATTATCCATCCGTTTATATTTTATTCTAACGAATAATCGCCCAATACCACCGAATAATTTCATTCCAGTGAATAAACTCCCAATACCGACGAATAATCAAAAGTTACTTTAAATCTCATCCAAACATGATACACAATAAGGGTTGTGTACATATGATCTTCTCTCTCTTCCTCTCTCCCTCCCTCTCTCTCTAATTACACCGGGCTTTTTCATTTTTCATTTTATTTTTACAGCCTCCCTCCTCCTTCAACTTGTATGTTCATCTTCAACTTCATACCTTCAACAAAAACGTTCATCTTCAACTTCATCTTCAAATCTAATGACTTTTAGAGCGTTTTTTGGCGAAATCTTCGAGTGTCCGTACTTCATCAAATCCAATCGCCAAACTTCATCACTGCTCACCCATGACATCCGATCTGATTGATTTTTAAGCTTTTATTTCAACGAAATTAGGGTTTTTTCTTCTTCGAATTGCGATTTTTTTTGGTAATCTAAACGTACGAATTTCTCTCCGATTGAATTTTGCAACTACTAAATTAGGGCTATGACATTGCCATGGTAGGTGATGATTTGGATTGGGAGGATGATATGGCTGGCCATACTTGTTGGCTTCCCGCTTGCTTCATCATCACCGATGACATCGTCGGTAATCTTCGCTCCAAAAATACTTCCGGTTTTTATTCTAATTGATTTCGGTCTCCGCTTATGATCTTCCTTGCCTCCAACTCTTTGGTTAGTGTCCTACGCTTTCGACTTGCTGGCTTCTTCTAAGATTTTCACTTGCTTCTCGTGCGAAAAAAAATAATTAATCTCTCAGGTCAATCCGTAATTATTTTATCAAAAATGAAAAGGACCCAACATAATTAGATAAACATCGTCTTGCCAATAGACGAAACCCATCTCGTCGTTAGACTTTTGCTATATATATATAGGAAAGATTTTGGATAACTAAAAGTTATGTAAGAGCATCATTTTGGATGAGGTCCTAAAGACCTTGATTGATCCTAAGGATGGGGATAGGACAATCGTGTCTCAAGTGATCGACTTTATTAGTGACAACATTACCTTGATGCCCCACGTGGGAAAACAAAACCCTACGAAACGTGCGAACATGGTACATAATATCAAATGTATTCATTTTTATTCTCCATGGGCATTTCCAAAATCCTTTGATGCAATTGATGACAATCAACGAATATCCTTTAATCTCAACTTCCTGTATTTCTAGTTCAGAAGCCTTAGCCATACTACGGAGCACAGCAAGGGCCTTCACTTTCAAAGGTAATTGGATTCCCATTTCCATCCATATTGTGGTTTGATTGACTAAGAGATCCAATTAGATTTGCAGCAACGCGGGGTACTTTTACCTAATTGGGACCGCCCGATTTTACCGTTCAAGTTGTATATTTCTTTCCATAGATTCCATCGGGTGGTCATAAATTGTTTAATTTCAATGTCTAAGGGGATTGGTTTATTGTTAAAAATGATCTCGTTTCGGAAATGTCAAATGATCCACCATGCGAATGCTAGCCCCTGTTTCTACTCTTTTGTTAGTCGTCCTGATCCGTAGGTCTGCAAATATTTTTTGTATATCTTTATTCATGTATTGTTGTGATTTCAATGTCACTATGAATAGTGAAATTCGGAATGACAGCCTTTTGCTAAAGCAACATTAAGTGAATAAATTAATTGCATCCTTCCCCTATTGTCTAGAGAAGGTACATGGTCCATTATGGCTGACCATTCATAAGAAGTTTTTTACTTTGGATAAGTGTCTATTTTCTATAGCCAACCTATTGGATCATCTCGTTACGCGTATAGTTCTTATAGAAGTTTTATAGCGCTAGCTATAGTGAACCACCCATGTCAATTTGACCACCAATATAATATGTCCTAGATTTGATGTGTGGGGATAGGAATATCTAAGATCTCGTCAACAATGTTTCGTAGGACTGACACACGTTATTACTCACAATTGCATTTGGCGATTTCCCATGAAGTGGTAAGAATTTATCTAGGAGGGGTATAGTCGATACCCAGACATCTTTCAAGAATTTTACATTCCGGCCATCCTCTATATACCAAATCAATTCCTTTTTGAAAGTGAGTAATAGTCAGCTTAATTTTCTCAATTGTCACGAGGTTGCACCATTTCTTTTGTATTCTAATAGGTTGAAACCCTTTAGGTATTTTGAATTGATCATTTGAACCCAATGATGATGTGGCTCTACTAATACTTTTCATAGAAGTTTTAGCTGGAGTGCCTCATTCACTTATTTTGCCTTTCGAACTAAGTCCCCTCTGTTTTTTGGTTTACAAATCTTACCCTAACTAATTAAGGGTCTATAGCTAAGGTCATTGTTCCATAAAACATTCTATTTATTTGGTTAAGTTCTTGACTAATATTAGTTGGAAGAATGAAATTTTGCATAACATAGTTTAGTTTGGTTGATAAGTCTAATCAAGGTTGTTCTGCCTATGCAAAGTTGTTTTTTGATTTGCACACGACTCTCTAAAAAATTATTATATTCACCTGACTAGTGATAATGGGACATCCCAAATATAATTCGAGATTGAATAGTAATCGTTGATGATTTTTTTCACCCAACGACAAGCAGACACACTTCATTTTAATTGCGATAATAAAAATATCACTACTTTAAGAAAATTGAGAACTAATTGAAATTGTCTATAACTGAAATGATAATTTATATAACAAAGAAAATGACAAACAAAATCCTTTGTAGTCTAGTTGGATCGAGTTTTTGTATTTATACCCCCGCCAAAACAAAACTTCTTTTAGTCACTCGCTCACTTCAAAATCTGGGTTCCTCTGAAGGGAAACACTAGATGGAAGCCTTTGCCCCAAGAATCTTTAAAATCAACTTTGACGCATCAAAACTTTTATCTGGTGAAGTAACGTCAGGGTTTGTTATCCGGGACCACACATGAACAATTGTTGTCTGTGATGCTGAAATACCCCAAAGTATTTTTGGGGATTTCGATTTAAGTAAATATATTTTTAATAAAAGTTCTTTTATTTTTAGCTTGGAAAAGATTTTTTAAAATAAAAATATATAAAGTTTTATAACTATTTAATCTATATCTATATCTATATAAACTCTTAATTTAGAAGAGTTTATGCTGAGGTGTCAACATTAGAGAGAGTTTAGGGGTTTTGACCAATTATAATTTTCTTTTTTCTCTTTAATCCTTTTTTTAATTGTCCTTTTTTCTTCTTTTTCTTTTAATTCTCTATTTTTTCTTTGTTCTTACTAACTATAAACTCTTAATTTAATTTAGAAGAGGTTATGCTGAGGTGTTAACATTAGAGAGAGTTTAGGGGTTTTGACCAATTATAATTTTCTTTTTTCTCTTTAATCCTTTTTTTTAATTGTCTTTTTTTCTTCTTTTTCTTTTAATTCTCTATTTTTTCTTTATTCTTATTAACTATTGGGCTTAATTCAAAACATTGAATTCAATCTATTATAATTATTGGGCTTAACTGAAATTCATTTACAAACTATCTATATCTATATATTATTGTGCTTAACTAAAACATTTATGTCACATGTCTTCTCCATGTTCAAAGTTATTTGTGGAAATATTATTTACATAATATCATTTTATTGTGGTAACTATATTTTCTAATATTATTATTTTTGAAAAATATTCTAATATTAATTACCCAATATTATTTGAAGTTACATTTTTTAACCAATGGGATTAATTCAAAACTTTTATCTTTCACTATTTATTATTTATTTTTCTCTTTATCTCTTTAACCCAAGTGTATTTTTTTTCTATTATTTTTAACACATTTACTAATCAATGTGTTTAATTAAAAATATTGAATTAAATATAATGTCTATGATTTATCTATATCTAAATATTATTTATAAAAAAATCGCGCCATGGCTCGGGGATCGTACTAGTTATGCACTTATAATAAATAAATGTGTTTTTTTCTTTCTAAGTATATTATGGCCAAGTTATATATGTTCTCTTCACAATGGAGGTGGATTTATAATTACAAGTTATTTTAGTTTTTATAAAATATATAATATAACCTTTTAGAAAAATATTTCATTATGAAAGAAAAATGTATTTAAATGAAAGGGTTGTCATCTTTATTGTTTATTTGTGTAGAAGTTTAATAAATAAAATTATAAGAAAATAGATATATGTAGTCATAATAGGCAAGGAGCTGAACCGGTTTTCTTTTGGGTTTACTTGAACTGAACCATCAAAAAAGAAAATAAAATGTGTGAACCGGGTTCACTGAACCCTTTTTCCTCCTCTCCCACGTTCAACACTGTAAACACGCTTGAAGAGGTCGAAATTTTTACCTTCCTCAAATCTCGCCCAAATCTCAGCGATTTTGTTTTTAAAACATTCTTTATCCATTTATATTGAGATTTAGGCAACTAATTTTGTAATTCGAGATAGAATCGCAACCGAATGAACTTATCCCCAAATTCGAAGCTCATTTAGATCCGCCGAATCAGGCCCAATCGCACCAAATTGAGGAATGGGATAAGGTTAGAAGTGATTATCTAATTGATTTACGGGTTATTTTAATTCAATCAATTCCCTAATCCTCCCCTATATATACCCCTTTCGGGATCTCTTTCGAATCACACCACTGCCATTTCGCTTCATCTCCGCCTCTCAAACTAGTTCATTGTGTTCTAAACATCTTAATTGATAGAATGCATTTAGGTAGGTATAATAGGTTGCATTTAGCTTAGTTAAGATGCATTTCATGGATTGATTAAGTACAATTTGCATATTTGCTCTCTATGTTAGTGGAGTCGGAATCTACACACTTTTATTCATTATTTCAGGTAATCGTGGATCCGATGATGAGACAGGAGTCGTTAACGCATTAGATGAGAATGTCTAGTTGATCGGAGAAGCTTACATGAAGATCTCAAGAGGTTCTGAGAAGAAGAAGCAAACCTAAACGAAGAACGAGTCTGCAGAAGTTGTCGCCAGACATGCTGAACTTGTTTTGCACTTTCTGGAGGCCTCGGTTGTCCGATTGACTATTATGACCATGCGTTGGAAAGCTCTTTCAGAGAACTACAACTTTCCTGTTGACAAGAAGAGCGAATTCATGATAGATTTTCCGTGAATAGCCCCTGGCTGCGGCCGCAGCAACCTTGCGGCGCCCGCGGCCAATCAATTTGCAAAGGGTTGGAGGAAACAGTGTGCGGCGGGCGCAGCACCTATGCTGCGCCCGCAGCATTGGTCGTCAGCACTAATCCACATCGTTTTGATTAATAAAAAAACCTAGAGTCTACTGATTTCTTTCATGGCCGACTTTGGATGTTTTGTAAGGCCACTTTTAGTTATTTTTTCAGCACTTAACTTCTATTCTATTCTATTCATTAGACGCTTTAGAGATTTTGAGCGATGTCTTCCATGAGGAACTAAACTCATCTATTCTGCCTGCAATTTGAAGCTTTATTCGGATTGATTGTGAGTTTCTAATTCTCGTTCCTTGTTTCCTATATTTGAATGCTTCAACTTCTTTGTGCTTGATTGTTTATTGTTTTGTTCTATCTTGTCTGGCCAACTTGTTAGATCAATTCAATTGCTAAGGTTTTGTAGATTCCTGGTTGTGAACCTTAACCTAAGTGGCAAACTTGTTCCTTTAGGGCTGGTTGAACTAATTGAATGAGTAGGAAGTTGAATGTGTTGTTAAATCCTTTTTTAGGGACTGCAAATACCTTGGCTAATCTCTGAACTTAAAGCTATCAATTGGGTTAAATCCTTCTTTAGGGACTGTTCGATTGATAAGGGTTGCTAGGACTGGTTGGACTAGTAACTATATTAGGTCGGGACAAGGGCATTCATAGGAAACTTAATAGGACGAGAAGAAGTTACAAGGATCGCTTCAATCCAATAAAGTGGAAAATTGTAGGTAGAATTGCTTCTCCTAATTGTCTATACCAAATCCATTTACTTTACTTGCATACTCCGCTTTGATAAAAGGCGGAACTTTCACACATAAAAACCCCCAATTTGGTTACTTTGATTGGCATTTAAATCACACTTGAATAATAATTTCCCTGTGAGATCGACCTCTTACTTATTGCTATACTAGTTATAAGTTTGAGTTTACTTTGGCGGATCAACGACAGGTTTTCCCTCCGTCATTAATCTACAATCCCCTTCACAAAATTTTCACAAAGACATCCCGACTCAGAAAACCCAATTTTCGAATTCGACCTCGTCGGATCCGTCTTTTTCGCCCTCGTCTGCCACCAGTAGCCGCTGATGATGCCACGAGCCACCACCAAGAGATGCAACGCATCGTCACGAAACTGTAACCACTGGTCGTGTGTCATTCCGAGCACTAACGAAGCCACTATGCCTCGCCAAAGTTTCGTCGGAGGGTTGTCAGAAAAACGCTGCTGGGCTGCTATTGTATTAGAATAATTAGAGGTTGAAGAAGGTTAATTGCGTTAAACCTCTCATACTTTCATTTTTGTTAAATTATGCCCTTTCTCGGTTTTTAAAATTCCAGATTCTAACCCGTGTTTTTATTTGGGCATAAATTGCTTCCAATTATGTTAATTCGCAGAGACTAGACTACTCATATGCCATACGGAGAAGTCGAGCCAACATAAAGTTATCAAAACCACCCATTGCGATTTCAATTCAGGCAAGTGACTTTCCGAGCATTTATGCTCATTTGGTGCCTTCGTGTCTTATTTATTTTCATGCCTTTTACTTGCCAAGTTAAATAAAATAAATTACAATTCACCCGTGTTATGTAATTTATTTAACCGTCAGTTTGAATTTGACAAGTAAAATTGAGAAAATTTTGAGCATAAGAGGCCTCCCGTGAATGAAATATGGTCCTCCCTTAAGGACTTTGTTATCATCACTTTCGGTTTCAAAAGAGAAAATCATCCAATCACTTTCAACTCTATACTTTGATTTCACACCCCTAGTCTTGCGGAGGCTCATTAATCATAAACGAGCCGGGATGGAAACCAACAAATTGGCTTAGGAGAGACCATCCCCAAACGGTATGTCTAGGGATGGCTTCAGAGACCTTGATCTCCACTCTACCTTTGGTTGGGGGTTGGAACTCAAGTTTACCCACAACACCCAAGTTCATAAAGATTTTCTTTGATTTAGAGGTCCAAGCATTAGATTGAGAAGGATTGGACTTACGTTGACATGCCTTACCTCCTATATGTTGATCGGAGTTGGTGTCACTACTAGAAAACTTCAATTAGACATCTGTTCTCAACAGATGTCTTTCAAAAAAATTTCCAATCTCTTTGTGCGTGTAGTAAAAGATCCAAACTTTCACATCGGTTTTAAGCAGATGTCTTTTCTCAATTAAAACCCCTAAATTTTGGTTATGACATATTCACTTGTTGATGAATATCCATAATTTGTCATTTGAAAACATGTGAAGATGTCCTCCTAAAGCAAAAAAGTGACATTTACATCTTTATTTATAAAATAAGTAATGTCTTAAGACAAAATAGACAACAATTTTTGTTTTAGTGATCACGCTTATAATCATGTCCGAAATATAATTTATTATTTTATATTGTTTTAATTTAACCGACTACATGAAATATAGGCATAACTGATGTATTTTCATATTATCGACATCGGTTTCAAAGTATTCATTTTCTGTGTATTAATTTTCTCTTCATTATATGTGATATTATATTGTTCTAAAATAATGCACTATTGTGGTTTTATACACAGAAGACGTCATTTCCCACATTTATATCAGTTTTTTCAAAATAAAATAATGTTATTGTTGCAATGACACATCGATTTACTTGGTAGATAATGATGTTACTTTGACAAATATATATCAGTTTATATATCATTTTAATGTTCAAACTGGTGTTGCACATTGATTTAAATGAATGAATTGATGTGTATAAGTATACTGGCATCTGTTTCCATAGATCGATATGATATTAAAGGTATGAACGCACTACTATTTTCATATATAATCGAATGTCTTTTATTTTGATACACAACACGCTTTTGTCGATAGAACATCACATTTTGTTTGTTCTTCGAAATAATAAGTCATTTAATGAAAACATGTACATAAATATTCACATCGTATTGCAACATTTACAAAATACGATGCCGCTTTTAATAGCCACAAAATTGGCTTGCCACATCTCAAAAAAAGGTCAGGCTAGCCCGAACGCCTATATCAATTGCTGGAAAATTATCCCTTACCTTCTAAAGAAAAAAGAAAAACATAAGGCCATAAATATGACCACTTCCAAATGTTTCAAAATATAGATCAATAAACACAAGTCCATAAATGAGAACGGAATAATTAAGAGACTGGTTTTGCTAAGATCATGCCTTTTATGTGCTAGGAGATGCTTTGAGGAGAGTTCTCAGAGCAGGAATAATCAACCTCTTCCCCTTGCAAAATAAGCTTTGCGGCAAGTTCTTAGAGTAGGAATAATCAACCTCTTCCCCTTGCAAAATAAGAATTGTGGTTCAGAGAGGGAAATTGTTAAATAAAGGACAAAGAAATAGATAAGAACTTTTGATAAAGCATAAGTGAACTTGATCAAATTTGATGTCTAAATAGTTGACAATGAATGAACCAATCCATGCACTATCTCATTCGATAATATATTCACATTTACACTATTTGAAAAATCCTAATCAAAGAAGTGCAATCAAACAGAGAAGAATATTTAAACACCAAATAATCTCAACTCTCAAGTTATTCATTTATCCTAATCATATTTCAAATAACAGGAATCAAATAATCTCAACTCTCAAGTCATTCATTTACCCTAATCATTTTCAAATAACAGAAGTGAACAGTGACAATTTGATGCCTAAATAGATGAAACTAATGACAGATCAATGCAGTTTCTCATCAGAATATTCACTAGCATTTATCTTTTTTTCAACCTTACCGAAAGAAGGATAAAAGGAAAGATAATCATCTAAGTAATTAAAAAAATGATATCCTGAAACAGTTGAATGTAGTCACCCTCAACGTTAATATTAATATGAAGCTATTTAAAAATTAGCCTCAATGATAATATTAGCAGAGCACCCACACTCTCCCTCTTTGCATAAAGTCACGTTGATATGCTAGCACCAAAGCAAATCGAAAATGAACAAAATTGCATCAACAGCTCCCCCTCAACCTCCCGTCTCGGGTGGCACCAATGCAAATGTAAAAGAACCTCTCTTCTTCTCCTCTTTCAAAAGATTTGGGAAATCATACAACAAATGCACCAAGGGATGCACCTCACCCACAATCCTCCCTCCTCGCCCTAGAGCTGTCAACCTTCAGCTTGTCCAAGATACTTATAATCTGGCAGTGCTGAACCAATCCATCCCATCTCCTTTCAATAGCAAAGCTCAAGGGAAAAAAGTGACATTTGCAACACATAATAGATGATGTACTGGAAAAGGAAGGTAACTGTGACAGAGCAAGGTCAGAAGTTGAAAAAAGTAGAAAAGGAAGCTCAACAATACAAGGAAAAGACAATGAGTCGACCAAAGGGAAAAAAGATGAAGATGGTATAGTTGAGGATGCAGTATAGGAAAAAAACGATGCAAAGAAAATAGCAGCTGAACAGCAAGAGAGCAGTGCCAAAAACATGAACAACATAGAATAAGTCAAAACTAATTACCCTAATAATCATGTACTTTATACTCCGTAAGAGAGAATAAGTAAAAATTAATTACCCTAATATTTTCTCTGAAGCAATCCTAGCAGCAATGATGGTGCGCGACGGTTGGGAACTCCTTTCACAATTCGATGTGGCCCAACTCGCATCGGAGAATGGATTTTAATGAGCTACAAGAGTATAGCCAACAACAATTGTTTCATTTTTTTACAGTCATCAATATATTACATATATGAGAAAAATATTGAAAATGCACAAAAATAAATAACTGATTTTCAACTCCATTCTAATTAATGAAAGAATAAATCTAAATTTTGTAAATCTGTTTTTAGAAAGAAAAACAAACAGCTCCCAGACTCACCCCCTAAACACTCCATCATCTGATAGTATGCCCAACCTTGGAGGGGAGTATGGCCTTGACGAGATTATGAAAAGTACCTAATCCTGAAAATGAGTCTGCATCACACACAAGTACCAAACTACTCACACTCAAATATTACAGCTCAAAATCAGTTTGAATATGGAGGAATAACCATTCGTTGTAACCTAAATCTATAATGAAACCATACCATATCAACTATGCCACACATTGAGAGAGCAAACTCTAGAGCCTTGACCCAAAAGATGCACCTAACATTAGGTAGACAGGATTGCCAATAGGCACTTCCTGTAAGAGAGTTAAAAGTTAGTGACAGCTTAGATTCAACCATCAGTCGTTGAAACTACGCTACTCGTAAAATCAAATATTCTAAGGAGGCAAGAGAGTTAGGAAGGATCTCAGCCTCTATTTTCATTTTCGGTACCTAAGATGCACAAGAACTTACAAAAGGGTTTGCACAAAACAGAACATTGCTGAGATTCTGAGATATAAAAGGCAATTAACCAGGAAAAACATTTATGTACTAACCTAGATCATTTTATTCATAATATCATGAACCGTTGTTTTGATGATCAAGGCCTCCTTGCAAACATCTGCAGAATGAGAACCTCCATTAAGTATGCACAAGTTGGAACAAAAGCAATGGCAACCTAGAATGACATTCATACCATAGAGTTCTACAAATTTATCAAGTGCTTTGGCAGAACCTTCGTTCAGAAGACGAAATGTACTTTTTGAGCCTACATATTCAGCATAATTATGCGGCTAAAACAACGTTAAAAGCAACTCAGAAGAGCAAGAGAAAGTTTATCCACACATAGTGATTTATTTTTACAATTATTCCTAAAAATATGGAATCCACAGCAAATAAATTAGTCCTAGCCTTTCAAATTCCAGTACACAATGAACTTATGGAAGGTTTTGCTAAGATAACAAATCCTTCACGCTTCTCTTGTGGATAATTAGCACATTATTTTTGCTAAGAAAACTCTCCAATATTCAGTAAGAAACTAACGAAAGCACTGATGAGAGGTATTTCGGCAATTGAAATTGCATATATTTTAATTTATTTCATATTTGTAGGCAGGATATTTTAATTTCTCTCACATTACCCAGCAGAAACATCAATCTTCAATCAGAGTTAACATTGAGAAATATCATTTGCAACAAGGGTCAACTTCTTTCCACTTACAGTTGCATGCCCTTGTTTATTCTTTTCTAGGCATAGTCCTCCCAACCGCTGGGTAAAGCATCAATAAATTCCTTGGTGAGAATTGTGGTCCTATTTCGTACCTGAGAAATCCAGCACACTAAATAACAATCAATGAAAAAGTACTGAGATATTCTAAACCTAAGTTTAATAAGTTAATGTACTTTTAAAATAATTGAATAATTATCATAGAAATTTTATTTGGAGCATAAAGGAATGTCAGTCGGATCGTGTGAAAATGGGAGTCGTGTTGGATTTATTTTTGTTTTTGATTATCAAGTCGGAATATAAAGAGAGATGTTTTGTCAATCTTTGTACTTAGCATTGCCCAGTCACTCTTCCCATTGAAAGTGAAAAGCGTAATAAAACTCCATACTATATGCCTTAACGACCAGAAAAATCTAAGATGAATAATAAGGAACTGCAACCAAGGATTAAACCAAATATCCAGTATCTTCCGTCATAGCTTTTCATCTATAACACCAGTGAAAATTAAAAAATAAAACTGCTCAATTTATGAGGTGGGAGAAGGGGAATTGAGAAAATTAAGTTGTCTCAATCCTCTTAATAATATCTTAGTGCCACTGCATTCTAGAAAATAGAAATGAGACTATGAAATAATTATCATGCACTGAATGAATATTGAATAATGAAAATTGTTAAAAGATCATCAGCACGAAGTGCACTTGTTACCTGATCATAGTGTGAGAATAAGTGGTAGAATACATATATTGAATGATGATACTTTGATCTTTTTAATCCAGCTGCATCAAGATACCTTTGTGAAAAGAAAGCTTCCTAGTTAGAAAAATACAAGACATGTACACAGGAGAAGAATTAGTACATTGACCAGCAGAATTACCATCTCAAGCTAATCAATGGTGTGGTTGTCTTTGAGATTAGAACTAAGAATGTATGAATCTGTCCTTCTCCAGTAACCAACTAACCATAGCATATGCTAATGTAAACATAGGTACAAAATGGTGTAGAATCTAATGCAAGATGAACCAACAAGTTAATGGTCGATGTGCATTTCTGTTTGAGATATTAAATTATTCATTTGATAAACAGAAATCTCACATTCTTCTTTTTTGAATCTTTATATACTGTTTTTCTCAATGGGAGAAACAATGAAGCGTATAAGGCAATCTACTTTTGATCATCCTAGCATATTGAAAAAATGGCGATTGGTTTTAGAACCGAGGCCAGAAACAAATAAATGAAACCCTAAAATTTTGAATCTAGATCTAGAGGGAACGAGAGAGAAGTTGTTGTCTTCTTCATCAAATCAACATCTAGAAGGATTTTCTGACAGTGAGAGGTGGGAGATGATTACCGAAGAAGATCATCGCCAGAGGCGGTGTTTGAGTCGCCGTCGGAGGTGGGGGGCTGCTATTCTCTTCGGTGTGAGAAACTCTATCAGATCTACATGGAGAGAGGGGGAATTTCGTGTGGGGAAGAAGACGAGGGTTTGGTTTTGAGATCTGGAGGGTGGAAAATAGAGGTTGGGGTCTGGATGTGGTTGAAGAGGATGAAGGCAGGTCCGCCCTCCTTGGGAAGCTTCTTGCCAGCCTTTGGCTTCTTCTCCGCCAGCGCCTTTTCTGCCGACTTCGTCTCTGCGGGGACTTCTTCTCGGCCTTGGGCGCTATTGGAAGAGGGAGGGGATAGATTAGGGTTTGTGTCTGGTGAGTAAAAGTACGAGATTAGAGTTGGGAGGGGTTTGAGAGAGGGAGATAGGAAATTTCATCAAGTGATATAAATTTTTCCCAAAGCTAATGGAATAAGTGGGTAAAATTTCAAGTGTTAGAAAATTCTCCCAAATTTAAAAACCCCTCCAATTTTTTTTTTCTAAGTAATTCAAACCGCGTGTTTTCATTTAGGAAATTGAAACCCGCGCGTTTTAATTTATTTCAGAATCAACAATTTCACATCGGTCAAAAAATTCAACTGTTGTCTAAGTTTTTTTTAACATCACAAAATTAATATATAATGTAATAGAATAATTTAACATCGGATATTTTTTTGACAGATTTAAATCACATGATGTCTAATTGAAGTATTCTAGTAGTGTGTTGATGGACTTCGTTCCCTTGTTTGGATTGGAATTGTTGCTCGGATCCTTGACCTCAGGGGCCGAGTTAACCGTTTCAGTGGTAACCGGATAATTCGGGGCAAAGTTACCCGGAAAACTAGCTTGGTCATATGTAGCGCTAGCTGGAAGGGGGGGGGGGGGGGGCAAGTTATCCGAATTCGGGATATCCGGGTAGCTAGGGGGAGAGTTACCCGGAACCTCAACATCTTTACCTAGGAAGCTATCCGATGGCGGTATGGAGTTACCTAATAGAGACGGCAAACCTGATAACTCCACAGTGATGAGGCTGATGTTGTTTGAAGCGCTAGGGACTTACTTCTCTATTGGCGCCAACCCATTTGAATTCAAATTAGCAGCACTAATTGAGTCATTAGGGGGATTAACCTGGATCGTGTTGGAGATGGAGTTCATTGAATGCATTTCGGAAGCCAAAAGGGTTGTCATCAATGGGGGGCACGCCTAGCCTTAAATGCGGTTCATGAACCAGGTTCACACCATGTGTGACCATTGTAGGGTCGGCCACCACACTAGACGACACCATGAAACTCGCCGGAAAAGTGCCCCTCCAGCTCGGCATCACCATTAGGACCTAGATCTTCAATTTCCCCATCCACCAAACTGATTTTAGGGTTAGATGAATCAGAAATCCGAACATGTTTACCTTGTTGATCCTCCATAGCTTTTTCCATCTTCAAGTTATTGTTCTTCTCCACCGATTTAGCCGGCCATTCAAAGCCATTAGGAGGAAAGACTTCCTTCTTTGAGTCATCACACTTAGCTTTGTTTTTTTTTATCAAGATCTTCATCTACTTTAACCTTCAGGAATCCATTTGCCATTGAAGGCCCATCCGAGTAGTACTTTGTAGGATCTCCAATGGAATCACCACCAAGTCCGAGGGACCCTTTAGGATTTTTTTCCCATCTTCAATCCAAACAAATCACCAACAAAGAACTCCAAGGGAAAAACGAGAAGCACAACAAGGAGCAAAACAGAAAACTAAAGCAAGAAAGACAACAAGACTCAACACAAAAAAACAAAGAACAAGACCACTGGAAACACAAAGAAACTAGACCTCACCGGAAAGCAAAGGAGACTCAAACTAAAGCAAAAACCACACAAAAATAACAACTCAAAGAGAAAACAAACCTCAGAACATAAAACAAAGAAGAAAGGGAAAGAGAAACAAGAAGTCGAGAAACCAAAGAGAAAGAGGAGAGGGGAGACGAAGAGAAAGGGGGAAGAAGAAGACCTACCACCATCGGGAAAGACTTACCTCACCATCTATGGGGGGAGAGGAAGGAAATCCATGGAAATAGGAGGAGAGAACGAGGGAGAAAAGCCCCTGTCAGAGCTTGGCCGAATAGCCTCACTGGAAATCGCCCACACCAACCGGAAATCGCCCTTGGGAGAGAGAGGGAAGACTGAATGAGAGCTCTTTCTTTTTTTGCTAAACCAACCCCCAATAAGGGGGTGGGGTATGTAAATAAATAGATAAATATGCCCTAGCGGGCTAGTACAATCGACTAATGTCATTTGAGGTAATAATAACTAAGGTATTCCGGAAAGGCACGCAGGTCTCCTGACAATGCTAGAGAAATCAATAGTTAGACCACACTCAAACAATAATAAGACCCTAAAGTGTTTCCACAACATCCAATGGAAAAGTATCATGCAGCAATCGGAATGCATGAATAGTGGTCAAGCGAGCTACAACTTCCGGGGGGATGAGATTGCCTCAAAGACCTTGGCGTTCCGGGCGTGCCACAAGTAATAGACCGTCGAGGAGAGTACAAACCGCTGGGCCTGGGCACAAACACCATGCCCTTTGGCAAACCTTCTTAACCTTCTCAGCCCTCTTGGAAGGGAACTAACCGCTGATGGGATGCTGAATTTCTCTAGAACAACGCTCCAAACCTCCTTAGAGTAAGGGCACTCAAAGAACACATGATTGTGGGTCTCAAGCTCCACATCACAATGACAGCAAGAATGATCCACATCAAGGAAGAAGAGCCGGTCAAAGGTAGAAAGCTTACCCAATGCAGCAAGCCACAAGATGAACATGTGTTTGGGTGTGTTATGTTTCACCCAAACCTCCCTAGACCAGCGCACCGTAGCTCTCTTGTCCCTAAGCGCTTCATATTCTCTCGAGACACAAAACATTCCGTCCAAGCATCAAGATTCAAAATCTCCTCCATCGGTTTGTCTCGACCCTCAAGGTTTTCGACCATATCACGAGCCTCAAGTATAGCTTTGATCAAGGGAGAATCACGCCTATGTGGAGTCCAGTCCCATGCCTCAATCATCTTTAGATAGCGGTAGTGAACCCACCTCACCCACATACAATCTCAGAGAGAGGCAATTTGCCAATAATGCTTGACCATGAAGCTAGAGTTCCAAGTACGAAGGTCCCTAAGATCAAGACCACCCTCGTCCCTCGGCAAGCAAACTCATTTCCATCTAACCTTCGGCTTGCTCCAAAGAAAGTTATGACAAAGCGCCTCTAACTTGGAAATAACAACAGCGGGAACCGTCATCATAGAAAGCCAAAACGCTTCAGAACCCTGCATCACCGAGGCAATAAGCTCTTTCCTTTCGGAAAAAAGATATGCTCTTCTTAGCCCAAGCACAAAGATAAAGCCCAATCTGGTCCAATAGTGGCTGATAATGAAGCACACGGAGACCATGTGGGCTGAACGGGATGCCCAAGTAACGAAAAGGAAAACTTCCTTCACAAAAGCCGGTAGCAGTAAAGATGAGAGCCCTCTCCGAATCCGGTACCGATGCAAGGAACACCGAGGACTTTAACAAGTTAACTTTGAGTCCCGAGACCTCTTCAAAGGAAGCTAAACAACCCATAAGAACCTTGAATGACACCAAATCTTCCTGGCAAAACATAACAACATCATCGACAAAAATAAGATGAGTAAGGCGGAGTTTGTCGCAATGTTGATGGAATCGAAACTCATGCCGAGAGGTCTAATTCTTTATCATTTTGGACAGAAATTCCATACAAATAACAAATAGCAAGGGAGAGAGCGGATCACCTTGCCTTAAGCCCCTTTTACCCCGAAAGAAACCATGGATATCCTTGTTGATTTTAATGGAGTAAGAAGCGGTGGTAACGCACTCCATCACCCATGAAATAAACTCAGGAGGAAGCCTAATCTCCTTCATAGAAAACTCAAGGAAACTCCATGAAATTGTGTCATATGCCTTTGCGAGATCCACGTTAAAAAAACAGCGCCTTGTCTCTCGCTTCACATTGTACCTATGGAGTAATTCTTGGACAAGAAAAACATTGTCGGACATAAGCCGTCCAGGAACAAATGCGTTTTGTTCCTGATTAATCACGCCTCCAATACATCTCCCAAGCCGAATGGTCATGATCTTCGTGATGATTTTATAGACAATGTTGCAACATGATATCGGTCTAAATTGCTCTACATGGTTAGGGTTGTCTACCTTGGGGATTAAGGAAATAATCACATTCAATTGGCGGAGGATTTTCCCATTACGAAAAAACTCCTTGACCGTCGCACAAACCTCACTACCCACGATGTCCCAAGCTTCCTTGAAGAACTTGGCCAAAAACCCATCCAGGCCCGGGGCCTTCTCGTCCCCCATAGACCACAATGCCTCCTTAATCTCCGCATTAGAGACCGGACTCTCCAACATCATACCATCTTCTGGGGGTACCATGGCTCCATGAGCAAACCTCCGGTGTAAATCCCCCGAAACTTCCACTTCCGAACCAAAGAGAGACTGAAAATATAAGACAAATTCATGACTCACCTCGGGTTTGGACAATGTAAGACTCCCATTAGAATTCTCAATGGACGTGGTCACTTGTCTTTTGCCATTAGTACACATCAAGGAGTGGAAGTACTTGGTGCCTCGGTCGTTGTTCAATATGTACTTAGCCTTTACCAATTACATAAGGAAAGATCTCTCAGCACGGTTCAAGCGTTAGGCCTCAGATTTGGCCCTCTCGGCAACCCCACGTAGATCTGCAGAATCCGATTGAAGGCATAAATCATCCAAGACAGCAGCATAGTCTCAGTTGGCCCTTTTAGAATGAGCGGATATATGGCTATACTCCCTCCTATTCAGGCTCTTCAAAGACGCTTCATCCCTTTCAACAACTTGCACAACCGGAATTGATAAGAACCTCTTGTACTCGTGACCCACTTCTTCCGCACAAGGCGCTTGAAGTCGGCATGATCAGCCCACGTGTTATAGAACTTGAAAGAACTCCTTGATGCGGGACGAACGTCGTTGGCACTTTCTCCCTTTACCAAATAGTAATAAAAATCCAAACTTAAACACACAACCAATAGATTAGGCAATCAATCACTTGATAAACCAAATAACTACTAGTATAGCAATGAAGTCCGGTGTCGAACCCACAAAGAGAAGCGATTTCCTATTCAATAACTCTAGACAAGAATCTTTAAAAGCAAAGCAATAACCTTTTGAACAAATAGCAAATATAAAAGTAACCAGATTGCAAATCACAAAGCAAATTGATATCAAAGTAGAAAGAATATTTCACCTGTAATTATCTGACAATGGTTGGAATTCATGATCCTCGGATTGATTTATCAATTATTCATATTCCTAGCTCTACTTGACTAAAGTTGAGAGATCCGCAGAGATTCACTCATCTTAATTATTCAATATTACTAAAGAATAGCATTAAGACCTCAAGTAATCAAGACCAATTGGCACATTGACTCTATTTAATCAAGACATATAGGCGCATACCGAACTCAATCCTAATCAAATATCCTCAACATAGATCAACTGAAATCATCCACTACAAAGACAAAGAGAAATCACTATTATCAATACCTTTGTTTGCTACCGAGAAAACAACAACGAATTCATAGCTAGAAATGCAATTCCTAACATGTTGATCATGCATAGAAAGGAACACAAATATAAATTAAGCACAAGATGATAACTAAGAACATGAATAATCAAATAAACTCAAATCCTCACAATCCAAACAACCATGTCTTCGAATCACAGGCGAAACTATGAGTTTAGCAACTCATAGGCCAATTCTCTCTCTCTCTCTCTCTCTCTCTCTCTCTCTCTCTCTCTCTCTCTCTCTCTCTCTCTCTCTCTCTAATAGTGTTCATAGTTTCTCTTTAATAGCCACACCACGGCGAAATAAACTGAAAACAACCTAAATAAGGTTCATAAGGGTCGGCAAAACCCCTAGGGGAAATAAAAGAAATAATATAAAAATAATAATCTTCGGATCCAAAACGCGTTTCCGGGATCTGGGCAACGGCGGGCGCCGTGCAAGGGGCGGCGGGCGTTGTTCCTGCAGTGCTCGACGTTCCTCATTTCCTTCAACGAATTCCAATGTCGTGCCTCCTTGTTGCTCCTTAGCTCTTCCTCAGCCTCCATATGCTCCAAAACATGCGTCTTAAGCTCTTTCAATAGTCCATCCATGGTCGGAATGTAATTCTGCAGAATAAACACTAAAAACGCATAGATTTCGAACTCGAGTACATCACAAGTAATAAAAGGAACTAGACTCAAAACATAACAAAACCAATATCTAATAGCAATAAGAAACACCTATAACGCCTATATGAAATATGCATTATCAAATCCCCTTACACTTAACTCTTGCTTGTCCTCAAACAACCATAAGGAAAAACATCATCCACACATCCCACAGGAAATCTTTCACAACTTTACTCATCAAAAGCAACATCATCACATAGTGAAAATACAACCAAACATATAAACATCATAACATGTATATGTGGGATCAAGTAGCTTGCATGCTTAAAAATCAACCTTACTAAGGATAAAATGTGTATCTCTCACTCTCATGTGTTTAGGCTTTAAGCACACACTCACCTCAATTCCATATACAAGCATCAACTAGAATATTGACATTTATATCACAAAATCTCCACTTGATACGTCAATACAAAAATAAAAACATCAAGAAGACTTTCGCTCAATGGAAACCTTCATAGAAGATCCCATTCGGCGGGGTTGTAATGGGGCTTGGTAGAAACATAGGGGCAAGAAATTGTATTTAGTCATGTGGTGCTATAAATTCCGGGAAAACAAGATTCCAAAACTCCCAACATAACACAAACCAAATCAATAAATCAAGCTCACAAATGCACAACATCTCTCAATATCATCAAAGTAACTCCAAAATCATCTCAAATCTCATCATCTCATCATCTTACATATAATGCAATCTTAAACCCAACCAATGTATCTCATAACCAACATAAATCCCAATTCTTCCTCAATATCCAAACATAAGATAAATGACTCTTTATTTTCCTTTTTTTTTCTTTCTTTCTGATTTTTTTTCAACTTACTTTTACCACTAGGTGAATTTTATCCTCCCTAGGTCCAAGTTTTTTATATTTTTTTTTCTTGAGCCGAAATGCATGAAAATCAAATGCATATACATGAGGGACTAAATAAGCACATAACATTACATCTTCTCAAAGACCATAAACCATAGAATCATACTTTAGCTTCATTCTCCTCAATCTCCAAAATAGATTCCATAACCCACTAAAAATCTCAATTCCCCCGGAATAAGGGTAAGGCTTATCATAGGCTGGGAATAATAATTTTGTGGAGCTAATAACAAAAAGGCTAAAGGCTCAAATTGGCTTCAAAGTAAGATATAACATAGGGTAGATATGGATAAATATGTGGCTAAAAGGTTGCCTCTATCATTTGAACTTATCAAGCATTGAACATGTATATAATCGGCCTAAAAAATAGATAACCATAGCAATATTCAATGATAAATGCATAGAAAGAGTATATCACACAAGAAAAGCAAAAGGAATAAAGATGTATCCCTTATAAGGCCAAAAATATCTCACTGGGACAAATTTTTGTTGAATTTCAAGCATACTCCCAAACTTAGATCATACATGCTCAATTTTATATGCTCAATCATATTTCACATAAAAACTGAATTTTCAAGATAAGATCAAATCATTCCAGAATTCCATGGGATTTATAAGATCATGTCAGGACAAACTCAATTTAAGATGGGTATCCTTGACAACACAATATGCAAAACAACAAAACAAAACTCACTTTTTTTCGTATTTTTTTTCGACATTTTTCAATTTTTTTTCATTTTTTCATTTTTTTTATAACATAAAAGAAATAACATAAAGGAAATAACAAAGACTCAAAAAGAAAAAATTCAAAGACAAACAGAAATTCAAACATGAACTAACCTAACTAATTCACTTCAATCTCCACCCCCACACTTACATGTTGTATTGTCCTCAATGCATAGAAATAAAAAAAGGAACAATTAAAATATAAAAATAAAGAGTTTGAAAGAAGCAATTGACTGACCAATTACTGTGAAGGCAGGGTCTGGGTTCCAGACCGCTGATTGATGTCCTGAAGGGCAATCAACACGATGTTCTAAAGACTAGATAACTTATCCACAAGTTTGGCGAGGTTATCAGCAGTGCTCGCTTCAAAATCAGCAAATCGACGCTCGATATCAACCAAAGTATCCCATCTAGGCTCAGCGTCTTCTTCATAAAATTCTTCTTCTCTTCGACGACCTCAATTTCTTCTGCAGCTTCTGTAATTTCAGCAGGCAAAACACCAGCATCTTCATCAATAAGCTCATCAGCTACAACCTCATCATCCGCATTCTCGTCATCGGTGGTCTCATTATTGATAAGAGCCCAACGCTTTAACCAACTCTTCTCCGCAGGATCTAATGAAAACTTGTTGTGATAGAGATTGTAATCTGACATTCTCAGGCACTCTGGTATATCCGCAGGCAGATAATTGTGATGCTTCCTTCCCAGTGTTCTAAAAATCGCACCTAGGCACCGCCTGGGCGCTAGGCAGGAGGGCACCTAGGAAATTTTAAGCCTAGGCGGCCTTCTAGGCAGAAATCCACCTATGCACCGCCTAGTCCCACCTAGGCACCGCCTAGACTCAGCCTAGGCCCGCCTATTCTCGTCTAGGCGTCGCCTAGGCCCGCCTAACCCAACGATTATTCAATTTTAGCTTCTAGGCATGTGATTAGTCGACTTAGGTTTTTTTTATCCCCCAAGCCAGGATGTATTTGCCATAGAGTCGAACCTATTCTTTTAGATTTTAGGAGGTTCAAAGTCACTAGTCGGGTGCGTACTTTTTGCATTTATTTACTTTAATGTTAGTTAAGCATCGCAAATTTGGGTTTATGAGTGATATTATGAATTATTATTACATTATATGAGTTATTGACATGTGGTATGCGTTCAAATATAAGGAAATAATCAAGTTTGTTCTAAGTCCACCTAGACACCGCCTAGGCACCCGCCTCGCCGCTTAGGCGCTAGGCGGCCGCCCACCGCCCAACGCCTTTTAGAACATTGTTCCTTCCTGGTCCCGACATCCATTTAAAATACCAAGTTTTATCCGGTCGTTGGGCCCGCTAAATCATCTCCCAACATTGCAGGCTGGAAAGATTGTAAATGTTCTTATCATCGAGGCGCTGCAAACCATCCAGGCAGACATCTACTCGGTGAGCAATCAGTGTTATCAAACCTCCGAACAAAACAATTCGACACGACCTAACATGGGTAGCTCGAATCACTTCCATATAATTTCACAAAAATAGTTGAACCCAGTCAGGGATGTGAACCCTTCCCGGAATCAAGTAGCAGATATAGCTCCAGGCTCTCATAGTGACAACGGACGGATTTTCCACACCGAGGAAAGAGTAGCAGAGTACCAAATAGCATAACCTCAATGCAGGATGAGTAATCATCGATTCGTGGTACTATTCATCATAATCAGCGAACTCTGCTATAGCCTCCTTCCACATATCCATAGGATCTCGAGCGCCCAACTTATCACAAAACCTAGCATCAACATACCACTTGGTAACACTAAAAGCCTGTGCAATGTGATCCTTAGTCACCACAAACCTTCGATTCCTCAGCTGAAAACGAATTTCCATATTAGAGCGATAATCCAGGGTGGCCAAGAACTCTCTCACTAACGCTGGATAAGTGTAAGCAAACACATCCAAGAAATCTTCCAATCCCCCATCTCGCAGGAGTCGATGGACCTCCTCATAAATTCCCAGTTTCTTCAACGTCGGGGGATAAAAGAATATGGTGGATTCATACCGTATTTCTTCAAGTTTGAGCCAACGATCCTCTTCTTCCCAAGACAACAAAAGGGGCTTCTTCATCTCAGGGGCCGACATAATGTAACTCGAGGAAAAACCGAAGAAAATCCACAAAAACGACCAAAAATTGGGCTCGCTGTAGAGGCGGCAGGTGCCGTGGCACGGGCGGTGGGCGCCGTGTACGTAGAACCACGAATCCGAGTGGAAACGTTGGAGAATCGACGTTCACTCTTCCAAACTTTAACTTTTCTCGAACAACTTGGTTCAAAAGGTTCCATTGTGATAGGCAAGGGAATGGAATGGGTAAAGATTGCTTTTTGTGGATGTAGGGTAGTGGCGGAAAAGTATTTTGGTGGATTGAATCGATTGAAACGCAAGGCTTTAGGTAGTTGGATTGGATTCCAGTAGACTTTTGGTATTCTTGAGATTCCTCTTGAGCAAGTTTGATTGATCCACAAATAAGGAGAAATATTATATGGTGAGTTGGAAGGAAATCTATCAAAAATAAAAAGGAAAATATTAGATCTAGATAGAATAGAAATAGGAAAGATATAGATCTAATCCTAGGAAATAAGTAAACTATTCCTAAAAAGAAAAATCTAATCCTAAAATAAAATAGAAAATAGATAGGAGATAAAATACTAACATAAGATAGATAAAAGATAATCTAACCTAAAATAGATAAGAAATAATCTAATCCTAGAATCAAAATAAAATACAACAAGGGCGAATTTACAAAATAGCCACGAAAATGGGTCTAATTTGCAAAATGTCCATGTTTTGGGACAATTTTGTATAATGTCCTAAATATAAGCCTCCTCCCTCTCTCCCACGCGCCTTTCTTTCTCCTCCGGCTCTCCCTCTCCGCACGCTCTCTCTTTCTCTCTCGCCTTCGGCGACGACGATGACGACTCTCCTACGCGCTCTCTCTCCCATCCATCTCTGCGAGGGACGACGATGACGACTCTCTCTCCCGTCCGGCTCTGCGAGCGACGACAATGACGACTCTCTCTCCCGTCAACTCAGATACTTCCTCGCTCTTCAATCCAGTCGACGATGACGATGGATGGAGATGGCTCCGGCTTGAGGTACATCTCCCTTTCTCTCTCCGAATTTGCTGCAGTTCCTCATCCAAGGAACTCGATTTTTGCTTACGACTATTTTACTTATCAATCGATCTTTGCTTCCGACTGTTTTCTTATCAATCGATCGAAGATCGATTGATAAGAAACTCGATTTTGTTTGTGATGGCTGCAATTGCTGAACGAAATCTGAAATCTTGTCCTTGTTGTTTTATATTTGTGATTGATATGTTATTTTATGTTTTGCACATAATCTGTTTGATGAAATGCCCCAATAGGCCGAGTGACTGTATTTTTACGAGCCGAGGTTTCCTTATCAATCGATCGATTGATAAGGAACTTGATTTTTGCTTCCGACTATTTTACTTATCAATCGATCTTCGATCGATTGATAAGAAAAATCGATTGTTGATGAGAGTTTTATGGTTTTTATGTTGTTTTAGCTACTGTTTTTGGTTGCTTTGAGCTGCTGTTTTTTGTTGGGCTACAGGAGATGATTATTTTGGTCATTTTGCTCATCTCATGTCATAAACTATGACACATAGAAGTAGCCTTTTATTTTCTAACTAGGAGGTGCATATTTAGGAAGAATATCAAGTGTTAGGTGTCATCTATATTTGTGAATGGGCAGGTATAGCTAGATAATGTATCTAGACAGATTTCTATTCGAAATTAATGGATATTCAAGTGTTTGAGGTACTGAAAGTAGCAAATACAACTTAATTAGAGCCCATTAGAGGTTCTGATTTAGTCCACTTGTGATCAGATCATTTAAATACAAACGGTTCTATGTGACTATGTATGGATTAAAGATAGGGAGTACCTGGAGTGGTGCATTAGTATGTGAGCAAATGGTTGCATTTAGTAATTTAAGGATTATTTTTGTGAAGCACCGACTTACTATGCCATGTTTAAGTTTCTGCTCCCATTAGCTGTGCCATTGCCGTTGTTTTGGTTTCTGCTCCCATTAGTTGTGCCACTGCTGTTGTTCAAAGCCGATATGCAGCGTGTAGTAGAGTCAATTGGAACATTGTCAATGCACACCTTTCCATGGATGTTGGTTGGGCATACTGTAGAATTGCATACTGATGAGCATGTTTAATTAGAAGGTGTTGGTTGGTTTTTTTCTATAAGCAGCACTAGACACCTGACCAGTCATTGTTCAACTTCATTAAAAAGCTTAAAATATTGTTTATGCTATAGAAATAGATTTGCAACAACTTAGGCTTGATTGGTATACTTTCAAGAATTGGTTGAGTTTAGGAATCAGGTTTAAGAAAGGGGGCTATTATATGGGCATTACCCTGTTTCATCTTTGTAAACAGTTCTTAAATAGTTACATTCTTGATCATATATGATCAAGAATTTAAGAAGTGTTTACAAATTAACTAGATAGTTCAACATAACCACATCTTCTTCATGGAGCTAGGAGAATGAACGACAACCCTCATTTTTAACTTCTATATATCTATGAAATTAAAGAAACCAAATTCTAATTTTGTACACCATTCTCAGGCATATTAACTTATAAGGTCAACCATATTCCTTAGCAATTTGCAACATTTATTTTGCTCACATGTAGAGATAGATGCTGGAAGTTGAAAGAGTATAACTAAAATATATATGCACACATATAGTTTGCATTATGTTTGGATTCCTTTTCTATTCACATAGACATAATTTATAAGTATATGACATGCAATTTAAGATTCCACATAAATAAATCATTAAGGACATCCGTTCAGTGGCTGCAGCTTGTTGATGAGAAATGCTAAATTGAAAATCTTTTGTCTTCTGCAGTGATCTTTGATTGAGAGGGAGTGATCATGTTTGGAGGAAGTACTAATAGAAGCTTGAGGAAAGCACTCGGATCAATCAAGGATACTACTACCATTAGTTTGGCTAAAGTGAACAGTGGCTATAAGGTATTGATACTCTATTCAAGATTTGTGCAGATGTCACACAATAGCAGCTTTTCGAGTTCCTTATCAATCTATCTATCGATCGAAGATCGATTGATAGATTGCTTCCCTCCTGGCCTTCGATTTTGTCTGTGATTTGCCTTACTGCCTTACTTCTGGTTTGCTTCTGACTAATTTGGCGTTGAACGCTCATTTATCCGAATATCGCTTCTTTTCTTCCCGATGCTATGCCAATGGGGCCGCTCCTGATGTCCCTTTGCAACCTGTGTGTCTAAATATGTCACATTCTTGATCGTCTCGTGCAGGGAAGAGGTCCGGATTACCATGACTTTGTTGGTATCATTGTTCTACTTATTGTCAACTCCACCATCAGTTTCATCGAAGAGAATAATGCTGGTAACGCGGCTGCTGCTCTCATGGCTCAGCTAGCACCTCAAGCCAAGGTCTGAATCAAATAAACATACCACAAGTTTTTTCCTGATATTGTGTGTGATGTATAAATCTGATGCTTTTTTTTCCTGGTGTTTACTGTTTAGGCCCTCCGAAATGGAACCTGGAGCGAGGAAGATGCATCCCTGTTGGTTTCTGGGGACATAATCAGCATCAAGCTTGGTGATATTGTTCCAGCTCATACACGTCTTCTACACGGAGATCCTCTAAAGATTAACCAGGTAAGACTAATTTTTCCAGTTATGTATCGTGTGATCAACTATGTGCTATGAATGATCTGCTTCCTGTGATTTGTTAAAGTTTTAACAAATCAATTGAGTTTCCTTTCAGCTTGTGAGACCAGTTGAGTTTTTTTTTTGGAAATTTTCGTTTGTTAAAACTTTAATTGGTGCCACTGCATTTTTAATATGTTTAGCATGGAGCTAGAAAGTATCTATACCTGTAGCTTTGAGAGTTTAATTGAGTTTCCTTTCAGCTTGTGCTTGTTGAGAGTATGATGTGTTTATATATTCAATCCAATATTATGATTAATAATAGGGTGTGTCTAATTTTTAAGACATCAAATTGCAGGTCTGAGCATCTTCTAAACAAGAAGCTAAACGCTATCTCGATTACTGGTTTTTACTCCTATCAGCCAAGTTTCATGTCTGAGATTGAGAATCAAATCCCCATTGCTTTCGGTGAGCCCTTTTTCAGTTGGTCTTGCCAATTAAGAAAGTCTTTCTCAAAGCTGGTTAAATGGCTGAACTGGATGCAAGAAGAACTTCGAACTAAAGAATTGAACTGGTTGATTTTTAATTGAACTGGTTTTGGCTTTGGTTTTGACGTTTTTAGTTGTGTTGCTGCTATTAATAAATTTTGTGGTGCTTCCCTGCTTACTTGCCTTTTACTACCCCATTGAAGTGGAATAAGTGAGTGTCCCTGCTTACCTGCTTACGTGCAAAACATTATTAAACATTCATATATCTATAACAAATATTTATCAATTCATTAATTCTGAACAAAATTAATAACAATTTAATTACTCTGTCTTGTGGAGCAACATGGCCTCAAATAATTTCAATGGAGCTTTTCCTTATTCCATTCACTGATGCCTGCTCTTGTATATATGTAAGTCGTTTTATTCTGTCATTTGGTCTTCATACTTTTGTCCAACTTTTTTGAACAATTCACCAACTCTTCCTTTATTATTTTGTGAAGCCTATTAGCTCAAATCGGTAGAGCGTTGTGTACAAACACAAAGATATGGGTTCAAATCCTGTATAGGCTATCGTGTTGTTGGTTGTGTAAACTTTGGTTGAAGCACTGAGCCACTTGAATTGGAGACAAATAGAATGAAAAGTGTTTCTTGGAGGTGCTGACACAAATAAAATTCAGTTGTGCAACTCTTTTGTGCAACTCTAAATTGAAGTTGTGCAACTCTAAACTGAAGATGTGCAAATCTAAAATACAGGTGTGCAACTCTAAACTAAAGTTGTGCAACTCTAAAATACGGTTGTGCAACTCTAAAAAATGTGCTGACATGATGAAAAAAAAGTGCTGATACGGAAAAAATATATACCGAACTACAAAGTTATTACTTAGGAAGATGACTCGATTGTAACTAATATCAGTGTCAGCACTAATTGTAACTAATATCAGTGTCAACCCTGATTGTAACTAATATCAGTGTCAGCACTAATTGTAACTAATATCAGTGTCAGCACTAAATTTCACCAATCTCCCATGTTGTGCAATTATTGTTTATTGATGAGCAAGAATAAGACCATGTTGTGCAATAATCTATTAAAAAATTAAAAAATTATATTTACGAAAAGTAAGATCATGTTGAGACACAATTTCACAAGTCTCGAATGTTGTGCAAAAATAAAGTATTGATGAGCAAAAATAAGATCATGTTGTGCAATAATTTATTGAGAAAGTATGAAATTATATTGAGAGAAAATAAGATCATGTTGAAAAAAAATTCACAAGCTTCGATTGTTGTGCAAAAATAATAGTTGAGCAAAAATAAGATGATGTTGAGCAAAATTTCACCAATCTCCCATGTTGTGCAATTATTGTCTATTGATGAGCAAAAATAAGACCATGTTGTGCAATAATCTATTAAAAAATTAAAAAATTATATTTACGAAAAGTAAGATCATGTTGAGACACAATTTCACAAGTCTCGAATGTTGTGCAAAAATAAAGTATTGATGAGCAAAAATAAGAGCATGTTGTGCAATAATTTATTAAGAAAGTATGAAATTATATTGAGAGAAAATAAGATCATGTTGAGAACAAATTTACAAGTCTCGGTTGTTGTGCAAAAATAACCTATAGTTGAGCAAAAATAAGATGATGTTGAGCAAAATTTCACCAATCCCCCATGTTGTGCAATTTTACTCTATTGATGAGCAAAAATAAGACCGTGTTGTGCAATAATCTATTAAAAAAGTATAAAATTATATTTACAAAAAATAAGATTATGTCGAGACGCAACTTCACAAGTCTCGAATGTTGTGCAAAAATAAAGTATTGATGAGCAAAAATAAGAGGATGTTGTGCAATAATTTATTGAGAAAGTATGAAATTATATTGAGAGAAAATAATATCATGTTGAGAACAAATTCACAAGTCTCGATTGTTGTACAAAAATAACTTATAATTGAGCAAAAATAAGATGATGTTGAGCAAAATTTCACCAATCCCCCATGTGATGCAAAAATAATCTATTCTTTGATTTTTGATGTATCGGATACATCAAATATTGTTGTGCAATTATAATATGAGAAAATTTGCGCAAATATAACTTTATTTTTTGTGCAAATATAACATTTTTTTGTGCAAATATAATATTTTTTCCCCTTTTTTTTCGTTTCAATACTTTTTGTTGTGCAAATATAACTTTATGTTGTGCACATATAACAATCTGTTGTGCAAATTTGTGCAAATATTGTTGTGCAATTATAATATGAGAAAATTTGCGCCTACGCATAAAAACGATGTCAGCACTAAAAAAATTACGTATAAAAACGATGTCAACACTAAAAATACGTATAAAAACGATGTCAGCACTAAGGAAACTTGGTTTTGTTTCTAAGAATTAAGCTCGTATCTAGGAAACATAATCCTCGGTTGGTTCAACTGGTTTGAACATGATGTGCAGCGTTGCTCATTAACACTTGCTATAAAATGTTGTTACTCTTTTTTTGTTCTCGGGGTATAAAATGACTTGTTATACTTGTCAATTTTGTATGCCTTTCATAACAAGTTTATGTTGTGCGTCAACATTTTTTTTCGTGTCAGCTCACAGCATGTCAGCGTTTTCGTGTCAGCACTTTCTATTAGGCGTCATCATTTTTTTATAACTCTGTCAGCACTAAAATATGTAAGTAGATGAAGAAGAGTTCAGTTTCCCGTGTTCTGGAAGAAATTTAGGCAAGAAATGATAAATAAAGAATATATTCGAGTTCAAATCTCTACAAAATGTTGCACTTATTATCTATGATTCTAAGAAAGTGTGCTGGACAACTTATTTAATTTTAGTTTCTCATCTCGTTCCACTCCCACAAACGAGCTGTCCAAAGCAAACCATACATACATGGGATCCAGAAGCATAAGGCTTTAAATTTAGAATTGGACCAAACTGGACTTTCTTGTCGATCTTTTGCCTAGATATATGTGAGCCAAATCGCTTAAGATGGATAGTAAGAACAAAGGGCGCTTTGTCTATTGTAAGCTGTTTCAGCGCTCTTACTTTCTGTTTACATTGCTGGCACATATACTGTCTTTCACCACCATCTAACTGCTCTGCAGCAGTAAAATGATTAAGAGCTTTATGAAGAGAATCAGCCTTGAATATTTCAAGACTCAAATCCAAGAAAGGATCAAACTTGTTTGAACAATAGGAGCACTGCGTACATTTAACCTGAAAATTATAGGAAGACATATCAGGTTTAGGAATTATTTTTTACAAATCAGAAACTTCTTTTAATGGACCAAGTCTTGATCAAGTTTTATGAAATTTTCAGGGAACAACCAACTGCTGTGATGTTATATATTTATTAGGTTCCTCAATAATAAATCATGAAAGTGCAAGAACGTAGTGAAATACATTACCTGGCTCCTTAGGCAACCACCAAAGATTTTGTGAACTAAACTCTTCTCATGTGCACTGGGAGATTCATAACGAATTCCCCTGGCATCACTTCTCTTAGGGGTCAATACTTTTGATGGCTGATCCGCTAGGTAAGGGATGATGTATGTTTTCATGTCACTGCGTGAAATTCCAAGATGGTTTCCAGGTACACTTACGTACTTCACCCTCCCAGCATCATCGAGTGCTTTCAACCCAATCCAATCTTCAATGTAAAGATTTGTCTGCAAAGCAACAAGAGCAAGATCAAAACTCCACATGATTACGAAAATATTTGCATGAAATAATTCAGAAACATTTGGAGAATGGCTTATGGCACAGCAAGCCACCTATTCAGTGGTCTTAAATCTCAATAATAATGCATCACTGGACACTTATAAAATGATTTTAAGACTTTCAAGACATTGCCACTTAAGGATGATGTTCTGTGACACTAACATAAAAGTGCAAGCCTCGTGAGATCATATGTTGTGTTCCCAGCTCTCTCCCTACCTTGTGGCTGTTTTATAATCATTCCATATTTCCACTAGATCATGTCTTAAAAAATTTCCTTTGTCAGCAAAAATTAAAAATTATAGAAATAAAAATTGTGCTTTAATAGAACATAAGAAGCTCCAGAAGTACAACTCTGATCTCCCTAATGCAGTAGAAACACCTTTAGATTCTTTTTACATATAGAAATGTAGAAAAATGGTTTAGAAACATAAAATCTGAACTGGAAGAAGTAAGCAATCCCAATATATCCCTCTCCTGGCAAAAAACGAAAGAAAAAAACGACATAATTTGCTTGCGAAGAGAAAGATTTATTCAACTACCTGTTGTGGAGGCAACACCGAACCAAAGGAACCATCTGGGTAGTACCCAAACCATGAGGTTTCTTTGGGAATCAAAACAGTGTCATGTTCAAACTGTCAAGAAAACGTACAGTTAGAGACGGCTTATTATATAGGTCTGAGCTTAAAAAGATGATGATTGCAGGATGTCCCAGGAAAGGCTAAGAGTAGAAGGAAACTAACCATTATCAGCACCAAGTTCTCCAAGCTACTGAATCTTTCCTTGTAGGTCGAATTTCTTTTATCCGGAAGTTCATTGTTAAGCCTTGGGAGAAACCTACACTTCTCTAGGTAGGCATCCATATTCTGAAGAAAAATAAAAGATGTTATATTATTCCAAGTAAATGAGACATTTAGAGCTAACAATAAAGATGAAGCAAAAAAGAGCAACGGACTCACAAGATTGCAGAGTCAAAGACAACACTGTTACCTACACTTACATGTATAACTTTGAGGCAGCGTTTGCTGATCTTGCCCTTGGTTCCTGCAATCTACCCTTAAGAGTATCTTTTGGATCAAAAAGTACCATAGCTGCAAAGGAAATCAGGTAATGACACACTTTGTTTCCATTGGGTATTTTTGCTGCCTTGAGAAATTCCAGCAACATCATTGATGATATTCAGCATCCCCTATATTTGTTCAGGTGTCTCAATAATTTGTTCAGGTGTCTCAATAAGCAGAAAACACATATATGCGAATGAATG
This sequence comes from Persicaria maculosa, assembly GCA_963922045.1. Classification (NCBI taxonomy): domain Eukaryota; kingdom Viridiplantae; phylum Streptophyta; class Magnoliopsida; order Caryophyllales; family Polygonaceae; genus Persicaria; species Persicaria maculosa. The sequence goes on from OY998252.1 coordinate 59,165,937, forward strand.
AATGAGACGGGAAACAGGGGAATAAGGAAACTGCTTTTCATTAAGCTAACCCAGCTGCTAGGAGGTTGGTAAAAGTAACATCAGCAAGCCGGGTGAACAGAAAAGACCGAGCAAAAGACAAACCTAGCAATAGATCGGAGAGAGGAGACCTTAATGTTTTTCGATCCGCTCTGATCTAAACATCCGCACCTCCCCCGCACTGTCAATCCGAGCCTTTGCTGCCTCCACTTCCAATGGCGGCCTCCGAGAGGCGGTGCACCGTCGACGATCCTAGTGCTGGTGAGACGGGAACCTCGGAAGGGTGAAGTTGTAGAGACGGCGACGGAACTCCACCGGGAGGCGGCGGATCTGATTTTCGACCGGGGAGGAGCGGATTCGGATGCCGGAGGCGGAGATCGACGCTCCAGATCTCAGCGCTCTCGCTCCAGATCTCGAATGGCCGCATACGGTGCTCGCTCCGGCCTCCGCTGCTCGTTCCCTCCGCCGCTCGCTCGCCACCAGACAGCCGCTCCGGTGTCGGAGAGATCGAGACCTCCATCGCTTCAATCGGGAGTGGAGAGAGAGATTTTAGAGACGATGGAGCAACTCTCAGAAAAAAAAAAAAAAAAAAATAAAATTGAGAATTAGTATATATATGGGACATCTTGCTAAATTGTCCAAAACCGTGGCCATTTTGCAAATTCGTCCAAATAAATTGCATGTTTTGCAAATTTTTTCATAAAACAATCTAGTCCTATTAAGATATAAAAATAAATAACCAAAAACAAAAAGATAGAAACTTCCCTTCTAAGTTTAGCAAAATTCGGATTCGTCAGGCGGACACACAGGCGGCGGGCGCCGTGGCTGGGGCGGCGGGCGACGTGTGTCCACAGAGTGCAACTCCGTCTTTTAAATCAATCAAAACTCAAACCCAAAATCGGTTTCACTTACCGTAACTTCCAAAATCCTTTCACACGATTGATCATACTTTATTGAATTGAAAAACAAATGCAAAAATAATAGAAATACTACCTAACTACCTTGGGTTGCCTCCCAAGAAGCTCCTTTGTTTCACGTCTTTGGCTCGACGTGATGCAATCTTGATCAAGTTATTCCACCAAGATCCCCCACGCTTGTTCTTTTCAAAACAAGAGGTGGAACTTTAGGAACTTTTCCGACATAGCCATCAATAGCATCCATCGATTCCTTCTTGAAATGATAACTCCGGAAGGTTGTCCTGCAATTGCAAAAACCTCAACATTATTAGGAATCAAATTTTCATAGGGAATAGCAATAGAATCATTTGAATGAGACACATTTTCATGCGACTTAAACAAATTCTCAATTTTCTTTTCAATGTCATCTTTCCCTAATCCAATTTAAAGAAAACTCAATATTCATAGATTCATTTTTAACAGAAACATCTAACAAAGCATTTGATTCATTCATGTGATTAGTTTCATTAGAGTCAAGAACATCTACGGAATCATTGGCAGAGGAAACAATATGCTCAAATATAGAAAACTCAATCTTTCTACCATCAAACTCCATAGTTAGTGAACCTTCAAAACAATCAATCTTAGTCAAGTAACCATTAAAACACAAATTATTTGGGCTTTGTGGTTTCCCTTGGAACCTAGGATGGGACATCCCTCATTTTTAATTACAAAAACTCAACTCCTTGCAGGGAGGAAATTAGTTTGCCTCTACCAAAAAATTTTGGCCTAAAATAAAGTGTTAAAGCCCAATGGGATGAAAGTCTTGAGGCTTAAAAACAACTCTCCATTGAGCTAGAGAGGAACATGAAGCCCATTTCCCTTGGGCCATTCGTTGGTCAAAGTTGAGGTGACATTGACCAAAAGCGATCAATCCATGATTTCCACTTGCTCAAATAGGGGCTTACCGACCCAAGTTGAGGTAGGCCCATCTTGGGAGTCCCATACGAATTGCATTGTCGAGCCACTTGAAGTCTTCATTTGACGCTGCTATGAACCAACGGGGACAAAAAGATATTCTTCGTTGACCCATGGGCAGGTGGGCCTAAAGGTGGGTTGACCAGCCCAATCTTCAAGTGTAGTCCAAAATAGCTTGCTTGATAAAGTCTCTCTTATGAAGATGGATGGGCTGCCTTGAAGAGGAGAATGGGCCTAAAAGAACACATGTCGGTCCAAGTGAAGCCCTGCATTCCTCAAGCACTATGACACAATTACAAGGGAGACCCATCGGTGATTATAGAGGGGCCCCAGATCTGTTACAAGTCCGAGTGTGGCCTGCATGAATCACCATGGAAGAAGTTACTTGAATGATGGCCATGATTTGTTCCCATCAGGTGCGGCTGAACCATTTGAGGGGTGATAGTTTGAGTGAAAACTAGGGGGTACAAGTTGTAAAGGACCTTGTACACCAAAGTTTTCACCCCTGCAACATAATCTTCAACCCGGATGAGTCGACCTTCGAATGTCATGGTGTTCCTTCCTTTCAAATGTTGTAGTCAGTGGTTGCGAAGGCGATTCTCCTTGCTTTTGCTTTCCATCCTTTTCCTTTAACTTCTTTTTTCATCCATTTTAGATCACTTGGCAAGGTCGACATCCTTCTTGTAAGCCCGACCCACTCTTTAACCTGCATCCACAACCTATTCGAGTAAGGGAAAGAGAAAAAAAGATGTGAATGAGTTTCAATATCTTGTCTACAAAGTAAGCAAATAGGGTCGAGTTCAATATAATCAATTTTATCCTTTGTAGGGAGCCTTTGTCCGACGGCCAGCCATAGGGAGAAGGAGTGCTTTGGAACAATGGTCGGATCCCAGACTATTGACGCCCAACGAACAGGTTGTTGTTTGGTCCTCAGCTTTTCATAAGCTTTGGAGACGTCAAATTTCTCCTGAATCGTTCAGGGAGATAGCTCCACTTATGCTAGGACCGAGCTTCCATGGAGTTCAATTAGGTTTTCTTGGATTTGCAAGATCTTCTTGATCAGAGGCAAGTTTTCATGTTTGTTGGTCCTCTAATCCCATATGTCTCTAGATTGCAAGTAGGTATGATGCACCCATTTGATCCAAAGAAATTCTTTTTTCATCGCTATCCTCCAAAGTAGCTTGCATATAAAAGCGTTGTTCCAAGCTTTTATGCATTTCAAGCCTAGGCCACCTTCTTCTTTAGGTGCGCAGCATTGCTCCCACTTAAGTTTTTTTCTTTTCCATAAAAACCTTCTACATAACCCTTTGACGGTCTTTAGGATGCCCATAGGAGCTGGAAAAATTGCTAGCCATAATCCTTCGATTCCTTGGATGACATCTCGAATAAGCTATAGTTTACCTGCATAAGAAAGGTTCTTCCCAGTCCAAGAGTTAATACAAGCTGAGATCTTATCTAGAAAGGGAGCTAATTCACAAATTTTAAGTTTTTGAGATGAGATGGGAACTCCAAAATAGGTGAAAGGGAAGGAGCCTTCTACGAATTAGGTGATTGCCACGAGCTGCTGCTTTGTCGCAGTGCTTACACCACAACAAAAAATGTTCGATTTGTGTAGGCTAACGTGAAGTCCCGAGCATTTTTTGAAAGCTTCCAACGCATTCATAAGGATTTAAATTGATGCTTCATCACCCTTACTCAAAAGAACGATGTCATCTGCGAAAGCCACATGAGTAATGTTTAGAGCTTGACATTTGGGATGGTGAGCCTAATTTGTCATGTTTTATACTTACTTTTTTATCGTTTTCTGCATGCATTTCATACAATTGGGCTAGAATAATACAGAATTTGTGTAGTTTATGCTAATTCGCAATATATGGAGATCTACACAAGTTTTTGTTATATTTCGCAGAAATCGGACGCACTTTAGAGCTTAAAGGAAAGTCATGAAGAAGGTAAGGATGGTGCATCTGAAGGAAAGCCCACTTTTCGCCATTCATCATTCCAAATCAAGCTTTGAGGTCTTCATGAGAGGTGTAGCCCTCGGAAAGAGCTTTCCAACTCCTGCTCATATGCGTCAATTCGACGAACGAGGACTCGGGAAAGTGCGTTTCAAGAACAGAGCAGCATGCTGGAAACTGCTGCAGAGGTCGATATCGACTTAGCCAGGTCGATATCGAGTTGGCCCAAATCGAGTCAGGATCCAGGAATCGACCAGAGCTGGAGCAAAGGAAAAGTGAAGGTCGATATCGAGTTAATCAACTCGATATCGAGTAACATCAACTCGATTTTCACTCCTGAGGCCGAGATCGAGTCAAGAAGCTGAAGCCGAGAAGTTGCAGGTCAATATCGAGTAAGGCAAGTCGATATCGAGTTAACCCACAGTGGCCGATTTCGAGCTAGTCCGAGTTCTAATCAAAGTTCTATCCAAAGTCTAATGGAGATATCCACACGATCAAATTCTATCAAGATCTATCAAGATGGAAGAGATATTTATCTACTTTATATATAGTTTCTTTAGAGTTTTATTTCCTTTATCATAATGTTTTATCTTATATTATTAGATAGATTTAGATATAGTTGTTCCATCCTAGAATAGCTACATGGAACACTATAAATAAGGCCTTAGGGGCTGAGTTTTATTCATTCAATTTCAGAGACAATTAGTTAAACACACACACACAGAGAGAGAGAGAGAGAGAGAGAGAGAGAGAGAGAGAGAGAGAGAGAGAGAGAGAGAGCTTGTGGCGGTTGAGGTTGGAGAAGGCGAGAGCGGGATTTGGCTTCGATTTGTTGTAAGCTTTCTTTAGTTTTATTTAATGCAATTTAGTTCCTTTTATTATTGATGTCTTTCTTGATGATGAAGAGCGAGTAGTCACCCAACTTTCATTATTTCCAAAAACCATCAGTCTTACAGCAACTGTCTTTCTTTCTTTATTAACTGTTTTGTGGTCTATCTTTCTTTATTTCAAAGAATCATTTATAATATTTTTTTAACAAGTGATATTGTTATGCCTTTTTTTAATAAGTGACATTGTTGTGCATTTCAAAACAAAAAGATTATTATCTAAGTATTATTTAAAGTTACTTAACTTATGCTTTTCATAAATTATATTCAAGATTTTCTAAGAATCATTTATAATATATTTGTGCTACAAAATGTCTTTATAAATTTAAACTGTAAATGTATTTTTAAATTTATTTATTAAATTAAATTAAAGTCTTTTATATATACTTTTAAGCATAAAAGTAACTTTGTGTCATTTTTCCACATAGGCATCAGCTAAAAGTAACTTTGATTTTCCCATAAAAAAGCCAAGGTTGCTACTGTTTTCGGCAGGTCTGAATTTTCGACAAAACCATCAGCAAAAAAGACAAGAGACAAGTTTCTTTTATTATTTTCAAAAACCATCAGTGTTACAGCAAATGGCCTTCTTCCTTTATTCACTGATTTTGGTCTTTTTTTCATTATTTCCAAAAAAAAATTAGTGTGACAGTAAATGAGTCTTCCTTTCCAAAAAAGGGAAAATCACATGTTGAATAGTGGGATGCAATCAACACCCATCGATACCCCTTATATATGCTACCCTTCAGAATATATATCTATCCATCATCCTTACCATTATATTCTCTCCCTCAAACAAATGGCATCATCATCTCGCCGCCCTCCCCGCCGTGAACTCATCATTATCAATTCAGATAGCTCTGACGACGGCTCGGAAAATCCAAGTGAGTCACTTAAATTTTTTTGTTGAGCCATATTTTGCAATGTGTGTGATTATATTAATGTGTTTATTGATTTCATGCAGGACCACAACCACTCCCAACATACAATCCAGGTGCCCAGGTGGAGATCATTGGTGCAGAAAATGGTTTGTTGGGGTCGTTTTATGAGGTCACTATTACACGTCGAGTGTATCTCACCCACTACGAGGTGGAATTCATAACCCTCCAAGACAACATGAGTCGAGGACCTCTAATGGAAGTAGTGCAGGTTGGTCGAATCCGTCCACGTCCACCTCAAGTGGCCTACGAAGCCTATCAGAGGGGGGACCGAGTGGATTGTAGAGCCCTTGATGGGTATTGGTCTGGTCGGGTGATAGATGTGGTTTGGCAAGGAGGCGACAGAAGTTTCGAGGTTAACTTCCCACTGACCGGGGATACTCATATGTATCGTACCTTCGAAATGCGCCCACACTTGGACTGGATTGAAGGCAGATGGTCTACTCAGCCGCACTTCTGCTTCATGCTACGATAAACTTCTATTTAAGCTTTGTTTGTTATGGTTCTTTGTGTGTTTGGTTTGATCTTATTATGTTGTTTGGACAATTTTAATGTGTGTTGTATTGGTTTGATCCTACTATGTTTTATGGGCTACAATGTTTCCTCGACAATCTTCATCCATTGTGTAACCGGGTGAAGTTCATTTCAGTAAGATATGTAATGGCAGGTGGCACTTGGGTGAGATGCACAAACAAGAAAATAAACAAGGTCTGAAGGAGGAAGATTTGAGAAGAAAAAGACGATTTAGAGGTTGCAAAAAAGGTGAAGAAGCTTCAAGCCTTTCAATGAAGAGACTGAATGTGGTGCTATGTTGACTCCCAAGGTTCCAAGGTTTAAAGGTTTCTACACTAGAAGTTTGGAATCAATTAGTCTTTAGCTTTTGGTGAGTCATTGACATTTTATTTTGTTAAAAGAAAGGTTATTCAGCCCCTGAGTTTGTCTACGAAAACCTTTAGTTGCCTTCAATTTTGAAACTTCTTGGGGTGTGTCCTACAAGCCCTTGTTCTGTTGGATGCTAATGTATTTTATTGTAATGTTTTAAATGTTTCTATGATTGTTGTGTACTCCTAATTTATCCTGGTAGGACTGTTTCCCTCACATAACAGCTTCTTATTTCATCTTATTTTGCTTTTAATCATAGGATTCATAAGGTCTTGCCTAGTCTAGATTTGGTAATCAGTTTATGCTTCCTTTAATGTCTTGGTGTTTTATGGGTTCTCACATGATTTGGCCTCCTCAGTTTCATTGTTTATTTGTTTTTCTAATAATTTATGTTATGTTTGGGTAGTAGGTAATGGAACCCATTAATTTATGATGGCTACACATAACAGTCAAGAAGAAGGTTTTTATGGAACCCACTAACTTTGTTTGCTGAAATTAATCTACTTCACACCAGTTATACACCCTCGATTCTTTTTAATTGTTTTATTGATTGTTTAGAATAGTTCATAAGTGCATAACATATATAACACTTGCATTTTCTGTACATAAATTATTTATTTAAAATACAATAGAATCAATCATGAAGCAGGTCAATTTGCAAATATATTTACATAAAGGGAAATCAAATAATAAGTTTAATATCAAAGATTTAGTTTTTGGAGATATATATATAGCCAAGAAGTGTTGGTTGTTTTTGAATAAAAACGAGCACAATCACATTAAGCCATCAACCAAATTGTCAGATACAAGAGTAGCTAAGTCACTTGAAAAAGAGTAGCTAAAAGAGGATGTAAATCAAACTCTGAATAAGAAAATAAAATCGACAGTGGCTTAATCCCAGCTAGAAGGTGTGCCACCTTATTTCCTTGTCTACTAACGTGTGACCACATACAACAATCAAAATATTTATATATCTACTGTCTTGGTTACAAAATATATTACAAAGTATTTTTTTTTATTTATTTGTAAATTATTGGGTTTTTTTATAAAAAATAAAAACTAGGCAAAGGATTGATGATACAGAGTTTTTTCAGTGAGCCAACTTGCAGCAAATTTGAAGTTTTTTCAGTGAGCCAACTAGGAGACTAGCAGAATAAACAACTTGAGCACATATAAAAGAAGAGGTGGAGATGCCTAACCGAATTTTACAAGTATTGGGAGAGAAATGTTGCATGAGTAACAAGTATGTACAAATTATTCATCTAAATCTCAGAAATCTCAGAAACCCAAATCTCATAAACAGAATAGCATTTTACCCACACAACCCAGCAATTATTCATCTAAATCTCATAAATCCAAACTCATAAAACAGATTAGCAATTATTCATCTATATCTCAGAAATACAAATCTCATAAAACAGAATATCAATTATTCATTTACATCTCAGAAATCTCAGAAAATAGAATAACATTTAACAACAAGGCACCAAGCGAAACGAAAGCTAGAGAGAAATGAGATTAAACCGATTATGAGGGATGAAAACAAAGTTGTTGGAAGCTGCAATCGAAACCTACTCTCCACTACAGACCGCCCTCCTCTTTGTAGCCTTCAATGCTGTTTCGGGAACAAAACCTCATGAAAAAAAATTCCAATCAGTAACAAAGCACAAATCGAAAGCAAATCAACAGAAAAAGGGATTGAGACAAACCTTGGGGCGAAAAAGAAGTTCCTAGAAGATGCAATCCAAACCGACTCTCCACTACAACGACCCCTCTCCACTTTGTAGCCTTCGAAGCTGTTTGGAGAACGAAATTAAATCGCTAACAAACCCCAAAACGAAAGGAAATCGAAAGGAAAGAGTGATTGAGACAAACCTTAGGCGACCAAGAAGTTCCTGGAAGATGCAATCGAAACCCTAGGGCTCAATGACCGCTTCTTGGAGCTGCAATCGAAACCCTTGGAAGCTTCTTTAGGAGTGAGAGGGAGTCGAAGTGAGCCCCCCACCACCGGTGTCTGCACGGCTGAGCCCCGGCGTCCGTCTGCAATCGAAACCCTTCGAACCTCTTTGGGAGTGAGAACGCGGGAGGGAGAAGAGAAAAAGCGGGAGGGAGATGACGAGGGAGGGAGAGGAGGAGTCTTTACCCTTCCAACCTTTTTAGGAATTTAATTTTTTTTTTAAAGTTGGTTTACCCTAGCTACGAGGCCGTCGGGCCGAGGCAAATTTGGTGCATCCACAACATTTTTTGCCACGGCTCCGGTATACCGTGGCCAATAGGGTGTTGGAAGCGCTTGCTACCATGAGGCTATAGCCCAACAGCCACGACTAACCCTTGCCGTTGTTATGCTATAGCCAATTTCAACCCAACAGCCACGGCTTACCCTTGCCGTTGCTATGCTATAGCCAAGTTCTGGCCAACAGCCACGCTAAACCCTTTGCCGTTGCTACGAACGGTGGCTAATATGTTTTTTTTTGGTAGTGAATCTTTGGATGCAATTCGTCTTCTATCCCTACTAGCATGATTCTTTTGCGAAAGTTGAAGGTGATCCTTTTTTGTGTTATTGAAGCGAAAGTGATCTTAATGCAACTTGGATTAATTATGTGAAAAAGGGTTAGTAACAATTAGGGTTTATGCGAAACCCTCTATATTCCTATTTGTTAATAACGAAAGTTATTTGATGAAAAACATGATCTTTTATGCATTTATGTGTTATTTTACATGGTTATCGTTGTGGTGTTGAAACCCTGATCTTGGAAGTCTTTTATTTTACTAATTTATTTCACAAAACTCGAGTTTTTAAGTTACTGTTTTACTCGATTTCGAGTCCTGTTGGTCGATTTTGTCAAGTCGATATCGAGTTCATTCAGGTCGATATCGACCAAAGTTGATGCTTTTGTTATTTTTCTGCTTTTCTCTGTGTTTTACTGTTTCTGCTGAGATTTGGAACTGAAAAGGCGGGCGCTGACACGCTTCCTCGTGGATCGATCTTGAATACCTTCTACTACAGCGGGAGGAAGTCTTGTAATTAATTTGTGGAGATCAGGGAGTCGAATTTGAGATTTATATTTCATACTTGATCTTTTCTTCTAACAGGAAGCTAGATAGATTAGATGATTTTCCAAGGAGACGAGATAAATATTCAGCACAAATTACAAAAAGAAGCGGGGAAAGAGTATATCCCTGTCTAAGTTCTCGAGCTCCTTTGAAGTTGCCATGTAATCCATCATTGATGTTGACCGATTATGATGTGGTGGTGACGCATTCCATTATCCAAGAAATAAACACCCGAGGAAGTTTCAGTCCATGGAGCATTTGTTCCAAGAAGGACCAAGAAACTGTGTCGTAGGCTTTCCTTAGGTCGACTTTGATTATACATCTTGGGGCCGACCTCTTCCTGAGATATTTCCTGAAGAGTTCTTGAAGAAGCATGATGTTATCTCCCATTGATAAACCCAGCTTGAGAAGGCTTGATTAGCTTGCTCAAACAGTTGCTAAGTCTGTTGGACATAAGCTTTGAGATGATTTTATAGGAGACGTTGTAGCAAGCAATCGGCCTGAAGTCTCCCACAGAAGAAGCATTCGCTGATTTTGTAAGGAGGGTGATACTTGTATGGTTCATTTGCTTCAGCAACCTCCCTGATGAAAAGAATTCAGCAACATCTGCAGTGACATCAGCAACCACAATGCTCCAAGTCTTCTTGAAAAATTTAGCCGTGAATCCGTCCGGTCCAGGGGATTTATCATCCCCTATATCCCAAAGAGCATTTTTGTTGTCCTCATTCGAGAAAGGGGCCAAAAGGGGCCACTAATTCCTGCTGCAATTCATCAGAAAGACAAGGGCCAACCCCTACAATTGATTGGTCAATGCCATCAGTAGGAATGACCACACCCAGCAGATTCTTATAATATAATTCAAATTCACTTTTCACTTTATCCAAAGATGATGTTTTCGAGCCATCTTCTTTAATGAGGAAATTATATGGGTGGTGATGCATGCCCGTTTTTAGTTGGTGGAGCGATCTGTCTGTGGTACTTTCGCAAAGTGTGATCCGCAGTCGCAACCTCACTTAACTGCACGCGGACCAACTCCCCGAAGGTCCACCACTTCGGCTTGGCCCTACGGATTAGTATACACCGCTTGGCGGCACGCGTTTAAGGGGAACTCCACCACTTCAGCTTGGCCATACGGACTAGTATACACCGCTTGGTGCTACGTGCTTGTGGGAATTAATATGGCCCAAAATGCATTAGGTGAGACTCGAACCCGGGATCTCTCCTTTGGGATACCTCACCCTTACCACTAGAGTAAGAGGTCATTAGTTCTCCAATACACTCTTCATGATGCATTCCGTGATGGAATGCCACCACATTTGTAGAGAAATCAACAAGGTTGTGAATTGTGTGACACGCTTACAACATTAGTTAGATACTGCTGCAGTGACTTCAAACTCAAAATTTCGTGTTTTCATTTTCCAAGACATTTTTGATGGTGGTGGTCGAACCAAAGATGACACCATCCAATCTATTGGCTTGTAAAATAAAAAATTAGAAAAATAAAGTCCGGGTTCCTCAAGAGAAGAGGGTTTGAAACCGAATCCACTCGACAACATTCACTTGTATCGTTGTGTTGTTTGTTGAGGGTCTCCCTATCCGCGCTGGAGGCGGTAGGAGCTTCGTTCGCTTTGTTCATCCTTAACGCTAATCCACTGCGACTTCTTTCTTCTCAAACAGGTAATCCACCCCCTTTTCCTTCTCCTGCGTCTCATTCGAAAACCCAATTCAGGTTACATTTCTTCACCAATGCCAATTTCTAATTTTCAGCGCTGTAATTTCGGTTTCACCACTTATCTCCTTATTTCTTTTGGTTTTGGGATTCAAAGATTGGAAGTTTTTTCGTATCGATTTCTATGCATCTGTATGTGCTGAATTTCAGTTTTGGGGATAATTCATTATTGCAGAATGCAGATGGCTGTGAGCGGCTTCGTGGGGTGCCCCTCAGGGTATACCCTTCATCTTTCTGCTAGAAGAGCAAAGTGGCTCCGTGGTTCAGTTCATACTTTTCCTACCGGCCGAACATCTAGGGATTTGTTCATACATAATGGGTACTGATTTGCTGCTGCTTTTTGTTTATATTGTTATGTTACCTATGTTGTTCTTCAGTGAATTGAATTCCTAAGCAATGCTGTTTGCAGGAGCTATTCAGTTCGATATGAGAGAGACCTCAGTCTAATGCGGAGGGGCTCAATCCGGTGTGCAATGGATGCTTCCTATGGTGACGACTCTTACGGTAATTTTAGCCCGTCCACTCAGTTGATTGAGGAATGTGTGTATTGCTGCTTAGTCTCTCAATGTATTCACCTCTTCATTTAGATGGACAAGGCCCTCTTGTGATCTGCATATTTTGCTCTTTTCTGCTTCCTTGCGTGCCAGGGAACTTGAAAGACGTTCTTGCCTTGGTTGGAGCATAGAGTTTGCCTATGATGGTTTTTAATTAAAGAAAGTTTCATACCATTTGCTGGAGATGAAAGAAACAGACTATATACATTGCACAAGCAGGACTCTCATAGTTGTTAATTTTTCCTTATGAAAGACAGTGCAAATTGTTTGCTTGTTTAAGGCTCTAAATGACTAAATTGACCTCTTTATCATTCGTTACTGTCTAATTTAAGTCAGATTTTTTTTTATGGGTTAATGTCTATTTGTTGAAACTTTCTGTTTTTTGGTTTTGCGCTCAAGTTGTATAGATTCAGGAAAAACTCAACAAATAGGAACTAAAACGGATAAAGCCTTTCTGATCATTTGATGGTTACATCCCTTATCAGTGTATGAACAACTATCTCTCGAGCACAGGTTTAGGTTCGGCCTCAATGGGAAAAATGGAGCACCTAACAACGCATCTTCACAGAACAAGAACTACGAGATCACCCCCTTCGTTCTCAACCTTGACTTGCTAATATATGTGAAGGCATCTTATCTATAGTCATGAACCATATCATAATCTGAAAAAATAATATGTTACATAGTTATAGCCTGGCCTGATCAGAGATCTGAATGTTAAATACCTTTTCCCCTAAGCTATGTTTATCAAGTGATGCACGCCTGAATGGGATCCGGTCTTTCATCTCTTAAGAGTAGGTTGAGGGAATGCTTTTTTTTTGGGTCTGGTTATATGTTTGCTTCTGTGTCTCATAGAGGCTGTCATTTTGTGTTCAATTATTACCATCCTTCTTTAAAAGATTGGATTAATCGGGTGGCATAATCTTGTAGTCCTCTCACCCTCTGACGTTTACTGGTATCCTAAATTTACTTGTCTCCTAACTTATATTGGCTACTCATATTTTTGTACCAAGAAACATGTATGCGTGATATCTAGAATAATCATGGCCCTTGAGATAGTTTCCTTCCAGTTTACGTCATTCTGATTTCTAATATTGCGATTGTAATCTGGCTTGTTATGTTAGATTCTAGTTTTTAGTCTCCTATTTTGAATATTTTCTGGGTTTTTTAATCTATTAAGCTAGTATCAAGACTTGTCTTTATTGCTCCTTTTAGATATGGAAAATAAGATTTCCATAATGTTTGACTTTTTTTACTTGGTGCAGATGTTTTTCCCAGAATCAATGTGAAAGACCCATACAAACGGCTCGGTATCAGTACAGATGCTTCGGAAGAAGAAATTTTATCTGCAAGGAGCTTCCTCATACAAAGATATGCTGGACATAAACCAAGTGTAGATGCAATTGAATCAGCTCATGACAAGATAATAATGCAGAAGTTCTATGAAAGGAAGAGGCCAAAACTTAACATCAAGAAAAAGGTTAGGGATGTGACACAATCTCGTTATGTGCAGGCACTCTTGAACCGATTCAGGACTCCGTCTACAAAATTCATTGCCGTAACATCCGCTGCATTCTTAGCACTAGGAGTTCTAACTGTTCTTTATCCTACGGAAGAAGGGCCAACACTTCAGGTTGCCATTTCTTTGATAGCCACCATGTGCTTCATACATCATCGGCTGAAGAACAAAACTCGGGCTATCCTCTATGGGTACATGCTATAATTTCTCTTTTGGGTCACATTTCTCTTTTGGGTCACATACATCATCAGTTATCCTTTTATAATGACTTGTGGAATACTGGTTTTATGTAATGGTGCAGAATTGGAGCATTTGCTTTTGCATGGTTCTTTGGTACCTTTTTCATGGCAACTGTTATTCCTCCTCTACTGAAAGGGCCAAGGAGTTTAGAAGTGACCACTTCTTTGATAACCTATGTGCTTCTTTGGGTGTCTTCTACATACCTCAAGTGAAGCTCTGAAAAGGTATATCTTGGGCTTAGTTCTAGAGAATGCACTACAGAATTTTCGACAGTTTATCACCATGATTTTGTAGTTGAAAGTAGTTGTGTCAGTCAATAGATAATCGTGAGAAGAGAGTTTAAATTTTGGAAGTTTCCTCATTTATCTACATAGACGTGCATTTGTTTAATTTCTTAAGATTTTTGTGCTTTTACTTGCATAATCTTTGTTGTCTGAGCAACCAAAAAGGTTGCCAAACAAGGTCTGGTTGTTCCATATACAAGCTTTGGAGATGAGCCCTACAAGTATTTATGTGGGTATAGGCCGCTCATGGGAGTTGATATTGTGGATTTGAAGTGGTAATTGGGTTGATTGGCCGGGTTCAGGTATACCTATTCAGGTTCGATCAACGTGGGTCATTGGGTCAAGTTATATGGTCGGGTATTTTGTGTGTTCTCGTCAGGTGAGTTTGGGTTAGGTAAGTTTGGATCAAATTGAATTTTGAGTTGGGGCAGGTCAAGTTCGGGTTGGGTCACAACTAGTTTATTAATGGCTATTTTCTGCCTATCTTAATTGTTGACTATTAAACTTAATTTATCTAGTTATATTAGGTCTTATAGGCAATTTACATTATTATTATTGTGTTTAAAAATGAGAAAATTATGGTATTGGTCAGGCCGGGTCAAGGATAGGTCGGGTATTGATTGGGTCGGGTTTGTCTATGTTCACGTCCATTCGGGCATCGATTCAAAATGGGTCGGGTTATGAATAAGTTAGAGTTTCGGGTTCGATCAGGTTTGAGTTCAGGTGTCGGGCTGTGTTCTTGGGTCAGATCAGATTTTGCCAGTAGAAAGTCCTACCTTGGATGCATGTGTTTGATATGTGGAAGTGATCCGAGTGGTAAACGAGTTTGGTGAGAAGATATCGAGCTCCTATTGAGCCCAAGAAGTCCATCTTTCAAAGGAGCTGGCCAGATCTTTTGCTTTCAGCATAATTTGCCAGGTTGTTGGTCCTCAATCTCTACAGTTCTGGCGTCAAATTTAGCTTGATTTTGAGACATCTGCCTTAGCATATTTTTTTTTGTTTTGCGCATATCATTCAACTCAGAAACCAACTACGTTGTGAATCGTGATAGCTTGATTGAACTTCTTGTGGCTCCTTCCATTGGGCATCCAGGGAATGATTCTCATATTCGCTGTTTCAATGGTATAAATCAGATGTGAGAATAACCTAGGCGGACATTGCCTGATATGATCAAACAGTGTTCAGCGCAAGACTTTCAAAAGGCTTAATGGATGTCCAATCGAGATTATGGCAATGGGTCTTAGGCAGCAGCAACTTGTAACAGGAGGAGCTCAAATTAGTTCGTTCAAGTCTAAAATCAAGGGTCTCAATTGAACGTGGGCATGTCTATAATTTGATTGTATTGGTATAAATTTGTTTTGTGTTCCTCTGTGAATCTGTTGTGATTAGGGAAAAATGGCCAAAACACATCAATATTTGACAGGCAACCAAAGGTTGAGGATCTGTATCAGCAAGCTCCCATAGGCCATATACCACCAATTTGGCAATTTTCCTAGCCCTACCTGTTTGAATGGTCATGGAGTAATGACTCAAAATCCTTACTAAGGTAAAAAGTAATACTGTATATAATTATAGGTAATGCATTTATGTGTTGAAGAATTTCCGGAGACTGAAAGCACAAGTTTTAGTTTGAGAGTGAGGTGAGGGAGAGCATCAACCACAGCCTCGCCAAAGCATAAGTTGAATGGAGGTGCCACTTGGGTGGGCAGGGTGGTTTTGGACTGGTGCCACTTTGGATTCAACTTGATTTCAAATAGAATTAGTAGCCAAATCAGGTTAGGTTGATTAATCAGTTCAAGTTAGTTGAATTCAATAGGGTTTTTAGTTGAATTGGGTTTGAGTTGAATGAGGTCTCATTAGTTGTAGTTGGATAGAGTTTCAAGTAATGTCAACCAAAAATAACACAGGCTATCACCTGTGAACCAAAAACAATACGAACTTTAAAATTGACTAATTCATCCTCAAACTATTCCCTAATAAACCAATTTTGATATGTCTAATAATTTTTTTAACAAAAAATTCAATCAAAGTGGTGATTTAGTAAATAGAGATAAACTTCGAGCTTAAAATAAAATTAACATTAAATTTTACCTTCTTCCTCCTTCATTGTCGACCTCTCTCATGCCTAGTAGCCCATGGAAGACTGTAAACCAACCGTTTGTTGGATTATATTTCCAATTTGGGCCTTTTATGTTACACTGGGCTATTTCGGTTGATTTGTATGGGCCAGCCCAAAATTGCTTGTTTCTGTATTGCCTTATAAAAGGCTTCGTCTTCTTCATTGTAATGTTCAATTCAATATACAGAAATACAAAACACAGAAATCCTCTCTCAATTTCGCTCCATTTCATTGCAAGTTCAAATTACAGATCTGATTTGGTTTCCAACATGGTATCAGAGCTAGATCTGGTATTTTGAACTTGCATTCACCTCAGATCTATCTTACCGGTGTGTCAAGGTTGTGATTCGTCCTTTCCCGCGCGAAAATGCCTGATGAACAAGCAAAAATCGATCCTAACGATCCGTATTATTTACATCCGAGTGATCATCCTGGATTGATTCTCGTTACTCCTCCTTTCGATGGAAAGGGATTTGGAGAGTGGCAGAGATCAATTCGGATGGCGTTGTCTGCTAAGAACAAATCCGGCTTCATTACAGGCGCCATAGCTAAGCCAGCTGCAGATCCAGTGAAGATCCAGTGCTGGGAGCGGTGCAACGACATGGTATTCTCTTGGATTTGCAATAGCTTGAGTCCAGAGATTCGATGGAGCGTCATCTACAACAATACTGCTAGTGCAGCTTGGAAACAATTGGTTTCTCGGTTCAGCAAGGTTGGAGGGACTCAATTGTATTCTATAAAGCAAGAGCTAGGTGCGTTGTCTCAAGGTACCAGCTCCTTCTCTTCCTATTTCACAAAAATCAAATCTCTGTGGGATGAATTGGAAAATGTGAAGAACTCTTCGTCGTGCTCTTGCAAGAAGTGCGACTGTGGATATGTAGCTAATTCCACTAAGTATGATGAGAATCAGAAAACTATAGAGTTGCTTATGGGGCTCAACAACTCCTATACTGCAGTTCGTGGATCTATTCTCTTGATGGATCCACTGCCGGATGTAGATCGAGTATACTATTTGATCTCACAAGAGGAGAATCAGCGGGAAGGGAAATCAGGATCCGGATCTGGTGTAGTGGATGGCGTTTCCATGTATGTCAAAGCACCTGGAAACCCCACCAGCACCAAGAGTCCTATTTCTAATTCCAATACGTCTGCTAATTCTGGATCTAATACCTCTCAGACAGGTGGTATGAAATTCAATTTTGATAAATCAGGAACTGACAGATCTCGTGGTGATAGGAAGCCATTATTTTGCACTAACTGTAAGAAGACGAACCACACTATAGATCGATGCTTCTTCATCATCGGATTCCCTTCAGATTATCCGGGAAGCAGAGAGATGAAGAAGGAAGGGACTGAGAAGCGTTTTGCAGGATCTGTTACTCAGGCTCAGAAACCAGAATTCTCCAAGGAACAGATAGCCCAGTTAGTGGCATTGTTGCAGTCATCTGGCTCTGTCTCACACACCAAGGAGCCTACTGTTGATGACTTTGCCGGATTCTCAGGTACAACTCTCTCTACACAAGTCCTTGATGGCCGAGTTTGGATCATTGACAGTGGCGCCAGTGGCCACATGTGTAGTGATTTGAACATGTTTCATAACACATACAGTCTATCTCGCCCTTTCAAAATTACACTACCAACAGGAGAGACAACTCTGATCAATACTGCTGGCATAATTGACCTTATGCAAGGACTTCAACTGCATAATGTCTTATTTGTCCCAAAATTTGTCTGTAATTTGGTGTCTGTAGGGAAACTGGTCAGGGAGCTCCACTGCTTTGTGCTATTCACTGAGACTGGGTGCTATTTGCAGGGTCCTTTGATGACGACCCCTATGAAGATTGGTGAGCTTGTGAAGGATCTATTTGTCCTTGGCCTCTCCTCACAAGTCAAGGTTGCTGCTCACTCTGCTCATGCTTCCAAGTCGAATAAATTGCCGGTTGCAGTGGACACTTCAATTTGGCATAAGAGACTGGGGCATCTATCTTCTCATAGATTAGGTCAGCTTTCTTGTGTGAAACTGACAGACAATTGTGTTTTTACATTGAAAACATGCTCAGTGTGTGCTCGTGCTAGGCAAGCACGGTTACCTTTTCCTATAAGTTCTATACAGACAACTGATGCTTTTGAGTTAGTTCATGGTGATGTTTGGGGACCATATCGTATTTCTACATATGATAATTTCAGATACTTTTTGACTCTAGTTGATGACTTTACTAGAACCACTTGGGTACAATTGCTCCCAAATAAGTCTGTGGCTTTCATTGCTATTAAGCAATTTTTTGCCTATGCTGAGAGGCAATTTGGAAAGCGAGTTAAGGTATTCCGTTCAGACAATGCCTTTGAATTGGGAGCAGGTAATGAGCATGCTCAATATTTTTTAGACAATGGAATAATCCATCAAAGGTCCTGCACTGCCACTCCACAACAGAATGGAGTTGTGGAAAGGAAGCATCGCCACATTCTTGAGGTTGCTCGGAGTCTCATGATTGAATCCGGGTTACCTAAGAGATTCTGGGGAGAGAGTGTACTTACTGCTGTGCATCTTATCAATAAGTTTCCTAGTCATTTGTTGAAAATGAAATCTCCTTTTGAGTTGCTGTATGACAGACCTCCATCCTTTGATTACTTGCGTTGCTTTGGGTCCCTGTGCTTTGCATCTACTCTTCAGCAAGGTAGGGATAAGTTTGATGCAAGGGCTGCTCCTTGTGTATTGCTTGGTTATCCAGGGGGAAAGAAGGGGTATAAGCTTTATAACCTAGAGACAAAATGCATATTTGTCTCTAGAGATGTAGTGTTTCATGAAACAGTCTTTCCTTACAATCATTCTCATTCTGCCATCTCTCATTCAGACAGTGATTGCCCTCCCTTTTCTTTAGTCTCCCCTCCATCTCAGTTGATTGTAGATGATGTTATTGATGCTGCTTCCTCTCCTGTTTCTGTTGATCTAAATCTGGGTAATTTGGATGCTTCCCCTATGACTGTTGCTCCTCGCAGATCAGCACGAGAACATCATCCTCCCTCTTACCTATCAGAGTATGTTTGCACCCACTGCTCTGATGTTGAAGTATGTTTCCATACACTCACCTCTACATTTGCTTTCCCTTCTGCAAACACATCAGTTATCCAACTGCCAGATCATGAACCCCTTACATTCAATGAGGCTTATGAATTTGCTGCTTGGCAAGACGCTATGACAGCTGAGTTCAAAGCTTTGGATGCTAATTCCACTTGGGACATTGTCGAGCTTCCCAGAGGTAAGCGGGCTATCTCTTGTAAATGGGTGTTTAAAATCAAAAGGAGGGCTGATGGTAGTGTGGAGAGGTATAAGGCTCGGCTCGTTGCTAAGGGTTTTACTCAACGAGAGGGTATAGATTACAATGAGACGTTTTCTCCGGTTGTCAAAATGACAACAATTAGAGTTCTTGCTACTGTTGCATTGTATCACAAATGGCCAATTATGCAGCTGGATGTGAACAACGCCTTCCTCCATGGAACGTTGGATGAGGAAGTGTTTATGAAGATCCCTCCTGGCTTGGATGTTCATGGCAAGAATTTGGTCTGTCGACTGAGAAAGTCCCTTTATGGCCTTAAACAGGCCTCTCGGCAGTGGTATGCCCGCCTTTCTCAGGCATTGTTACATCGTGGTTATGTTTCCTCTCCAAATGATTACTCTTTGTTCTTTCGCAAGTGCAATGGTATGTGTGTGTTCGTTGCTGTCTATGTCGACGACATATTGATCACCGGAAGTGATTCTTCCGAGGTTCAGGATCTTAAAGTGTTTTTGGATTTGGAATTTTGCATCAAGGATTTGGGGACTCTCAGCTTCTTTCTCGGCATTGAATTCATTTCTGTAGCTGGTGGGTTGCTCCTTAGCCAGCAACGTTTCATAAATGACATCTTCTCGGATTTCCCTTGTCCAGGCTCCCCAGTTGCTTCACCATTAGATCCCCACCTTCAGCTATCTCCACATCTGGGCTCATTGCTGGAAAATCCCACACAGTATCGCCGTCTCATTGGGAAATTGAATTTCCTCGTTCATACTCGACCTGATCTTGCCTTTACAGTACAATTCCTCAGCCAATTTCTTCATTGCCCTCGCCAGCCACACATGGATGCTGCCCTCCATGTCCTGCGTTATTTGAAGGGTACTTGCACAAAGGGGCTTTTACTGTCTTCAGCTCAATTGCCTACCCTTCGTGCTTATTGCGATGCTGATTGGGCAAGTTGCCCGTTCTCTCGCAAATCGGTAAGTGGCTATGTTATCTTTCTGGGAGCGAGCTTGATTTCATGGAAATCAAAGAAACAACAAAGTGTCTCTTTGTCATCAGCTGAGGCCGAGTACAGGTCGATTTGTCGAGTGTGCACCGAACTTGCCTGGCTCACTCGATTGTTGTCCGATTTTGGTGTCTCTGGCATTTCTCCGATTTCGGTCAAATGCGACAACCAGGCTGCAGTCCACATTGCCCGCAACCCTGTCTTCCACGAACGGACGAAACACATAGAGCTCGACTGTCACTATGCTCGGGAAAAACTTCTCGAAGGTCTAATTTCCCTTGGTCACGTTCCTTCTCATGCCCAACTAGCTGATTTTCTGACAAAGAACATTCCCGGAGTTCATCTCCGGTCGCTTCTTCGCAAGATCGGCGTCGTTGAGCCACCGCCTTGATCTTGAGGGGGGGTGTTGGATTATATTTCCAATTTGGGCCTTTTATGTTACACTGGGCTATTTCGGTTGATTTGTATGGGCCAACCCAAAATTGCTTGTTTCTGTATTGCCTTATAAAAGGCTTCGTCTTCTTCATTGTAATGTTCAATTCAATATACAGAAATACAAAACACAGAAATCCTCTCTCAATTTCGCTCCATTTCATTGCAAGTTCAAATTACAGATCTGATTTGGTTTCCAACACCGTTCGACCCCTCTATCTCCCTCATCACCACTCTCTTCTGGTCTTCGTCTTGAAATCAAACCAACGCCGAGGAAAGAGACGATTATGGAAGCAACCCCGCCCTTTCTTTTGTTCTTCTCAATCATTGTTCCTTTTGGTGTTCATAAGTCATCTAGAGTTTGACTTAACTTTTGAGGGGACTTTGCTTAGAACGATGTTGTTAATGTTTTGTATGATGTTTTTTGGATCATTTGGAGGAAATTGGTTTCAATTTTACGTTTTAAAAAATTAGGGTTCTTGAACACAAAAATTTAGATCTAAACATTGAATCGATTTGTTTGAAATGTTGATGATTCTAATTATATGTTTAAGCGTGATATGATTTAGATATATACCATTCCTATAAAAATTCAAATGGGTTTCTAGTTTCCATTTTTCAATCTTCCATGACTATTGGGCACGAGGGAGGGAGGAAGAAGGTAAAATTTTATGCTAATTGTATTTTAAGTCCGAAGTTTATCTCTATTTACTAAATCACCATTGAATTTTTAGTAAAAAAAATATCGGACATATCAAAATTGGTTTATTAGGGAATAGTTTGTATATGAATTAGTCATTTTTAAACTTCGTACTATTTTTTGTTCACGGGTGATAGTATTATTTTTGTTCATTTTTCCTTGTAATTATTGATTCAATGTTCTTATAAAACTTTTTGATCAGATCGCGGGTCTACTTAGATTATCCTTGGGTTGACATAATTAAATCGAATTATGTTAGTCAAACGCAAATATAAGCTGAACTCTTTTCCTCATTTTGGTTTGTTTGATTGGGTCTGTCCGTTTGGCGCTCCTTGCGCCCTCACAATTTACAAAACCTTTGTCTGATATTTCTTTTCTCTTTCTGTTTTTAAAACTCTCCTTGTGTCTGTTACGTGGTGGTGGGCAGAGTCGGGTTTCCTTGTTCCGGTCGGTTTTACAACCACAAGTACCGAAACCAAAGCACACCCACATTCTTTTCCATGACAAAACCACGAGCTCTTGCATATCCAACTAGAAATACTAGCCACTGCTACTCAAGCTTATGCAAAAAAAAGACAAAAAAAAAAAAGAAGTCCACCACGTGTCCTAGTCTGATTTGCTAGTGCATAATAGCCTCAAGGGGCATATCCCTGCACTGCAGACTGCTGTGAGTCTATGAGTGAGAGTTAACTGCTTTATCCCTATAAAACTTGCAAAGCAGTTGGAAGTCTCTCTTGATACTATAGAGAGGAGCAAAGCAAGCAATAAGAGAAGCTCCTTTCTTTGATTCTCATAATTAGAATTGCTAGTTATAAACAATGGCATCAGCTTCCCTTCTTAAGCCAGCAATTAAACCAGCTGTTGTGGACAAGTCAGAGTGGGTTCGAGGCCTAGCGATTCGCCAGCCTACCTCTCTTGTGGTTAGGAGCCAGCCTGCTGCCTCTTCTGCAGTCTCCGTCAAAGCCAGCTATGCCAACGAGCTTGTCAAGACTGCGGTATCATTGTTAATTTCTCCAAACATTTTCAGTCAGATTGTTTTTCCTTGCAACTATCTAGTGTGTTTCTATGAGATATGCATATGTTGAACTTGATTGGAATGATATTCGGATAAGAAAAACTGAACCAGATTGAAGAGTAGTGCTTGGTTGGTTTGGATGGCATCCAAATACACCATGATTCATCTTGTACAAACTATCCAAAGACGAAAACTTGATTCGTGCTGCTAGTGATTCATGGGAAACCTTTAGTTTTAATTACCTGATTTCTGATGTAGTTTATTATGTATCCGTGTGTAGAAAACTATCGCATCTCCAGGGCGCGGAATCCTGGCCATGGATGAGTCCAACGCCACCTGTGGGAAGCGTCTGGACTCCATCGGACTGGAAAACACAGAGGCTAACCGGCAGGCATACAGGACCCTCCTTGTCTCAGCTCCAGGGCTGGGCCAGTACATCTCCGGAGCCATCCTCTTCGAGGAGACGCTCTACCAGTCCACTGTTGATGGTGAGAAGATCGTTGATGTGCTTGCCAAGCAAGGAATCGTTCCTGGCATCAAGACTGACAAGGTAATTAATTAAGCAAGCATCGACCTTGATTGTTTTAATTTTCTTGAATCCAGATGGAGATGAATGTGGGATTTGGTTTCAGGGTTTGGTTCCACTTGCAGGCTCAAACGGGGAGTCATGGTGCCAAGGTCTTGATGGACTCGCCTCGCGCAGTGCTGCTTACTACCAGCAGGGAGCCCGTTTTGCCAAATGGTATTTGATGCATCATCATGCTTTCCTAGGAAGCTCTAAGATTCAATTTTAGCTTAGCTCATAAAAGTTTTCCATGCTTTCTCCTTGAAGGCGTACTGTCGTGAGCATCCCCAACGGGCCATCAGCACTCGCAGTCAAGGAAGCAGCCTGGGGTCTTGCCCGCTATGCTGCAATCTCTCAGGACAATGGGTTGGTCCCAATCGTCGAGCCAGAGATCTTGCTGGATGGCGAACATGGGATTGACAGGACCTTTGAAGTAGCAAAGAAGGTATGGGCTGAGGTCTTCTTCTACCTTGCTCAGAACAATGTTCTGTTTGAAGGTATCCTGCTCAAGCCCAGCATGGTCACTCCTGGTGCCGAGTGCAAGGACCGAGCCACACCTGAGCAGGTTGCTGCTTACACCCTCAAGCTCCTCCACCAGAGGATTCCCCCGGCTGTCCCCGGAATCATGGTTTGTTTCTCAACCTCAAATGACACCTTACAGATGATATCCTCCTGAGCCTCTGTAACAAAGAGGCCTAACGATTCCTGGTTGGATGAATCCTTGTATCTTCTTCTTCTTCTTGTTGCAGTTCTTGTCTGGTGGGCAATCTGAAGTTGAAGCAACACTGAACCTGAATGCTATGAACCAAGCTCCTAACCCATGGCATGTGTCGTTCTCATATGCGAGAGCTCTCCAGAACACTTGCTTGAAGACATGGGGAGGAAGACCCGAGAATGTGAAGGCAGCTCAGGAGACCTTGCTCATCCGTGCAAAGTCCAACTCTCTTGCCCAGCTCGGGAAGTACACCGGTGAAGGAGAGTCCGAGGAGGCCAAGCAAGGCATGTTCGTCAAGGGCTACGTATACTGAGCCAAGTTGAATTGAAGGCACTCTATATCTGTGAAAGCTGTTAGAGGTCATTATGATCAATCAGGACTTGCTGTTATTACCAAGCTTGTAGAGCTCTCTGGGATCCAGTTTCTGGGAACTCAATCGGCTGTAGCAAATTCGCACCCCATTTTGTGATTTTTATGTATTGGATTATGGAACCCTGTTTGCAACTATTGAGTCACTATATACCATCATTAGATCTTCCAAAAACATCATCCAATTCCAACCCAACCCAAGTAAATCGAATCTAGAAAAAAATTCTGAACTTGAAACCCCTAAAACAATCTGAAATGGTAGTGAACTTTCATTAAAATAAAAGGATACCAGTGACAAGTAGAAACACAGCACAATCTAAACCCAAAAGACTAATTCTGGCATAAAAGGATCCATACAACTCATAACCTGACCCGAAAATCTCTGAAAGTTTGAGTGAAACCTTTCTGAAGACCTGAAACTACACAACTCTTAAATGACCAACCAAACAAGTATCCATTGCTCCTAACCACCACACAAGCTGTATATGTAACAATATTGTAAGTGGCTCCTGAAATTAGGTTAGTTCAGATGATAAGCACAAGCTTCCGTGATTCAAGGGGCCAAATTGAGATTTTATTTCATATAGAGAATGTACAGCTCAGAGATACAACAGCATTACATGAACATAAGTTTACTGTTGATGACATGAAATGAAATACATGTTGCAGGGGAGGGATTATGTATCTGCAAGGTGGTCACATATATAAGATAGGGGTTAATTTAAAGCTGGTGATATGTGAGATATTATATTGAGCTCCAGCCATTAACTGTGTCCTGGCACTCGGACAGCCATAAATCTATCTGCTCTGTGATCTGATGCCTCGCCTTGTTGACTGCATCAGCAGAGGCACAGTTTTTGGCATCACCTAAAAGAATTAAACTTGCATTTCTCAGAAATATGAATTAAAACCATTTGGGGAATTACAGGAAGTGGAAGGAGAATTTCAAAGAAAAGGAGCAAGCAGAAAGGCTGGTTTCATTTCTAGAAAATTTTATTTGAATTTATTTCATGATTTAATTTCAGAAAAAAACCCAGAACATGAGATGTTCCTCAATCTTCTTACTTGCGTTTGATTTTGTCAATCAAAATTCAAATCTCAAGGAGATTGTGTTATTATCAAGGGGTCAAAGATCTACTGTCAAGACAAACAAAACCAGCTCTTCCAGATTATGTCAAAATACCTTCAGGATTTAAAGGTGCTTGAGGGCAACCGCGCATGTCAGTACCATGTCCACAGTTATGGCAATTGATCATGTATGACGGCACTGAAAAAATTATATTCAAAGAAAAAGTACATACATCAAAACAGAATCTTAAAATAGAAAGTTATCAAATTAGAATTTTGCAATGATTCATATGCCATAGTATCATTAATATTTAAGACTATATAGCCGCCCATATCTCTCTTCAGGGTTAAGTATTTACTGCACAACTAGGATTTGCCATCACTTAGTCAATGGTAACATGTCCAATTTTACAAGTACTGACTACCGCACATTTCAGTAACCAGCCTCTGATACACCACAACTTCTCTCAGCATGTAATCAATTGATATTTGCCACTGACGGCATGCTACTGACTAGATGATCATTGGTCACAGAATTAGAATTATTGTTATAACTAATATGTTCAGGTATCTTGGGAAATCATTGTATAGTTCATCTAGTCAAAAATGTTGGAACTCACTGTCTGCAGAAGAAGTCTGTTTAGATGCATGCCTCCAGGGATCTTGTGAGCCATTTGTGAATATAATTTTTGAACCTGGAAGACATAGCATTAGAGAATCGGGTTAGATTCGACAGGTACACCAAGCATCATACTAGATGTTATCACTTGACCAAGAGTGTCATTTCATGCAAAGCAGTGGATGTCTTGCAAATTCTCCACCAGGGAAAAAACCATATGCTATAATTTTCCAGCAAATACTTGTGAGATAGACCATGTTGAATGACCAAATGAAACTACTTGGAAGCACTCAAACATGAACAACAGTCATGCATCAAACCATGATGAGGAAAATAAAGGGCTTTAAGATGTAGGGTCAGCATAAAAACCAGCAATCTTTGTGCCACCATAGTATATATTTGTAGCATCAACATCAGGATAAATGGCATCTCCGAAGACATTCTTGCATAGGTCCAAATGATATCTGCTCATACATACAAGCAACCAACATGTGTCAATAAAATCTGAGCTGGTGTTGAAAAAAACAGAATAGCATGCCTCAATTATATGAGATTATCCGCACAAATCATATCATCAACCTCCATAACCGATCCACACACACGCACAAAAGAGGAATAGAGAATAATTTGTTTAATTCTAATTCTTGAGGAAGGGGGGAAATAAATTAAACACAAAATAGATACACCAACCTTGTATCAACTTTTGAAGAGCGAATACTATGATTGGAGGGAGCCACTTGGAAATAAGCAACTTCAGTACACACTTGGAACCACCATAATCGATCAGAGCTCCCTTCACCAGCGACGGTGTTCTTCAAGTGCTGCTGACTATATGTTTCCACACTGACACCAAACTCCCCAATGGCATAATCTTTGACATATGAGGCATAAGCATCCTAAATAGAGAGCATTGCGTAAGTGATATAGCTTCTTTTATAGAGAAAAGCTAAAGAAACCAAAAACGAAAATTGATGGTCAATATTGGAGAATTTCAATCAGAAGGAACTGCCTTCCAGCAACCAGAGATACAGGCTAAAGGTGTCAAGGAGAGAGCCATTAAAAACAAAAAAAAAAAAAGGTGTGCGCTTTGTCGGTCGGTAGGTTAGATTTGGTTGGTTAAAAAAGAAGTATTACCAAGTTCATTGGGAAAACATCAATGGCTTAATTATATATCAAGTTCACTAGTTAAATGCGGCGTTGGATGAGTGGGTATTCGAGATTGGACAGCTCAGAAATGAGGACATCAGGAGCAAGATTGGAGTGGCGAGTACTGCAGACAAACTGTGGGAGTCCAGATTAAGGTGGTTTGGGCACGTTCGAAGGAGACCTATATCAGCCCCTTTGCGTAGGTGCGAGAGCTTGGAGCTTGGTGCTATTTGTAGAGGAAGAGGTAGGCTGAAGAAGAGCCGGAAGGAGGTTATCCGTCAGGAGACTCAGGACCTCAATTTGCCGAACCTTTTTGAGAATATGACTTTGGATAGAGACCACTGGAGGAGGCGTATTCGGGTTCCTGATGTTTAGTTGTTAGAATCTGGGCTCTGAGGCCTATTGTTTTTGGCTTCTTGTCAATCTTATTACCTTCTTCATTTTGCCTCCTTTTCCACCGTCTATCTTGTATCCGTGTGATCTATGTGGCTTACCGTTTTGGGTCTATCGGAAACACTCTCTCGACCTGTTCGGGGAAAGAGTGCGTACATCCTGACCCCCCACACCCTGTTTTATCGCGGGATATACTGAGTTGTTGTTGTTGTTCACTAGTTAAATGCACAAATAGGATATTTCTAGATTAAACTTGCTCATTCTCCACAATGAAGCAGCAGAAAAAAGCTTTTCCCATCCTCTGTTCCCCTTACCAAAAATGAAATTACATTTGGGTGCTGAATATATTAAAGAAGGTCCATTCTCATCATAGAAAAGGAAATGTAAGTATTAAAAGTAATATCTAAGTGAACCTTATAACAAGAAGCTTACCACCAAATCCTTTCCAATCTTCTTTGCTACAACAAGAGGTGAGCATAATTTGTCTGGATTTCCATATTGGAACTGAAAATATTAAATACATAAAACCATCAATAAATTTACAGAATAGGCGTTGCAAATTTAAATATGGAGACTATGAAATCCTACCGCCACGACAGCAGCATCAGCCAGAAAATACAGAAAATCTCCATCAATTTTAAGCTGCAAATGAAGTAAACAAATGCTTTGTCAGAAAATACAGACAATGTTACAAATGAATTTCTGTAAATTTATTTCTCCTGATATATCGAATAAATTAACAATTTGTCTTTGTTGTCTGGGAAGTCTACTCTCTAATTACAGCCAACGACGGTTCATACCTCAGACGCACCAAAGGCTGACTTCACTGCCCTCTGATTTGATTCAAGTCTCTGATCTACAAGTTGCGTGACTTCTTGAAGAGCGGCTTTACATTCTGGGCCAGCTGACTCACCAATCTGTAATGAAGAATATCAGACTGCAACAACTGCCATTGATTTTATAAATGCCGAGAAAATAATAAAGGAAAGTCAAGTTCCACAGATCAGAAAGTGAAGATATGAAACAAAACCCAAAACTGCTAGTCTAAGTAATTGATGTTCACCTGTTGGTCAAATTCAGTGTAGTTGTAGACAGCAAGCACCACAGCTGAACTAGCAAGACTTCCGCATGTTAAGTGAGGAAACTTTAAACGGAACCATGCGCTGAGAGCTCCAGGATAGGAAACACCAAACACGAACCAAGGGTTCTCGACATTGGTTCTGTTTTGTTTCAGGTTCAAGGAGTTCTGCAAAAGAAACCTTGTAAAAATACAGTATTGGATGGGTGA
Organism: Persicaria maculosa; assembly: GCA_963922045.1. NCBI lineage: Eukaryota > Viridiplantae > Streptophyta > Magnoliopsida > Caryophyllales > Polygonaceae > Persicaria > Persicaria maculosa. The sequence goes on from OY998252.1 coordinate 59,194,578, forward strand.
GGGGGGAACTAATTGAAACAGAAAAAAAGGGGGAAAAATAAGACGAAGAAGAAGAAGAAGAAGTCAATAGCCCAATATCACATCCCACATAGGGAGATGATCCTCAACAACCAACAACTGAAGTTGATGCAAATTGTTATTACCTGGTAATGCTCACGGAAAACAGCCAAATCAAAGAGTGCTTGCTTAGATGAAAGAAATCTAAGATTTTCTGTTGTGAGTGATTTAAAGGGGGAACTCTTTCCATAGTAGCGATGCTCAAGAGATACAATGGCAGCTCCAAACTTCTTAGCTAGGACCTATTTTAAATCAAAATAGATTTTATGTATCTGCAAATCTCGCAAAACATATTCTAAAAATAGAACTAGCATAATTATGTTTTGACTTACAGCAAGATAGTCATTGGATATCCCATTGCATGAAGATTCACCGCAAATTCGTAAAAAAATTGGGCCATCAGGAGGTCGAAAGTAGTCAAGAAATTCATAATACCTTTGCTCAAAGTGACGATGATCCTGCAAAACCAATTCACATGAGCTTCTGATAAGAACCGCACAATCATATTCGCGCTATCGCAGAGCACAAAAAAAAACAACTTGCCACATGCGAATTTGCTTACTGGGCTCCAAAAATCGGGTTAAAGAGAAACCAAATCGTTTCTAAATAATCGGATTTCAAAAAGCTCATCCAAAGACAATTAAATTAGGCCAACAAAATTCGGGGAAAAAATAGGATGTACACAAATTCAATTTGCAATAGTAAAAGAGACTCTGAACCTACAAAACCAATTCACAGGAGCTTCCGAAAATCAGGTTACAAAGAAGGTTTCTTTAATCGAATTTCAACAAGCTTCGCCACAGACGCTCAAATTAGAAGAACGAAATTTGGCAAAAGAGTAAGCAAATTCAATTTGTAAAAGTAATGAAAGAGGACGGGGCAGAGATTACATATGGGGAAAAATGATCGAGGGACTGATTAAGCCAGTGCTCCTCGGTGGTCAAGAAATTTCCATTGGACGCCGCCAAGCGGTGGTGAAGACGAGAAGAGAGGTAGGCGTCAGAGAGAGAAAGCAGGAAGAAGAACGACGCCGTAAAAGTCAGCAGAGATCCCATCGCCGGCGATGTCTTTCACCGTTGGTGGGAGCAAACGAGAGAAGGAAGAATACTTTCCTATCCTCCGGTTTTCGTGAATGAGACGAAACTGAGCAGCCGAATCTCGCACTAGGGCTGTTTAAAAGTTGGATCGGATTGGTATCGTCCGGATGGGAAGTATTGCAGTTCGGTATATGGTCAATGAAAAATGCAATTTTGGCCCAATCAGGTGATCTAGTGATGTGGGGCACGGGGTTATGGAGATCCCGAATTAATCCCGGTCTGTGTTAGATGAAAATTCAAGGTTTGCCATGTTTTCTACGGGTGAGTCGAGTTGGCCAGCTTAAACCGGTTTACATGGTACGTGACTTTTGCCGGTTGCGTCACGTGCTCGGGTTCACTACTGAAGTAGGGTTCCTCGTCATTAAAAAAATGAAATTCTAATTTTCGGTTCAAACCCGAAACAAGATTGAAATTTTCAATTCGAACCGAATGACCTGAATGTTTTTTTTGGGTCGTCCAACAACTTGTCTAACTTTTAAAAAAGGGGTAGTTTTAATAAGAAAATATTTGGCTAAATGTCCATATGGTATATCACTTTTGCTAACTGTCCACCTAAAACTACCATTTTGCTAAATGTGCAATTTTTTATTTATAAAAACCTCGTTTTGCCTCTGCTTTTGTTTTTCAATTTTTGATCCCCTCCCTCCGATCAATACGGTTTCCAACATCACTCCCCTCTCTGCATTTCATCTTTTTCGACTTCTGGCGGTGTTTCAGTTCTCCGCTCTTCCGCGTTCTCTTATTGTTTTCCCTGATTTCGTGTGTAGTTCTGCTACTTTCATCTTCCATTTCAATTTCGTGTAGCTTTTCCTTCTTCTAATGGCATCTCCATCAGGTACTCTTTCAACGTTGTTTCAATGAAATTGTTTTTTTTTATTAAGTTTTTGCAATTTCTATTTGCATTTGGACTTCTCCTTCCATTTCCTGAATGTTCTTCTTTATTTATCTTCATTTTGTTGTTTAATTTGGTTTGGTTTTTGTGATTTTTACCTGTTATGCAACAGTTAGGGTTTGTGTTTTGCTTTTATTTTTTCTATAAGGTTTATGAGTTTGTGATATGATGCGTTGTTTGTTCCTTGAACTGATTTCGTTTCGAATTTTGCATTTGTGTACATTTGTTTGATCTCATTCTCATGTTTGGTGATAGTAGTTTATCTGTTTGGTTACAGTCTGTTATATGCCCTTGTTCTTTCTCTTTGATGATTCTCGTTTTTTTTTGTCTTTACAGTCTGGTATATGTACTTGGTTGGTTACAGTATGATAAATGCACTTGTTCATTATATTTGATGACATTATCTTTCATATGGTGACATTTCATTTTTATTTATTTCTTTCAATATTTCTATGTTGTTCAGGTAAAGATATTGTTTCATATAAGGAACCTTCTTCTTTGGAGACATTATTTTCTCCTGAACCTGCTCGATTTAAGCTCACTGTCCTTGAGAAGAAATGTTTTCATGCACACATTAATGTGTACTCAAAGCCTGCTATTATCGATGTCATTCGGAAGGGCTTGTCTTCATCTAATTGGGCTACCCTTATTGATGGATGTTTTGGTTCTATTGTGCGTACCGGTGATCTGTATTTCTATTCACAACTTGTCCACCACATGCTTCTACATAAAGTGGATACTAAGAAAGTTAATGAAATGTGGTTTCAAGTTGGACATCATTTGTTAAGGTTCTCGCTCGCTGAGTTTTGATATATAATTGGTTTAATTTGGGAAGAGAATGGTGTTCATAAGTCTCCCTCCCCACATGTTAATCTGGAGGAGTTTTTGGGAGTTTCTGCGTGCAATTTGGATGATTGTCTCGCCATTTTTATTAAGGAACCAAACCTATCCTAAAAGAAACTTTCCCTAGCATACTTATTACTGATTGAGGGTGTTTTACTCCCCCAGGGGTCTAAATGTCTTTGCTGTCAAAACTATGTTGATCTTTGTATCCTTTTGGACGTGTTCAGTGGTGGATCTAGGGGGGGGGGGGGGGCAAAAAAAATCCTACAGAGAAGGTATATTTGTTTTATCTATCGCTTAAATTTGTAATAAATAACATTGAGTGGCGTATTGAACATTAAGATTGTCTTGGCTCAACGGAAGAGAGGCGGAAGGAATTTAATCCGGAGTGTGAAATCCCAGGTTCGAATCCTATATCCCACGCTTTTCGTATCTGTTTTTTTTTTTAAACATCAAAACCCTTTTTTTTTTTGGTTTTACACAGACCCTTTGCACGTCTCAGCCTCACAGCACAGACAGAGCGAGTCTGGCGAGAGAGCCACCTCGAGTCCCCGAGCCAACCGTCGCCGCAGGCTCCACCTCCGTCCGACCCTGGCACCAGCGCACTGCATCCCAGCCCCTCGGCGTTCGGTGAACCCCGCACTCCCGTATCCCGCATCAAAAGCCCTCACTGTTCTTCTTCAATCCAGACCTTCTACGTTCAAGGTAGGTTAGTTTTCTTCCTCTACCTTATAATTTGATTGTTTTTAAGGTCAATTGAGATGAGAATCAATTTGGATTAGAATTTGTTGATTTGAGATTCAATTTAGGGAAATTTCGATTAGGGTTTGTGATTTTGATGTTAAATTTTCAAGAAATTGTGATTGAATTTGTGGTTTGTGGTTTGTAGTTGTGACTTGTGAAATAAATTTGTGAATTTGTTGTTTTTGAATTGGAATTATAGTTTGTTATTGTGATTGTGAGAAATGAAATTGTGAATTTGTGATTTGTGATTTGGAATTGTGGTTGTGATTTTGAGAAATTAGTTTGTTAATTTATGGTTTGTTATTTGGAATTGTGGTTTGTGAATTTGTTTTTTCATAGGAGTATATAATATAGACAAGTTTGTAGATTTACATTTTTCCCAAGCCTTGTTTTTTTAGATGAATTCCTCGTTCCAACTGTTGTGGTTTTGTTCCATTCACTAATAGGTATTTGAAAGTAAATAAAATTCGAATATCTTGTTCTTCTCTGGATGGCAAGTGAGGATAACCTCCCATGTTTGGTTTTGTCGAAGAATTGTAGAAGAAGTTGTTAGATAATTAAATGGAACTTTGTTAGATGGAGCTAATATTTAGACTTTCATGGGGATGTACTCATCAAACAAACGAGTCTCGTGAGTCTCATTCTCAGGATATAACTTGTGTTTGTAGTTTTCAGCCCACCCTTAACTAAAATCCTGGACCCGCCACTAGACGTGTTGTCTATTTGGAAACACTGTGTTTTTTGAAGAAAGGTGTGAGATCTGACCAAGCCAACAAAGGTCCGAGGTTTGGTTACAATTTGATGGGTTATCCCTTGGCATTTCAGGTATTTCCCTTCTATTTACTTTTATGTTCCAATTTTTTTTGTATATTATTGTTCTTTTATTCTATTTCTGTCCTCATTGTTGTTTTGTTCTCAAGTTTGGATTTTAGAGGCAATTCCTCAAATTGCTTCCATGACAAGTTGTAACTTTGCATTTCGTGAAGAATTACCTGCCTCTCTTGTTTGATATAGTGAAGACGTTGATTTTTGCATTAAGTTTGGCAAGTGCGCTGAAATTTTTTCTCAAGATTTGGTAAGCATCATTTTTCTTCTTGTGTTTTATTGTTTTGATATCAGTTCCTTGTTCCACGTCCTATCTGTCATCGTGTAATGTTTTTTTCTTGTTCTCTTGCTAGAGTATTGTCCATTCCCTTTATGCTGAGTTTATGAATGGCCATGAACTCTCATTTTCTGATGAAGTCTCTGATGATGATGCCATTGATACCTATGTTTCTTGTTTCATTGGATTGGATAATGATGACAGGGATGTAGTGCCTACTAGGAAGTTACGTATCCAAAAGTTACTTATCCAAGCTCATGGTGTCAAGCAATCAGGTGGTCCTCTTGGTGTCGTGTAGAGTGTCGTACCTTTCTACAACACCAAAAAAGAATAACCCAAACCAACAACTCAACTAGTAACCTAGTAACTAGTATAGTAGAATAGTAAGGGGTCGATCCCACGGAGAGAATACCTTTCCTGTCTATCAAACTGCTATCAGAAGAGAATAATATCAAAGAGTGATTGAATATCAAAACAATGAACTCAGCAAAAGTAGCAATGGTGAATTTGTGATGATTATGAATGAGATAGTTTCTCCTACAATTCATCAACAATGGTTATGTCTTTGATCATTGACTCTATCTATCTTTCCTTGTTTGGTTCATCTAATGGAGGATCACTCCAACCCTAAGCAATTTGACAATATCATTAACACAGACAACCACAGATAAGGGCACAACTCCCTAACCCTAATTGGTATAATTGATAAAGTAGAATTGTCAATGTCCTACACACCCAATCGATGCTTTCAGGGGATCAATTGGTTATGATGTGCTACTAATCCAATTAACTTGAAAGGGTTAATCAAACCCTTAGCAGGAAAGCAAATTCCGTCAAGGTGGCCAATCAAGAGGGAATACATGCAATCAAACAATAACAAACAAAGACATTGAATCAATCAAACTTAGAATAGATAGAAATTAAGTCTCACAAATCATATAACCATGCATCTGAATTGCAGGCGAAACAAAAGAGGTTTAGTTCCTCATGGAAAGTCTTCCTCTCAATATCTCCATAGGAGTTCTCTCTCTATTAGGTCTTTTCTAAAAACTCCCACTCTATGCCAAAGTCGGCCAAATCATAATAAATAACTTTAACCTAATTAGTTTCCAAAAGACGGAATAACAATTTCGTATCAACACGGACGACGGGCGCCGTGTATCAGGCGGCGGGCGCCGTTTCATCAGTAGTGATCTTCTTCAACTTTTTACTTCCGAATCCAAGCTAACTTCCTCCACGCCTCTTTCTTGTCTTCTTCACTTGTTTCCTCAGGTTCCTACCTCTCCAAACTCATCCTTGGCAAGCCATAGACGCGTCCTTCCAGTGTCGGGACATAAATCTGCAGATAAACAGAAAAAGAGCATAAATTCCAAACTTGCAAGACTCAACACTACTAACTTGAACTACTCAAATAAACATGAAATAAGCTATCCTAAATTCACTAACAACTACCTATAATACCTATATAAAATACGCATTATCGAACTCCCCCACACTTAAGCTTCGCTAGTCCTCGAGCGACCAATAAAAGCAACCTATACCTATGAATTCATCAAGCATGCCATAGCCTTACAAAAACAAACCAAAACACAAACTTTCAAGGAACATAAGATCAAGTGACAAACATCGTCGCGTGCATTTAATGATCAGAGCATTTAGAAGCAGAAATCATCCAACCTTACCAGGAACATATGTTTCAGTCAAACTTATGTGTGTTTAGGCTTTGAAGAACAACTCTCAACTCAATCCAAAATGTGCTAAGCTCATAAAAATTGACAACAATATAATCAAATCTCCACCGAAATGCCATTACTTGTTGAAAAATCATAAAAATAAACAACTTGGCTCTAGATCTCATCTTTTTTTTTCTCTTTCGGCTTTTCTTTCTCTTTTTTTCCATTCCCTTTCTTTGCTTTCTTTCGGCTTTGGTGCATTCCTTACGCGAGTCGCAAACATGGATGTCATGAATGGTCCCGGTCTATCAACACCTCAACTTACTTGAATAAAGTCCACTTGAACATCTTTTGACGCGAGTTGCAAACATGGGTGTCATGAATGAACCCGGCTACTCAATGATCAAGCTTCCTTCCTTAGTGGGTAGCTTTTGACACCGTTTTGCATGAATCATACCCATGGGTGTCATGCGTAGATCCGGTTACTAAGTGTCTCAACCATTGGCACCTTATTTCACTCAACACACTCAATAAGAAACTAAAGCCAAATGTAAACATAAAAGTATAAAATTCCGCAAGCAACAAACATGTGAGTCGGCTTTGACAATAGCTAATGAAGTCAATATCAAGAGGTAGCAATATATGGAGAGTAAATCACACATATAAGCAAAAGGAAATATATGATTCCAATAATGCTAAAACAATCTCACCAGGGTCATATTGTGTTGGACTTCAATCATACTTCGATCTTGATCATACATGCTGAATTATATCACCAAATCATCCCTCATAAGAAAACATTTTCAGAAAAGAAAATAAGGCTAGACACTTCAATTCTTTCGTATGATTTACATGTTCATGCCATAAAAAACTCAAAGTTTCGCTCAACCAAGATGGTTGTTTGAATAATGACATACTAGGCAATCACCGAAATATTTTTGGGATTTTAGACATTTTTCGGTTTTTTTTTCAAAAGACAGAAACTCAAACACAAGATACGTACACGATAATTAAGACAGAATATCCAAACATACGCCATCCAAACATAAAGATACGAATATCCAAACATCCAAACTACAGAAATGTCCAAGTCAAAGTACAGACTAACACCAAACCAACAAAAGTACATCAAATGTCTCAACACAACCCAAGAAATCATAAAACAACTCATAAGACCCCTCCCCCACACTTAAAGATTGCATTGTCCTCAATGCCGAAACACGAAGGACAATACAACAAATACATAGAACAAAGTGTAAGGAAGGTAACATACTGACTTACTGCTATGACGGCGGCTAGAACAGGTAATACTGCTGGAACCGCAGGAAGAATGAGTCGAAGCTGCTTTGAAGTCCGGAGATAGCACGGGTCCGCTTCTTCTACCTGTGGAACATCTCATCCTGGCGCTGGCGAAGATCATGGTGGTAGCGTCTGAACTCCACGGCCTGAGCCGACTGCAGATGATGAATCTCATCCAACTGCTGAGAATAGTGACCAGAAGAGGAAGAGGGGGCATAACTCATGTCAGTGTCAGAATCCGAAGCCTGAGCCTGGCTAGACTCTCCTCTCAGGAAGGTAGCAAGTGGGACATCCCACTCAACAACATCAAAGGGGCCTGACCCTCATCGTCATCAGCATCGCAATACTCATCACCATCATTAGAAAGGTCTACAGCTTCCGACCGCAAGTTGAAATCAGCATATCAGGAAAAGCGTCCAAAAATAACCGAAGCCAGTTAGGAGTAACCTCCGCCTCGGGGGTCAAAAAGTACATCGCCGCCCATGCCTTCATGGATACCCTTTTCAGCTCGTTCTGTCCGAAGAAGTTGTTGTTCAGCACCTTGTGGCAGAGTCTCAGTGCAGGATGGGTGATGGTGTAGTTGTAGTTCCCTCCCCCACGGATCCAAGGGGAACCAGTGACAGCCTGCCAGGTCATCGTCGGTGGGGGAATCATCATCATCTGACGCTTCCAGTTAGGAGTGGGAAGTCGAGTGATACCCAAATAACGTCTCAGTTGTGCAAAAGTCCTCTTGTGTGTTCGTCTCAATACAGTAAACTAAATCTGCTCTCTATCCTCAAAAACAACTAAGGTCGCCAGAAACTCTCGAATCAAATCTGGGTAGGCCAGCCCATGCATAACAATAAAATGACCAAGGCCCCCATTCTCGAGAAGGGTGGCACAAGGCTCTGCTAGACCTAAAGCATCTAAGGTCGGATGATCGAAAAATTTAGTTTTTGAGTATTTCCTAAGGCTAAGGTCATTCCATTTCTGTAACTGATCCCTATGCAGTGTAATCAGAGCAATCATGTTCGGAAATGACATCATAGTGATGAAATAAAGCAAAGGAATGAACAAACATACGAAATCTGACGAAAAAATTCACGCACTAGTGTCATTTCCGAACATGATTGCTCTGATTACTGGCGACGGACTGCGCTCGGCTCTTCCCCAAAGAAATTCCCTCCAACATCGGAAAATGCCCTTTTCCGCCTCCTTGCTTCACGAAAAAGTGATTTAAGGGCTCGGGGAGGGTTATTTTGAACTCAAAGTGGCCGGAAGTGATAGTTTAGGGATTTGGTGAAATTTGGACGTGGACGAAATTGTGAACCGAGGGCATGTATTCGTAGATTGGGTTGTGTAGATTCCGAATATGGAGTCGGAATTCCGATTTGAGCAACGGTTTGGATGGGGTGTGAGGATATGTGAGGTTGAATGAAGTTTGAAAGGTTGAGGGTTATGGAGGAAGAGATGGAGGTTAGGGATGAAGTGGAGACGGAATAGGAGAAATAGGGTTTACAATAGGAGTGGGCCCCACCAATAACTAACCGGTGGCCCAAACCCATCTGGTTCAGAACACACAGCGGGCGCCGTGGCTTAGGCGGAGGGCGCCGTCTCCTCAGTGCTCACACCCTCTCGTTTTCGATCCCAAAATCCAAGACTTACCTCATGATCTCGTTACAAACATCTCCAAAGACCAAAACTAACTAACCTAACACTAACTGGACTCAAGAAGAAAAAGAAAATAAAATAAAATAGAAATAGAAAGACTGTACTACTGGCGACGGACTGCGCTCGGCTCTTCCCCAAAGAAATTCCCTCCAACATCGGAAAATGCCCTTTTCCGCCTCCTTGCTTCACGAAAAAGTGATTTAAGGGCTCGGGGAGGGTTATTTTGAACTCAAAGTGGCCGGAAGTGATAGTTTAGGGATTTGGTGAAATTTGGACGTGGACGAAATTGTGAACCGAGGGCATGTATTCGTAGATTGGGTTGTGTAGATTCCGAATATGGAGTCGGAATTCCGATTTGAGCAACGGTTTGGATGGGGTGTGAGGATATGTGAGGTTGAATGAAGTTTGAAAGGTTGAGGGTTATGGAGGAAGAGATGGAGGTTAGGGATGAAGTGGAGACGGAATAGGAGAAATAGGGTTTACAATAGGAGTGGGCCCCACCAATAACTAACCGGTGGCCCAAACCCATCTGGTTCAGAACACACAGCGGGCGCCGTGGCTTAGGCGGAGGGCGCCGTCTCCTCAGTGCTCACACCCTCTCGTTTTCGATCCCAAAATCCAAGACTTACCTCATGATCTCGTTACAAACATCTCCAAAGACCAAAACTAACTAACCTAACACTAACTGGACTCAAGAAGAAAAAGAAAATAAAATAAAATAGAAATAGAAAGACTCACCTCGGGTTGCCTCCCGAGCAGCGCCTTTTTTTCACGTCCATGGCTCGACGGAATGACGTAGTTCTTATTCCTCAGGAAGATCCTCCCATTGCAAGAGTCCATAACTTGGTCGGCGATGTCCTCATGATATTTCTTGATTCTTTGACCACTCACCTTGAAGTTATGACCATCAATCGGGTTCTGTAAATCAACTGCACCATAAGGATAGACATGGACCACAATGTATGGACCCGTCCATCTAGACTTGAGCTTTCCAGGGTGGAGTTTCATACGTGAGACATACAACAGAACCTTATCTCCTGGGTGGAATTCTCTCCTCAGAATGTGCTTATCATGCCATGCTTTAGTCTTGTCCTTATAGATCCTAGCATTCTCATAAGCATCCCAACAAATCTCTTCTAACTCTTGAACTTGAAGCTTCCTCAATTCTCCTGCTTCAAATGCATCCATATTAGCTTGTTTGACTGCCCACAATGCTTTATGCTCGAGCTCAACTGGCAAATGACACGACTTTCCATACACCAGATGAAACGGAGACATCCCAATAGGTGTCTTATAAGCAGTACGGTAAGCCCATAGCGCATCCTCCAATCTAAGACTCCAATCTTTTCTATTCGGTGCTACAATCTTTTCCAAGCTCCGCTTTACTTCCCTATTAGACATTTCTGCCTGTCCTTTTGCTTGAGGATGATAAGTGGTAAAGACTTTCTGCGTCACGTTGTATTTCTTTAAGAGAGCATTGACAATCTTCTTACAGAAGTGAGTTTCCCTATCACTTACAGCCCTGGGTATCCCAAATCTAGCAAATAAGCTCTTTAAGAAACTAGGAACAGTGCGAGCATCGTCAGCCTTCGTCGCTTTAGCCTCGACTCACTTAGAAACATAGTCAATTGCTAGCAAGATGTAAATATTTCCAAATGAACTAGGAAATGGTCCCATGAAATCGATACCCTAGACATCAAAGATTTCGAATACCATAATCGAAGATAGTGTCATCTCATTCCTTCATGAGATATTTCCGGTTCGCTGACATTGATCACAAGTCCTGCAGAACGCATGAGCATCGCGAAGATATGCGGCCACCAGAATCCCGCTTCCAGGACTTTCCTAGCTGTTCTTTGAGCTCCAAAATGCCCATTGCTTGGGTGAAAATGACAGTATCTCAAAACAGAAGTTACCTCATTGTCCGGAAGACATTGACGAACAATTCTATCAGCGCAGTGCTTCCATAAGTAAGGATCATCCCAAATGTAGTAGCGAGCATCATGCCGGATTTTGTCATTCTTTGCTTTCAGGCAATTCGAAGGGAAGATTCCAGCCACCAAGTAATTGACCATATCTGCGAAGCAAGGTTGCTTAGTCCGAATACTCATAAGCAAAGCTGGTGGCTCACCCTCATCATCTTCAAGCAAGTCAGCAATCGGAACACTGCACTAGAGGCGGGCGCCGTGCTCAGAGGCGGCGGGCGCCGTGTCATTAGTGTCGTCCCATATCGAAATTCTCAGCAATCATTCGTCAAGAAATTCTCCCAATCTCTCTGGTTGCTATCTCCTACCATCGGTTCTATAGATCCTGCTCAAGTGGTCGGCTACCAGATTCTATGCTCCCTTCTTATCTCTGATTTCCAAATTGAATTCTGTCAAAAGTAGAATCCATCGAATCAATCTTGGCTTACCGTCCTTCTTCATCATCAAATAACGGAGTGTCGCATGATAACTATAGACCACCCCCTTGGCACCCAATAAATAAGGACGAAACTTCTCTAAAGCGAACACTATAGCCAACAATTCCTTCTCAGTAGTAGTGTAGTTCCACTGAGACGTGTTCAACATCATAGAAGCATAATAGATCACATGAGATGCTTTATCAACTTTTTGCCCCAAAATAGCCCCAACAACATAATCACTAGCATCACACATCAACTCAAAAGGCAAAGTCCAAATAGGAAAGCCCGTGCTCAGAGGCGGCGGGCGCCGTGTCATTAGTGTCGTCCCATATCGAAATTCTCAGCAATCATTCATCAAGAAATTCTCCCAATCTCTCTAGTTACTCTCTCCTACCATCGGTTCTATAGATCCTGCTCAAGTGGTCGGCTACCAGATTCTCTGCTCCCTTCTTATCTTTGATTTCCAAATTGAATTCTGTCAAAAGTAGAATCCATCGAATCAATCTTGGCTTACCGTCCTTCATCATCATCAAATAACGGAGTGCCGCATGATAACTATAGACCACCCCCTTGGCACCCAATAAATAAGGACGAAACTTCTCTAAAGCGAACACTACAGCCAACAATTCCTTCTCAGTAGTAGTGTAGTTCCGCTGAGACGTGTTCAACATCATAGAAGCATAATAGATCACATGAGATGCTTTATCAACTTTTTGCCCCAAAATAGCCCCAACAACATAATCACTAGCATCACACATCAACTCAAAAGGCAAAGTCCAAATAGGAGCCTGAATAATAGGTGCCGAAGTTAACTGATTCCTCAACTCATGAAAAGCATTCTTGCAATTGTCATCAAACACAAAGGAAACATCTTTCTTAAGCAATTTACATAATGGGGAAGTTATCTGGGAAAAATCCTTGATAAACCTCCTATAGAATCTTGCATGGCCTAAGAAAGAACGAATCTCACGCACATTAGTAGGATAAGGTAAAGACTGAATCAAATCTATCTTAGCTTTATCTACCTCAATGCCTTTCTTGGACACAATGTGTGGCCAAGAACAATTCCTTGTTCAACCATAAAACTGCACTTTTCAGAGTTCAAGACAAAGTTAGTTTCAACACATCTCTTAAGTACTAGTGAAAAATGATGCATGCAAGAGTCAAAATCATTCCCATGCACAGTCACTACAAAAAAAAAAAAACATTTTAGCAATGGCTACTTGCCGTGGCGAAAAGGCCATTTGCCGTGGCGAAAAGGTGGTAGCCACGGGAAACCAGCCGTGGGGAAACCTTGGGTGGCAAAAGAGTGTAGCCACGGGATTTGCCGTAGCTAGATTAAAAGGCCACGGCACAGCCGTCGCTAAAAACCATGCCGAAGTAAATTAGGCCAAAATAGGTGTGACGGGGATCCGATGTGGCTTTGAAAGTTTTCCCGATATAATTTTGGCGGTTTATTTGTATGGATGCGACGGGAACATGCCGTGGCTAGCATGTTAAGTTTTTCCCCCTGTTAGCGACGGCAAACTGTCGTTGCTAAGCTTAGCAAATTTTGGTTCTTCTGTTTGTGACGGCAAGATGCCGTGGCTAATGGTAAAGCCTTTTCCTGTTTCATTTATTTCTACTAATCCTCCCTGTTTTACTTCTAATCACACATACATATTGGTAATCAATAATAACCAATTTTCAAATAAGTTGCAACCATAATAGAACCTTCCATATAACATTTATAGATTTAACATTCAAATCACGCATACATAGCGATGATAACAGTACATAACAAAAATATGTTCCCAAGTCTGGAGTTTTAGCATTCCGACAAAATGTGTGATTGTACATACACACATAGAGCCAAATAAAATCATACTTGTTCTTTTGGTGCTAAAATTTTGCCATATCAACGAGCAGCCGGAGAATCTCTTTCAACGTCTTCCGAAAAAATGTCATCATCTTCTTCTGTCGATGTGTCTCCTGATTTCTCGGGAGATACGAGAATAACTCCATCTCCTATAGATTCCTTGAGCTGGACACTTGTTGTCTATATATAATATTAAAAAAGCATATAAAAAGTAAGGTATATTGAGAGCAAGACACATTACAGCAAATAAACCGATGACAACAATTATATTACTGCTACTAGTGGTATTAAACTAGATGAAATCAATTAATGGTCTCCTATATTACTAAATAAAATATTGGCCACTAATACTTGACCCATCTATACTTATAATCTTTATATGCAGATTAATTGAAACCCTATAAAACTATATTTATATAAAAATATTAATAAAATTTTACGAACATCTATAATTATAATCTTTATATTAAATATTATGAAAACAGCCCTGATATCTTTATATGCAGATTAGTACACTACACTATAACCATTCATTCATAATTTCATATGTTCACCACCATGACTCGTCATTTGCTCAACACATGACTTATGTTAACTTATGACACCATACTTAACTACCTATGAAGTTCATTTTAGAATATGACACAAGCATGGAAGTTCATCTTATTAAAAAATTGAACACTTCATCCATCCGTTAATTTATTATTTACCATTTCATAGTTTTTTGTAATAATAACAAAAACTATACTAAAACATCAATTTATCTATATAAATATATATAATACTCATTATTAATATGGTGTCATAAGTTAACATAAGGATAATCATTCAGAAATTTTGACCCGTCTATATAGACGGGTGAACTAGTACTGTAAGGTTGTTGTTATGGTGTTAAGTATCATGTGTCCAGGTAGATAACCTAACCTCCCTAGTATGTTTTTATCATTTTTGTGTGCAGCCAGAAATCAAACAAGATGTATAGACTAGTTCTTTTGGATTCATCTCACATCCATCTACTTATTTACAGTAATAAATACCATGGCACCGTCTTTCTTTGCTATGCTCTAGCTGAAGTTTTACTGTGTTTAAGCATATTTTTTCGAAGACATGTGTTTAGGCATTTTTTGCATCCACATTCCACACAGTTAGGAATCACTAGTACATCCCTTTTTCAGCATTGGTAGTCCTAAATAAAGATAAAAAAAAAGGAGAGAATGACACATGTTTGATCCAAATGGAATCAAAGGATTTTTTGGACATTCATATCACTAGTATTTGCTATTGGAAAATTTTGCCAAAACTTTGTTTCAATTTGAGATAATTTAGACTTGATTGCTAGTAGACCAGGAAGAGAGTTACTGTATGGTTGGAGAGATTGATTGCTTAAACCATGACGTATGAAATTGAAGAAAGACACGTATGTGTAGATGTTGAAATTGAAGAAATTGAAGAAAGAGATTGCTAATAAAATTGAAGAAAAAAACATTCACAAACCTGCGCTTGTGAATGAGCACTTGTCCCATCAGCTATCCCTGTAGTCCCCAACACTTCCGATCTTAGCGCTTGGATTTTTTGGTCAAATTGCCTTGAAAGGTGCTCAGCAAGCTCTTGAAGCTGCTGTCGGATCGTGGGATCGTTGCTATTAGGTGTGGTAGATGGTCCTGGATACACCAACCTAGAAGGGACACTACAGCCATATGTGCGACAGTATCCATGACCATCAGGTCCAATAACTTGATGGAAAATCTTGTCTTTTACAGATGTAAGTTCACGTTGATCCTCTGGTTCCTTACTCAAGAGATCGTTGTAGTCGTTCTAAGTATGACAAATGAAGACAAGAACATTATACAATCACCACATACTTTAAAAATTATACAAATGAAAAGGTATACAAATGAAAGGATTGACAAACGTACGATGGCTGCAATAACATCAGGGTCATTGCCGTTTCGAGATTTGATCTACACACTCATTTTGTCAACTGGCTGCCCACTTTTTTGCAGTTGATCAATATAAAAACAATAGTATAAAATGCAACTCAAACTAATTAAGATAGAAAAAAAAGGTACAACTGATCAATATAAAAACAATAGTATAAAATGCAACTCAAACTAATTAAGATAGAAAAAAAAGGTACAATCTCAGCAATACATACCTCATATTTTACTTCGGCAAATGACTTTCGGCCAGTGATATGAGATGGTCCATGCTTATCTCGATTCATGGAGTTTTGTAGTGATTGTTTCTATTTATATCAAGAGCCAATACTCATGGTTATAAATGAATGAACGCATATGGATATGAAAAGCATGATTGGGTCAATTATAATTTATATTTTCTGGAAAAAAAGAAGAAGAAAACCTGAGCCTCAGAACTCCCCCAATATGCAATAAGCTCAACCCAATTTTCTGGTGGAACATCTGTAGGTGGGTGCGAAGCTAACTTTGGATCATCTCTCTTCGTTGTAAAAAATTTTGCTTTTGTCTTTGACTTGTAATCTTTCCACATGTTGTTGCATGTTTTCAAACAAACTGGTTTGTAGCCTTCAGGGACATTTAATATATTTCTCTGTCAAGTTTGTTCAAAGTATGTAGGATAAAAATAGAATAACCACACAACTTGTAAACTCATAAAGAATATAATTTCACCTGAACTTCTGCCCATATTCCCTCCTTGATAGAATCGTCAATAGAGGACCAATCTAGATTAGTCAACGGAAGCCTTTGACCATCACGCACTATAATCCCTAACCGAGACTTCAAAGGTTTGGCATTTTCTCCAACCGGCTGGAAAACTTCGTTGAATTCAACAGAGATTTTGACTCCGGTGTTCCACTCTCTTATACCCTGATTATGGCCTCGAACTCCAATTTGTTGTTGCTTACCCTTTTTACGGCCTCGAACTGCAATTTGCTGCTGCTGACCTTTAGTCAAACAAATATTATACAAATTAGAGGTTTAATAAACTACTAAATATTTCTATAAATTGTGGTTGAATAACTTCAATGAATTGAGTAAATATTCATAAAATATACTATTAACACTTGTTTCCATGGGAGATGGCACAAGGGATGCAGCTGGAGGTGGTGCAGAAGTGGTAGCTGTAAGAGATGCATCGGGATTTCGTGGAGGTGGAGCAAGGGTTGAAAGTGGAGCACTAGGCATAGCTGGTGGAACCGCTGATTCTTGTGAGGATGAGTTGGCATGCCCACTAGCCGAGGAAGAAAAGGCCAAGAACTCAGCTATCGTACGTGGTCTCCCACGTTCGCCCTTTCTTCTCTTCATGGTAATACATTGGCGATCACCTTTAATTTAAGTAACACCGTTCATCAAAGAACATTAAAAAAGTATTATCTATATTTCTCTCTTGTACAACCTCTACAATGGGAACTTTAACAAAGTATTATCTATATTTCTCTTTTATCTATCAAAATAAGCAATTTGTACAGCAGTTAAGTTCACCAGTAGTCATTATTACGAAATAAAATTCAGCAACCAAGAAAAATTACCTAGGGATAGACAAGCAATTGTGACATTCATGGAAATTAAAACCAGTTAAAACTAAATAAAAAGGCATAAGGATAGGTATAAAAACAATAAATGCAGTTGTCATACTATATATAGGATAGGTATTAAAACAATTTGTGCATCTAGAAAGGCAAGTAAGTTGATCTAGAAAGGCAAGGGATCAACCTGAGTAAGGTAAGCTTACAACTGTCAACTGATATTTATGCACATTTCCAGAATTTTTTAGCATGTTTAGACTTGTATATGAGGAGTTATTTTTTGTCAATAAACTCAAAGAATGCAATAACAGAAGCCAGTAAGGATAACTGATCGAAATCCCCTTTGTCATATTAAAATTTTGAAAGTTACAAAATTGAACAACATGCTTAATTTTCAGCAATTTAAACACCATAAAAATTAATGTTAAAACTTTTAAATCACCTAAATGCAACTAAATAAATGGCCTAAGGCTAGAATTAATATCACAAATTAAATTCAAAACCTTATTGTGAAATTACCTCCTATATATACAACACACCCACGCACATCTTGGTTGGGTAAAAACTATGTATTTCTCATTTTATTTCAAGTGAAATTCTCTAGTATAGCTTCATGTACAACCCTTTTTAGCATGCTTGATATAGTAAAGATTCTTGTTAGAGATCGACATAACCCTTTTTACACTTCATTAAAAAAGTTTAATAAAGCATTACCGATTTCCAAGTGAGTTGAAGTTGTTGGGACAGTTGAAGATGAAGTTGAAGTTGAAGCAGCAGTTGTTGCATGTGGAGCTGTAGATGTCAAGGCAAGTGGAGCAACACTTGTTGCATGTGGAGCTACAAGTGAAGGAGTAGGCACAGCTGCAACTACAGTAGACAGAGTAGTAGATACAGGTGCAAGTGGAGCAGTAACTGTCAGCAGCACAGGATTTGAAGCTACAACTGAAGGAGTAGGTGCAACTGCAAGTGGATCAGTAGAGGGAGCAGTAGATACAAATGCAACTGGAGCAGTAGTTGTAGCTGTTAGCACCGCAGGACTTGAAGTTGCAAGTGGAGCCGTAGTTGCAGCTACTGATGTTGGCAAGGACCCGATATGACTATCACTTGAATTAGTAGAAAGTAAGAACTCAGACATCGTTCTCGGCCTTCCAGGTCCACCCTTTCTTTTCTTCCCCATGGTTACCTATAAGAACATGGCAAAAAACACTAGGAGTCAGCCTGCATGGAGCTTACTTACTGTAAAGTAGATGGTGTACATGTATTTCTTCCAAATATTAAACATACAGCACATGACTTGAACATATAGTGGCAACAAAAACTGAAAATAAAATGAAACAGTACAAACCGCAATACATTTATCCCTAACCTCTATCAAATAAGAGTATCTTCAACCTCCAACTCATCATCAACATCCACATGAGAGTACTCTTTTGATTCCACTTCCCCAACATCAAGCCACCCTTGCCCAGCTGGACATGGGTTATACCACACTTGTCGTGCTTGAGATGCCAAGATAAAAGGCTCATCCCCTACACGATCATGTGGGTACAGTAATCTCTCGAAGTTTACTAAGGTGAAGTTGAAGGGATCCAACTTTACACCAGATGAAGGATGTGCCCACTCACACCTAAATAACACGTAGTTGATATCTATAGAGTATGTAACCTTGATAATATCAGTCAATCTTCCATAATACGGGACAACATCTCCTTCTAAATACACACCACAATTCTGCCTTGATCTTTTATTATCTAGGCTTTTAACACGAAAGAAATAACCATTCGTGGTATAAGAGGTCAGCCTTGCCGCTGTAAAGACCGGAATTTAATTAATATTTACAAAATATCCGTAGGATAATCCGAATATTATCCTCCCTTATGATTATGAAAACCCGGAAAATTTAAAAATTTTATGCCTAGCTTTACATGGATTTAATGACGGAAAAAATATGCCCAAGCCACTTTTCTCGTATCTTATAAACGTAACGGATTTTAACGCTTCGCGAGCTCGGGTTTTACATTATGTTAAAGAGGTCATCCACCCAAATTGCCCAACATTGATCCACCAAACCCTTGACTTGTGGCTTGCTTGTGAATGTAGACATTCAACCACTCCCATCTCTTCATCCCATCACCCCCCATGCTTTGACTCATGAAGCCAACCACCCCTCTCCTCTATAAGCCTGACCCCAAGACTCATGAGGAGCTCATCCAAAGAAGCCCCACCGTCACTTGAGAGGAGAGAGAGAGAGAGAAGGAGAGCCTTGCTCCATTTTAGGTCCATTTTGGACAGCCTTCACAAGAAATAGCATAACTCCCTCCATACTCATCCAAATTGAGCAAACTCGGTGGCCATGGATCCGTCTTGAACCCAGCTTTCCATACATATCTCAAACACAAAAATCCAAGGTCTTTTGCCCAGCCAAAATCGTCCATCTTTGAAGCTGCAGAAAACTGTTTTTGAAGGGTCTTGAGAGTTTGACTTGATTTCTTGGTAAGAACCCTTCCTTTCTTCCAAAACTGAGTTCCAACATGTTTTATAACTCCTTTTCTTCAACTTTGAGTAAGAATCTAAATCATGTTTTGGGATTTTTGGTGACAAAATGGCAAGGTGTTTGAAAGGTGTTCCGAAGGACTCCCGAGGGTGTTCTTGAGTCGTTTGTGTGGGATTCTTCGAAGGTAATCCCTCATCCGCCTTCCCTCTCTCTAGGAATAGATCTTGTGTGCTTGGAAAGGGCTTAGGAAGTGGAGCCTCTATGTGTTTTTGGTTGCGTTTTGTAGCAAACATCAAGAGACAAAATGGAGATATGTGCCTCTGTAATTTGGACTTTAATTCCAATCCAACGGTCTGATTCGGCTGAAATCTTAATATGATGTTCATGGGAATGTTATCTATCTGTCCTTCAAAAATTACGGCAATCCAACGGTTGAATCAAGAGTTATTATAATTTTAGTAACCAGTGTTTATAATGACTCGGTTAGAAAACTTGGTTAAGGGAATGCTAAGAATATGGTTAAATATGTGATGGCATAACCGAAACTTAGAGCATATAAAATACAGAAATGAAGTATACCCATAACTTGACTTATGATCCGATAAGAAGAAAATCGATTATGTGATAATACGATATAGATTACAACTGGTTAAGTCCGGATCACTTAACCAAATTGTGTAATCTATAGAATCGTGAACCTCATGTGGATGTATGTTGATTATTAGGTTGGGTACCATGCATTAGAATACCACCTAATGAAAGCTTAATGAAATTAATAGGCTCTTGTTGATTGGATCCTTGGTTGTGCACTTTATTGCTTGCTTATTCTCCGGACTCCAGGTAAGTCCCCTGGACTTACTCATGATGGATTTATGTGATACTCTTTGTCTTATCGAGAGTCTTCATGCATCACGCGACCTAGTAACATGTTAGGAATATAAACTGGTAATATGACGTAGGATGAACTTAGTAAATCCAACGATTCATATGTATGCTATGTGTCTATGGTAGGACGGCCGTCAAAATCTGAATAAATGACTTATACTCGATGGAACACGAATGAAATGATGAAAGGCTTATGATGAGAAAGAATGAGTATGTTTGAGAAGGATGAGTATGTTTGAGAAGGATGAGTACGTTTGAGAAGATATTATGGTGATTATGATGATGATTATGATGATGATACGGGCCCTTGTGTGTTTATTTCGCATTTATATATATCTATACACTTGCTTATGTGTTGCATTTTAACATTCATGTAGTTTAAGTATGCCTCTTTATATGGCACGGAGTGTGCATATTTCCGATGATTGACCCCGATTTATTTCTTGTTTTTTAGATTCAGGTACCCCTTACCCGATATGACTTACTGATGTGGATGGTTGTCGGGACAGACCTTTTGGACGGTTAGAGTGAGGGAGGCACTTGACATTCGCACTCTTTTGCTCATACGTTTTATCGTTTTGACCCGGCGTGGCCGTGGCATTTTGTTGTATTTATGATTTCCGCTTTTATCTCTGTTCGAAACGTTTTCGCGATAGTCTAGGACAGGTGAAGCCTCCAACGGGCTTACGATCTTTTCGGGGTTCGCAATCCCCATCTTTTGACAACTAAATCTTCCGCTTAAATGAACCTAATAATAACTCGTACTCGGTCGTAAGATCCAAAGCTCACGGAAGAAGATCAAACTTCTTCTATAACGTTCCCCGATAATCTAGTATTCCGAACCTTATTTACCTTCTAAGTAGGTTTATGGAGGTTAATTCGGGTACTTAAATTTCGGGTCGTTACAAAGTTGGTATCAGAGCCAAGGTTGTTCGACCTGAGTACGCACGAGTTAAAAAAAAAAAATTTAATTTTCAAAACCCGCCCACCGTTTTGGAAATTTTCAAGGATTTCGAAGTGTTTAAAGGGCAAAGATGAAAACCCTTTGGAAAATGAAAATGGTTAGGATCTTTATAGACGAGAGATAGGATCGACGGGTAGAGACAAGGCGATAGGCATCATTAGAGATGTAGAAGGGTCCGGGTAGACTGCCTAGCTTTTCCTTACAGACGGGCCTGGAAGACTCCAAGGGAGCAACCAAGGTGGTTGGAGCAGGATAGGATTTAGAGGCGGGCTCGCCAAGCTATCCCTCGAAGGATAGCTATCTAGTTAGCTTCCGTGCGATATAAAACTGTGCCTGCGGGCCACCCCCTTGAAGGGATGTAATTATGTGAGATGAATGTGCCTGAGGGCCGTCTTCCTTGAAGAAGACGTTTTATTTAATTGTATATTGAGTACAGTTAAATGTCCAGTTGTCAGCATGGTCGACACCCAGATTATTAGAGGACGCGGGAGACCACGTGGCCGAGGTCGTGGCCGCATTCCCGAGACAGAGACAGAGACTGAGACCGATGTTGAGGTCGAGATCCCCGGGCAGCACGAGGGAGAGGCTGATAGGCAGCAGCAGGGATCAGCGATAGAGAGGGCATTACTTGCGTTGCTAGAGCGAGAGAGATCAGCTGGCGTCACCGACTGGGTGAAGAGACTATCACAGAGTAGCCCGCCTATCTTTCAGGCCGGACCCGGAGAGGATATCGAGCAGTTCTTCAGAGGACTCGAGGGAGTTTTCAGCTTGATTGGAGTACCCGATGCGGAGAGACAGAGGCTTGCGGCTGGGCAGCTTAAAGGAGATGCTTATGACAGATGGCTTGTCTACTGTGATGATCGTACTGCATGGACCTACGAGGAGTTCAGGAAGTTGATGCTGAGAGAGTACTGTCCATCTGGGACACAAGCAGCACGAGAGGTTGCATTCTTCAGTACCCGCTATGACCCACGGCTATCTATCTCCGAGATCGTCTGCCAGTTCAAGAAGGAGCTCGTCTATTGTGGAAAGGTCTGTAACACCGACGAGATGCGCATCCGCATGCTTTCTATGAGGCTTCCGCCAGACGTTCTTCTGATCTCTACTAGCATGGAGGGAATGACATATGACAGATTTCTAGAGATGATCCTCCGCTATGACCAGCAGCTACGTCTGACAGCTGCCACGTCTTCAGCTTTCCGCACTTCATCGGGCGGAAAGAGGCCACGACCCGCGGAGCACAGATTTGATAGGGGCCCAGGGAAGGGGTTAGCGAGAGGAGGATCGACTAGCGGGACCACTTGGGCCATTCCAGCTGTACCTGTATCATCCTACCGCGAGGCTAGAGTGAGAGCTATTATCTGCCACAGCTGCCGCGAGGAGGGCCACTACCAGACAGACTGCCCTAGGAAGTTCATTTCCTGCTACACGTGTGGAGGGGTAGGACATCGTGCTATCATGTGCCCGCAGGGCGAGAGATCTTCAGTCACTCCTGCAGCTTCAGCTTTACGCCTTCCAGAGGCACCGAGACCCGCTCAGATTTCTTATGCACAGGGTCAGGGGAGGGGGACTCCCTTGGGAGCTGGCCGAGGAGATAGTAGCTACGGAGGTGGTCGAGGAGACAACAGCTTTAGAGGAGGACGAGGCCGATGTGGAGGTCGAGGTAGAGGTAGAGGAGGAGGTCGAGGCGGCCGAGGATCTTACCAGCATCAGCAGACACAGTCGTCGGCAGGGTCGGCAGGACCCGGCCAGGGCAGAGGTTCTGCACAGCTGGCAGCGATAGCTGTAGACACTGATTTCTTACCACCCCCGCCGCCCCGCGCGTTCCCGATGCGGAACGGTGATTCGACAGCTCCGACTTCCATAGGTACGATATCGTTCTGTGACTCTACTCTTCGCATTCTATTCGATACTGGGGCAACCCACTGCTTTATAGCAGATTCATGCGTAGCTAGATTTAAACTTGTATGTTCGGTATGTCCCGCATTAGTAGTGCGTATGGCGGATGGGGCTAGGGTTAGGACGGGGCGTGAGATCCTAGGATGCCCCATTCGGATAGGAGAGCGAGAGTGGCCCACTGACTTGATAGTCATGCCACTGCGGACAGACGAGATGATCCTGGGGATGGATTTTATGAACTTCTATGGGGCAATCCTCAACCTGAGGACCCGTACAGTTCCATCCTCGCGGAGGATGGGACTGAGCACGAGGTGTGGGGGGACGACCCCAAACGGAACGGAGCCCAGATCAGCGCCGTTCGAGCGGCGAGACTTCTAGACCAGGGATGCACGAGCTACTGGTGTTATGCTTTAGAGGTGGATCGCGAGCGACCCAGCCTGACAGATGTCCCCGTTGTTAGTGAGTTTGCTGACATTTTCCCAGACGAGCTACCAGGACTTCCGCCACAGTGAGATGTTGATTTCGCTATACAGTTGGAGCCGGGCACCAGGCCGATTTCGAGGGTCCCGTACAGGATGGCGCCGACGGAGATGGCCGAGCTGAAGGCACAGTTGGAGGAGCTAGCTGGGAAGGGCTACATTAGGCCGAGTGCTTCGCCGTGGGGAGCACCGGTGTTGTTCGTGAAGAAGAAGGATGGGTCGTTGAGGCTATGCATAGATTACAGAGAGTTGAACCGGGCTGCGGTGAAGAATCGTTACCCGTTGCCGAGAATAGACGATTTGATGGATTAGCTGCAGGGAGCTGTCGTCTTCTCGAAGATAGATTTGCGTTCGGGTTATCACCAGCTGAGGGTGAAGGCAGAGGACATCCCGAAGACAGCCTTCAGGACTAGATACGGACACTACGAGTTTGTGGTTATGCCGTTCGGGCTAACCAACGCGCCATCCGCCTTCATGGAGTTGATGAACAGGGTGTTCATCGATTTTCTTGACAGATTCGTGGTGGTATTTATCGACGACATCTTGATCTACTCGAGGAGCAGAGAGGAGCATGCTGAGCACCTGAGGATTGTGCTAAGGATTCTGCAGAAGCATAAACTGTTCGAGAAGTTTAGCAAGTGTGAGTTCTGGCTCTCCGAGGTGATGTTTCTTGGTCATGTTATATCCGCAGCAGGGATATCAGTAGATGCATCGAAGGTTGATGCTATCGTTGCTTGGGAGATCCCCAAGAACGTTAGAGACATCAGGTCTTTTCTAGGTTTGGCTAGCTATTACCGACGGTTCGTCGAGGGCTTCTCCAGCATAGCTAGGCCGATGACGCAACTGACGAAGAAGGGAGTACCCTTCGAGTGGAGCCCGGCGTGCCAGGCCAGTTTTGATCTGCTGAAGCAGAAGTTGACATCCGCGCCAGTGTTAGCACTACCAGAGGGGACAGAAGACTTCGTGGTCTACACGGATGCTTCGAGTTCAGGTTTAGGTTGTGTGCTACAGCAGAGGGATCGGGTCATCGCTTACGCTTCACGCCAGCTGAAGCCAGGGGAGGAGTCATACCCCACGCACGATCTTGAGCTAGCCGCAGTGGTACATGCGCTCAAGATCTGGAGGCACTATCTGTATGGCACGTCAGTGAGGATCATGACCGATCACAAAAATCTGAAGTACATTTTCACGCAGAAGGAGCTGAACATGCGTCAGAGGAGGTGGTTGGAGTTGATCAAGGACTACGAGTTGGAGATTGAGTATCACCCGGGGAAGGCCAATGTGGTGGCCGACGCCTTGAGTCGGAAGACTCGTCAGGAGATTGTTTTGTCCAGATTGACGGCTCGACCTGAGTTACAGCGGGATCTGATCAGTTGTGGGATAGAGGTCTGGTCACAGCGAGAGAGTGGACAGCTGAGTTTCCTAGAGGTTCAGTCAGAGTTGATGGATGAGATCCGACGAGCGCAGACAGAGTGTCCGCGGATTGCCGATATCCGACAGCGCATGGCCCAGGGCCAATGTAGGTCTTTTACCGTCCGAGATGATGGGATGCTGATGTTGCAGGGACGAGTTGCTGTGCCTGATGTGCACAACCTGAAGCAGAAGATCATGATAGAGGCACATTCCACTCCTTATTCGGTCCATCCGGGATCGAATAAGATGTATCAGGACTTGAGGAGGACGTTCTGGTGGCGCAGGATGAAGACTGATGTCGCTTTGTTTGTAGCGCGATGTCAGGTCTGCCAGCAGGTGCGGATAGAGCACCAGAAGCCCGGAGGGATGACACGATCACTTCCTGACCCTGTGTGGAAGTGGACGGATATCACGATGGACTTCGTGACAGGATTGAGGAGAGATGTACGAGGCTTTGATGCGATTTGGGTGGTGGTCGACAGGTTGACCAAGACCGCCCATTTCATTCCGATTCAGGAGACATGGCCTGTGTCTGATTTAGTCCGAGCTTTTATACAGCATATAGTGAGGTTGCATGGGGTTCCCGAGAGGATAGTATCTGATAGAGATGGCCGCTTCACTTCGAGATTCGGGAGGCATGTGCACGAGGCTCTGGGGAGCAAGTTGCATTTCAGCACGGCCTATCACCCGCAGACGGACGGGCAGAGCGAGAGGACGATTTAGACGCTCGAGGATATGCTGAGGGCTTGTGTTTTGGAGTGGGGAAACCTTTGGGTTCGACATCTTCCCCTAGTAGAGTTCTCGTACAACAACAGCTATCATTCATCGATCAGGATGGCTCCTTTTGAGGCGTTGTACGGGAGGCGATGCAAGTCGCCTATCTGCTGGGATGAGCCTGCAGACCGAGTGGGGACACTACCACAGTACGTGCAGGAGGCGACAGATCAGGTCAGACGGATCCGAGAGCATCTGAGGGTTGCGCACGACCGACAGAAGAAGTATGCTGATAGGCGCAGGACTGAGTTGGCCTTTGAGGTTGGAGATCATGTCTGGTTGCGAGTGTCACCGACGAGAGGGATCCGACGATTCGGGATGAAGGGCAAACTGAGCCCTAGATATGTGGGCCCCTTTGAGATCCTCGAGCGAGTGGGAGAGGTTGCTTATAGAGTTGCTTTACCGCCCCGTTTGGCCGGTATACACGATGTCTTCCACGTGTCACAGCTGAGGAAGTACGAGCCAGATCCGAGTCACAGATTGGACTACTCCGGATTAGAGATAGCACCTGACCATACCTTCGTGGAGCATCCGATTGCTGTTCTTGACCGACGGGTCAAGAAGCTGAGGCGCAGAAAGGTACCGTTGGTACTTATACAGTGGGCTAGGAGAAGCCCCGAGGAGGCCACTTGGGAGACAGAGGAGAGTATACGGGCGAGCTATGGAGATGTATTAGATGAGTTGCTAGCGTCGTATGTACAGCCACGTGCAGATATAGCTTTGACTGCGTGAGTGGCCGGTGAGTACCTGGGAGGGGGACCCTTAGCCGTACTATGTGTGATTGGGTGTTTATCTCTGTGATTGAGTGCACATTTTCTGTGATTGATATGCGTGGTGGGGCCCATGAGCGGTCCTACATGATGTGATTATCATTGATGTGTGATACTTTATGATATATGACTGATATGATATCGTTATGATTATGTGGTTGTTGTGAGTATGGTCGATAAATGATGGTATGTCGGAATATTGAACCTAGGAAAAGGAATAAGGCTTAGCCTTAGAGGTGGATGTTAATCCACCCTCTGTTTTGATTGAGTCGTAGTGAGATCGTGTGTTTGATCCTTAGAGGTGGATAACCACCTCCCGAGAAGGAGATGAGTCGAGACTAGAAGTGTCTAGGTCTAATGTCGAGTCGGGACGCCAAACACATTGATTTTGAGATTTAGTTCGGAAATGAGCAATTTAAGGTTCCAATGTCCGGGTAAACCTATTATACTTCGCGAAGTGGATACGAGCTTTCCACGGGGGCACTCGTGGAATTTTCGCTAAGACCGAGCGGTAGTGTGATTATCCTCTCGAGTTGTGATACTTTCAAGGTTGAGGCGAGATGTGATGGGGGCGCCCATCACATGCTTGATGAAACCTTCGAGATTATTACGGCCGTGACAAAGGTGGCGTGAGATTCTTGGACGACGCATCCAAGATGATCGTGTGCCTTTTGTTACGATTCAAGGACTCAAGTTTTAAAACCTTCTCCGCCGGTTTAAACCTCTTTGTCTCGGGGACGAGACTTGTTTTTAGAGGTGGATGATTGTAAAGACCGGAATTTAATTAATATTTACAAAATATCCGTAGGATAATCCGAATATTATCCTCCCTTATGATTATGAAAACCCGGAAAATTTAAAAATTTTATGCCTAGCTTTACATGGATTTAATGACGGAAAAAATATGCCCAAGCCACTTTTCTCGTATCTTATAAACGTAACGGATTTTAACGCTTCGCGAGCTCGGGTTTTACATTATGTTAAAGAGGTCATCCACCCAAATTGCCCAACATTGATCCACCAAACCCTTGACTTGTGGCTTGCTTGTGAATGTAGACATTCAACCACTCCCATCTCTTCATCCCATCACCCCCCATGCTTTGACTCATGAAGCCAACCACCCCTCTCCTCTATAAGCCTGACCCCAAGACTCATGAGGAGCTCATCCAAAGAAGCCCCACCGTCACTTGAGAGGAGAGAGAGAGAGAGAAGGAGAGCCTTGCTCCATTTTAGGTCCATTTTGGACAGCCTTCACAAGAAATAGCATAACTCCCTCCATACTCATCCAAATTGAGCAAACTCGGTGGCCATGGATCCGTCTTGAACCCAGCTTTCCATACATATCTCAAACACAAAAATCCAAGGTCTTTTGCCCAGCCAAAATCGTCCATCTTTGAAGCTGCAGAAAACTGTTTTTGAAGGGTCTTGAGAGTTTGACTTGATTTCTTGGTAAGAACCCTTCCTTTCTTCCAAAACTGAGTTCCAACATGTTTTATAACTCCTTTTCTTCAACTTTGAGTAAGAATCTAAATCATGTTTTGGGATTTTTGGTGACAAAATGGCAAGGTGTTTGAAAGGTGTTCCGAAGGACTCCCGAGGGTGTTCTTGAGTCGTTTGTGTGGGATTCTTCGAAGGTAATCCCTCATCCGCCTTCCCTCTCTCTAGGAATAGATCTTGTGTGCTTGGAAAGGGCTTAGGAAGTGGAGCCTCTATGTGTTTTTGGTTGCGTTTTGTAGCAAACATCAAGAGACAAAATGGATATATGTGCCTCTGTAATTTGGACTTTAATTCCAATCCAACGGTCTGATTCGGCTGAAATCTTAATATGATGTTCATGGGAATGTTATCTATCTGTCCTTCAAAAATTACGGCAATCCAACGGTTGAATCAAGAGTTATTATAATTTTAGTAACCAGTGTTTATAATGACTCGGTTAGAAAACTTGGTTAAGGGAATGCTAAGAATATGGTTAAATATGTGATGGCATAACCGAAACTTAGAGCATATAAAATACAGAAATGAAGTATACCCATAACTTGACTTATGATCCGATAAGAAGAAAATCGATTATGTGATAATACGATATAGATTACAACTGGTTAAGTCCGGATCACTTAACCAAATTGTGTAATCTATAGAATCGTGAACCTCATGTGGATGTATGTTGATTATTAGGTTGGGTACCATGCATTAGAATACCACCTAATGAAAGCTTAATGAAATTAATAGGCTCTTGTTGATTGGATCCTTGGTTGTGCACTTTATTGCTTGCTTATTCTCCGGACTCCAGGTAAGTCCCCTGGACTTACTCATGATGGATTTATGTGATACTCTTTGTCTTATCGAGAGTCTTCATGCATCACGCGACCTAGTAACATGTTAGGAATATAAACTGGTAATATGACGTAGGATGAACTTAGTAAATCCAACGATTCATATGTATGCTATGTGTCTATGGTAGGACGGCCGTCAAAATCTGAATAAATGACTTATACTCGATGGAACACGAATGAAATGATGAAAGGCTTATGATGAGAAAGAATGAGTATGTTTGAGAAGGATGAGTATGTTTGAGAAGGATGAGTACGTTTGAGAAGATATTATGGTGATTATGATGATGATTATGATGATGATACGGGCCCTTGTGTGTTTATTTCGCATTTATATATATCTATACACTTGCTTATGTGTTGCATTTTAACATTCATGTAGTTTAAGTATGCCTCTTTATATGGCACGGAGTGTGCATATTTCCGATGATTGACCCCGATTTATTTCTTGTTTTTTAGATTCAGGTACCCCTTACCCGATATGACTTACTGATGTGGATGGTTGTCGGGACAGACCTTTTGGACGATTAGAGTGAGGGAGGCGCTTGACATTCGCACTCTTTTGCTCATACGTTTTATCGTTTTGACCCGGCGTGGCCGTGGCATTTTGTTGTATTTATGATTTCCGCTTTTATCTCTGTTCGAAACGTTTTCGCGATAGTCTAGGACAGGTGAAGCCTCCAACGGGCTTACGATCTTTTCGGGGTTCGCAATCCCCATCTTTTGACAACTAAATCTTCCGCTTAAATGAACCTAATAATAACTCATACTCGGTCGTAAGATCCAAAGCTCACGGAAGAAGATCAAACTTCTTCTATAACGTTCCCCGATAATCTAGTATTCCGAACCTTATTTACCTTCTAAGTAGGTTTATGGAGGTTAATTCGGGTACTTAAATTTCGGGTCGTTACAGCCGCGGAAGGAGAAGGGAAGTTAGACATAGCTACAATTTCATCGCCCAAGGAAGCATCCCCTGCCCTTTGCAAACCTTGAACCTATAATGTGTAGTTACAATCCATCAGTAGATAGATAGGTGAAAATCGATCAGTAGCTCATAGGTAAACTCACATGTGCCTTGAACCATTTTGGAAACTCTTGGAAATGAGTTAAGGCAATGGACTCTTCATTAGCTGTAGGATTGTGATTTCTGATGGAAATGATATGTTCTCTTCACCAAGAAAAAAGAGAAAAGGTTAAGGAGGCTGAATTTGAAGGGATCTCATCATAGAATGGATTCATGTTTTTATGTAATGGGGGCTTACTTTAGATATGGTGTGACCGCATCTGTATGAAACAAGACCCACCGATGAATTTGAGCCCGAGTTATTTCTGGGAGAATGAAGCCCTTCCCCTTCTTCTCATCATCAATTTTCCTTCTTGGAGGTCTATTTGATTTGCTCTCCACATCTCTGAGATATTGTGCACAAAAATTCATGCATTCCTCCATCACATAACCTTTCGCTAGTGATGTTTCTGGGAATGCTTGTTGTCACACATGATTCTTCAAGGTCAGCAAGAACCTCTCTATTGGATACATCCAACGAAAGTGAATAGCCCCACCAATCATCGCTTCCTCAACAAGATGTATGGGCAAATGCTCCATGATATCCATGAAGGATGGTGGAAATATTTTCTCAAGCTCACAAATTGTCAAGATGATGTGAGAGCGTGCCTTCTCCAACTCACATCTAGAATTCACTTTAGAGTACAACACTTTGAAGACCTTTCCTACATCAACCAAAACTGAAACAACATTGCTTGGCAAGGAACTACGTACACATAATGGAATCAAATGTTGTAGAAGGATATGATGATCGTGTCTTTTAAGGCCTCCAATTGAACGGTCCTTCAGATTAACCCTCCGTGCAATATTTGAACATGAACCATCAGGCATTCTAGCAGTGGATAAGGCTAATAAAAACTTATCTTTCCCTTGGTTATCCATCTCAAATTCAGCTCTATCATAGTATTCAACATTAGACTCAGTCTTCTTGACATGATATTCGTGTCTAATTCCCAATGTTGCAAGGTCACGTCGCGCAGAGACATTGTCCTTCGTTCTGCCCTTAACTCCCATGATTGTGTACAGAATGTTTTCAGGGAAATTCTTCTCAGCATGCATTGTATCTATACTATGCGGCAGTAGATTATCTTTCCAATAAGGTAGCTCGTAGAAGATGCTTTTTTTCTTCCAGTTGTGCTGTTTTTTTTTTTCGTTGGATCCCTTTCTGGTTTCTCGGGCCCCATCTTATGTCTAAAGAGCATGTCTTCCTTCATATACTGTGTACGCACTCCATTGGACTCAATTTGTGTGAGCAGTTCAGCCCCGGTCAATCTGTGAGGAGGTTCACTGAATTCTCGTCCATGATAGAATGATTTGGCATCTCTCCGATATTTGTGATCATATGGTAAGAATCTCCTATCCTTCCCATAAGACCACTTGTGACTAGCCTTCAAGTATGTTGCCCCAGGTCTTAAGTTGCAATTGGGACATGCATATTCGCCTTTGGTACTCCATCCGGATAAGTTAGCGTAGGCAGGGAAATCGTTGATAGTCCATAGTAGTGCAGCCCTCATTTGAAATGCTTGGTTGGTGGAGGCATCAAAAGTAGGTACACCCACTTCCCACAACTCTTTGAGCTCTTCAATTAATGGCTCCAAATACACATCTATCTTATCACCAGGCCCCTTAGGTCCATCAATGAGCACAGATAAATATAGATAGGCGAAATCGGATATATACCCATGAAAATTTTATTAATTGGGTATATACCCATCAAAATTTCAAAATTGTTTATATACCCATCAAATCATTTAAATTTTGTTTGATTGTCTATAATATATTTGATCTAATATTATTGAGTGAAAATTAGATTAAAATTTAATTATATACTAAACTTAAATAATTAAAAAATTTATCACTTTACAATTATTGGATATAAAATATAATTAAAATTTTAATATAAAAGTTAAACATCAACGTAATTATAATTATATTTTTATCCAATGATTTTATTTTGAATATCAAGTTTCCTGTATAAGTTCAAAATAATTAAGTTATAAAAATGATCATAAACCATAGTAAAGAAATAAAATACATATTTTTTTAAATGTAAAATCACATCAAATTAAAAAAAATTACTTAGTTTGAGAGAAATTGAAATTAATGTCTCATTTAACTAATTTTGATATTTAAATAATTTTTACATTCAATAGTATAAATTAAATATATGATGGACAATTAAACAAAATATAAATAATTTAATGGGTATATAAACAATTTTGAAGTTTTGATGGGTATATACCCAATTAATAAAGTTTTCATGGGTATATACCCGATTTCGCCATATAGATATGGTTGCTTCAAGATATACTTTGGTGGCAAATTGTATGGAAAACACACAACAGGCCATGTACTATAGCTTACATTCTGAATCCCAAATGGATTAAATCCATCGGATGCAATTCCTAGTCTGACATTCCTTATCTCAACTCCAAAATCCGGATGCTTAGCGTCCAGATGTTTCCACGCTGGAGAGTTTGCAGGATGCCTAAACACACTGTCATCCACACGCTTCAATCCATGCCACTTCATCAGTGTTGCTGACTGTGCTGTTGCAAACAACCTCTGTAATCTTGGTGTTAGCGGAAAGTATCTAGCTTATTGTGCTGCCCTTCGTGTCCCAGATTCAGAACTGGAGCCTACGGCTGTTGCCCTCCACCGAGATGCATTACATATTGAACATACATCCAAGTTTGCATCTTCATTTCTAAATAACATGCAGCTATTAGGGCAAGCATCCACAGTTTTGAAAGAGAATCCTAAATCATCCACTAGCTTTTGGGCTTGATAATATGATTTAGGAAGATTAAAGCCATCCGGCAAAATCTCAGCAAATATGTCTAACAAATCCGTGAAAGAGTTGTTTGTCCATCCATGTAGACTTTTGGCTTGTAAAAGCCGAACAGCAAAAGACAAGGATGTGTGCTTCTTAGAACATAGGTATAGGGGTAGGTTCGCACATTGCATCAGCTTTGAGAACTGTTTTGAACACTCATCTGCCCCAATAGAAGCACCGTCACCCTCTCCACAATCGTGCATATGTTTTGGTATAGCTCTATTTGTCATTCCTATTGCATCTTCAGCCAATATAGCCATATCGACATCCATATACCCATCAGATTCAGGTGGCACTTCATTCGTTGGCAATGGCTCCTCAATAAGATCGTCAATGCTCTCACCATGTTTTGTCCATAACTTATACCTAACCCAGAATCCATTGTCCTGAAGGTGCTTCCGCACAACTTCTCTGACATATAATGCCCTATTTTTACATGTCCTACAAGGGCGGTAAATGACAGAACCAAGTTCCTTCCTAGCATAAGCAAAGTCTAGAAATTCATCTAACTTTGCAAAATATGAGAGTGAAACTCTAGTTCCCGAGTCAATCCATGATTTGTCTATAGCCATTGCAGACTGTAGTGTTTACACGAGTCTATGACACCTAAAATAATGATTTTAGTGTTCAATTATTTTGGTTAAGTTAAAACAATATTTTACTTTTATTACATCTATGTGAAGTTTGCTATTCAAGAAAACACGTTAGCAACAAGGATCATATACAATTTCACAAATAATTGACATAAAGAATTAAATGCATCATAAATAAATAAAAATACGACAAATGACAGCAAAGACTGATTACTTTGCAGAAAAAAAAGTCAAAATAACCAGAGAAGACATGTGAATAAAAAGATAAACCAGAATAACAAGAGAAGCTAAAATCATCATTATTATGGATTCCAAATCATCATACATACCATTAGTTGGATTATGTGAATAAAAAAAGACAAATTTGAATTTTTTTTAAATACCCATTATAAAAGGCAGAAAAAAGAAGAAGAATAAAGAAGATCAATGAATGGATTCAACAAGAATCATAGACGAAGAGAATAAACCAGACCTGCTCAGCAATCAGTTGTGCTACTGTCTTCTAGCTCGTCTCTTGTTGTTCTGGAAATTGAAGACAAGGTCTAGTTCACAAACCTGAAAAGAAAGAAAAAGTTTCATTACAACATACAAAAAACTTAAATAATGTCCCAATAGTGTGTTATGTATAAGAAAAAGACAAGGACACTCACACTTCCAAACTATCGATCCAAAATCTCAATATAGAAATGGATTATTTTCAAGACCTCTAACTCGTTGTCATCCTAATCAATGCACATACAGAATTATAAACTTGCATACCTGCATACAACATACAAAATTCAATGTGATCAAATTAACAAGCAAGCAAAACGTGTAGCAGAATGGAAAAGGAAAAACTTGTAAATCCAGCAGGGGTTGCTTGACAGGGAAAAAAGTAATCCGGAGAACAAAAGTGTCATTGGATTGCAAAGTGTTCGTGATAATTTATTATACTCCAATTCGAATCAATAAAAGAATCTGTCTTATCTTAATTCATGTCCGGAATTGGACACATGTTTAACTCTTGGTAATGCAGGAAGGATATATCACAATAGCTAGAATGGGATACATCCACATATAAAAGAAGATTGAATAAGCTTAAGAAGGTAAAATGATTCAATTTTTTTATTTTTTATTAAAAAAAAACGATGCCCTGCTTTTTCTATAAGCACAATAAGACATGCTAGGTGCAGCAACACCACTATAAAAAATGCACACTACAAAAGAGATGCAGAAAGCAACCAGGGTGGTTTGGGAACCAAGCACTAAGCATACATGTAATTCCAATTGTAAAATCACCAATCATCATCCATGACTTGATAGATCAAAACTAAACATACACCAACAGGCAACACACAATCCATCTATGATCGCAAGAGCTACGCAGATCATATCCTCCTGTATATAAGCATTACTAGTTACCACTTACCACACAGCTATGCTTGCTGTACATAAACCTAAAATGCAGGAAATATTACCAAGTGAGAAAGGATGATGCAGTTTCCTACATAGGGATACAGCAAGCAGAGCACTTTTTCCCTCAGACAGTTGAATTCAATAATATCCTTCAAAAGATGGACAAAGTCCATTGCACCAAGTGATGAAGTCAAGTCTATCCCAAATGAGCTTTAAATATATACATATAAAAGGAAAGCTGCCTATAAATCAAAGAGGAAAGGTTCAATCTTTTGCCTTAGAAACCAGAAGAATTTAAGTTAGTCAAAGACATGAAGCACTGAATGAATCACCAGCCACTAGTTTCACAGATTTGCTGGTGATATTGGAGTCCCATGCTCGAAAAGTTTGATAAAGATAACTTAGAACATCAAGAACAATCCTATAAATAAGCATATGAATGTTCGGGAGCTAAATGAAGGAACTTGCCACCAGAATTACTTGAATTAGTGCTCAGGAAACAGAGAAACAGGACAATGATCCAGCTTAATCAAGGAGATGCATAATTCAGGGTAGACAAAACAATGAAAACAAGCTGCATCCACCATATATAACGCAACCGTCTTAACACTCTAAGATGAAAATGCACACTCTAAGTCTCAACCGTCTTAACACTCTAAGATGAAAATGCACACTCTAAGTAAACAACACCAAAGATTCTTAATAGCCAGCTAGTAAGGATGAAAATGCACACTCTAAGTCTCACCGGTCTTAACACTCTAAGATGAAAATGCACACTCCAAGTAAACAACAACATCCCCCCGTATATCCCGAGAGAATGTTTCCGAAAGTCCAAGAACAAAAGAAGACTAGGACCATAAGTAAACAGGATCAGGAGGTAGATTTCCAAACATCAGAATTCCTTTTCAAATAAAAACATATAAAAGTACTTTAATCAGGGACCATATCAACCAAAATTGAGCATAAAAGTTGAAGCATCAGAATTCCTTCATGAAAGTGCATACAAGACCTCCTTAGGCACATTAAAACAAGTCAACCACTTTGATGTGTAAACTATTAGTTTACCTGATGATTTGAGCCAGATTTACTTTTCACCTCTAAAAAGATCCTTGATGCCCTGAAATGAAACAACTGTCCTTCAGAAATGACTACATAGCCCCAAACATAACTCATAAAAGCAGTATACATAACAAGTAAAAACCACACCGTGATGTAGATTTCCAAACTCTTTTTTGGTTAAAATTTGTATTCCTAAAGTTAATAGAATCAAAGCTTTCTCTTTTCGATAGATGGACTTTTTGTATAAATGATACACAGGGGACTACCCTCTATCTACAAATCCAACTCCAAGAGAAAGATAATTTCAAAATCCAACACTGTTGTACATCACAATTCTGGAACAATACACTATAGACTATAGAAAATGCTTCTAAAACAAACAGTATTCCATTCGGGACAGAGACTATTGTTTCCATTCAGGGCATGGACTCATTTTTTTTCCCTTTCGAGACAACCCATACTGTTGTAATAGTCTTAGTTAGCTAGTTTCAGCTGTTTTTGATTGAGCCCCTAGGATAATTAGTGTGGGTGCGTTTCATGAGATAATTCTCCTTGTAACAGAACACACGCTCCTCTTATAAGGAGCTGAGCTGTTGGTTGTTGCTCATTCACTCAATAGAGAGAAAAGTTCAGTTGAGAGCTTCCCGCTTCATCAATGGCGGAAACCTCAAAATCAAAGTTGTTCAATTGAGTGTTCTTTGTTCAAATTCAATACAAATTCATCTTCAATTTGTCAACACATACAGACAAGGTCTCACTCTTTCAGGACACACCATTTAGACAAGGTAATGTCCTTATAATTCCCCATTTGTAACCAAAACCTAGAAATCAAAACCTAGAAATCCCTTTTTAATTAGCCATCTCAAACCTCAATTTGGAAGATGCTCTTCCAGTCCCCGATTTCCCCAAATTAAACCCTAAACCTAAATGAAACCCTTACCTGATAATGGAGATGTCAAGTAGCTCTTTGGAGACTTCTTTGGGACACAGTCGGAGATGTCAAGCAGTTGGAGATGTCGAGCAACTCGGGGGCAGTGTGGGGAAGACAAGCAGTTGGTGATGTTGACTTGCCCAGCCTCTGGCTTCAGACGATTGAACCCAACCTCTGGCTTCAGACCGGCAACGAAAGGTCTAGGGAGAAAGAGCGAGACCAGCCACCACAGTTCTAGGGAGAAAGGACGAGACCAGCAACGAAGGATTAGGGAGAAAGAGAGAGACCGACAGTGGAGAAATTGAACATCTGAGCTCCAGACCCATGGGGAAAGTGAAGCCCGCCTTGCCCTCGCGCCCAAATTGGAGTGAAATTTGGAATCCCTGCCTGAATGGAGCGATAATGAAAAAAAATTGAAAACCCTAATTAGATTTTTGGTTTTGAAGATGGGTTTCTTTTTCCTTTTTCTTTTTCTTTTTAAATCAAATTATTATTCTTTTTATTATTTTTACTATAACAAAAATACCTAAGCTTTATTGAATAAAAATGAAATCTATAATCCTATTTTTGGTTTTGAAGATGGGTATGTTTCTTTTTTCTTTTTTTTTTTTAAATAAAATGATTATTCTTTTTATTATTTATAACATAACAAAAATACCTAAGATTTTGATACGGCATAGGGGGGTCGCAAGGAACCGCGCAATCTCCACTTTACTTCTTTGCCACGGCTCAGCCTTGGCGTGGCAAATTTCTATTTTTATTACCCAATGGCCACGGCTAACCCTGCCGTTGCTACTAGTGGTGGCTAATTGGTTTTTTTCTTACCCAATGGCCACGGAAAACCTATGCCGTTGCTACCAGGTGTGGCCAATATGTTTTTTTTTGTAGTGAGTGAAATTATCCATAAACACTTCAATAAAATGCTCAACATATTCAGAAAATATACTCATCATGCATCTTTGGAATATACCGGGCGCATTGCATAATCCAAAAGGTATTCTACTATAAGCAAAAGTACCAAAAGGACATGTAAAAGTGGTTTTCTCCTGGTCCTTAGGTGCAATAGGAATTTGAAAATATCTAGAATAGCCATCCAAAAAGCAATAATAAGATCGGCCGGCAAGGCGCTCAAGCATCTGAACAATGAAAGATTAAAGAAAGTGATCCTTACGTGTCGTCGCATTGAGTTTGCGATAGTCAATGCAAACTCTCCAACCAGTCTGTATCCTCATAAGTACCATCTCACCTTCTTGGTTCTCATAGACCATGATACCCCCCTTCTTAGGGACCACTTGTGTCGGACTTACCCATTGACTAACAAAAATAGGATAGATCATACCTGCCTGAAGGAGCTTCAAGACTTCCTTTTTGACGACCTCCATCATGGGTGGGTTCAACCGTCATTGAGGTTGTCTCATCGGCTTCACATCGTCCTCCATGAGTATGTGATGCATACACAATGTCGGATTGATCCCTTTGATGTCTGCAATGGTCCATCCCAAGGCAATGCGATGTTCCCTAAGGACATCCACCAACCTTTGTTCATGGTCAAGAGTAAGCTTATTAGAAATGATAACAGGAAGGGTGTCACTCTCTTCTGAAAATGCATATTTCAAATGATCAGAGAGAGGTTTCAATTCAAATTCCGGCGCCTGAATAAAAAACAGAAGTAGCTTTTCACTAGGAGGATCTAATGATTCAGTTCTATAAGCATGAGACCAATCATCTGGGTTGGCATCAAGTGCCATAGACAATTCTTGCAGGTTATGAGGCAAAGCATAGTCGTAAGATAATTCACCCAAAGGCGATTCCAAAACAACCTGTAACTAGTCAAAACGATCAATATGCATAATATCCTTAGTGAAAGTATCCACAATATCAACCAAATTCAGAGAATAAGCAGCAAATTTCCCGTCAGGGATAAAAAATTCAGCCTTTTTTCCATCGACTTCCACAATTAAAGATCCAGAAGAACAATCAATTTTTTCTTTAGCGGTTCGCAGAAAGGGACTACCTAGGATGATGGGTGTCTCGGGTATACCAAGTCCCATGTCAATCACATAAAAATCAGCAGGGAAAATCAAATCATCAACCATAATCAAAACATCTTCAACCATCCCCTTGGGGTGAAGTTGAGAGCGATCAGCAAGCTGTATCACAACCCTAGTTTCATTAAAAGGACCCATACCCAATTCATCATATAATTTATACGATATCAAATTAATAGATGCACCAAGATCAACCATAGCAGTTTTGAATGTGACTTCACCAATTGTACAAGGAATAGTAAACATATCTGGGTCTCCGCACTTTTCAGGCAATCACTTTTGAAAAACCAATGAAAGATTTTCTTGTAATTCCTTACCTTCTCTCTCCTTCTCCCGTTGCATCTTCTTGGTCGTGCAAACTTCCCGAAGGAATTTGGCATAACGAGGAACGGATTCGACTAGATTAAGGAGAGGAATATTTACATGTCGCTTGGTGAAAGTATCGAATAGGTCCTTGTCATTTTCCCACTTACGATCAAGATTCGAGCCATAAGATAGGGGTGGTACAAGCTTTATAACCTCAGAAGACCACTCCTCTGATGACTTCTTCGAAGATTCAATACCATAAAAAATCGGCTCCGTCACTGGTGGTGGCGGTGGGCGCCGTGTCAAAGGGCGGCGGGCGCCATTCCAACAGTGTGCCTCCAATTCTTCTTTTTCCACGTTTTCTTCACAAATCATCTCCTTAGACCTCTTCTCATAATTCTCTTTGGAAAAACCCAAGTCATTCCCTCCGAGAGCCATAATCATAGTCTTCTCCACCAGACAAATTCTTTTTCCAATTTCTCAACTTGAGTTATTGTAGCTCTTGGGACATATGTCGCAGGAGTTCTCCTTGATGTCTTACCATCATCATCAAATATCCAAAAACACCTCCCTTGGGAGTTTCGGAGATCATACAATATGATTCTCGAGCTTCTTGCTTCCCTTG
Source organism: Persicaria maculosa (assembly GCA_963922045.1). Lineage (NCBI taxonomy): Eukaryota > Viridiplantae > Streptophyta > Magnoliopsida > Caryophyllales > Polygonaceae > Persicaria > Persicaria maculosa. The sequence continues at coordinate 59,234,566 of OY998252.1, forward strand.
AGCATTCGATGTTGCCATATGAGTCACCATCTTCATTACAACCTCCATTAGCTTCGCGACTTGCTCCTCACATCCATTCACAGGATTATCCAATGCAAACTGATTCCCAAATCCACTAGACTTCCTGTACTGCTCGGTCGAATTTGCTAGTCCATCGAAGATTTGCATAGCTTCTTCCGGCGTCTTGTCTAGTATATCACCTCCACTAGTAGCGTTGAGGACAATGCGCTCTTGGTCAAGCAACCTCTCATAGAGATAGAGAATCAAATCCTCTTCAAGAAATACATGTTGTGGGCAACTTGCCTTGAGTCGCCTGAATCTCTCAAGGTATTCATAGAGACTCTCTCCAGGCAGTTGTTCTACGCTAGTCAATTGCTTCTTTGCCTTACTCAAGCGAGTAGCAGGGAAATACTTCAGCAGAAAAGCTTTCTTCAATTCGAACCAAATAGTGATACTTCCTTTAGGCAGACAGTGTAGCCAATTGTTGTGAGCCTAATTTTCCATGTTTTACATTGACTTTTATTTCAATTTTTACATGCATTCCATATCATTGGGTTAGAATTATACAGAATCTATGTAGTTTATGCTTATTTGCCATATAAAGAGGTCTACACTAGTTTCTGTTTAATTTCGCAGAAATTGAGGCATTTTACAACAATTCGGAGAAGGGAAGGAAACATTCAAGATGCTCAAGGTCAACTACAGAAAGTCCAAGATCAAGTAGCAGCTGAACCAGAGCGTATCGAGCAGAAATCAAGGAAAGAATCACTCGACAGGACTAGTTAATATCGACCACTCTAGTCAATATCGAGCACTTTTGGTCGAAATTCACCAGTCGAGCACCTGACGAGCAACGTGCCACTCGAGAACACAGATCTACTCGATATCGAGTAGTGTACTGGATGTCGAGTACCCATCGAGTCCAGATTCTAGCCGAGCTCGAGAAAATTCCGAGGAGAAGAAGAGTTCTACTCGACGTCGATCACTTTGGTCGATGTCGAGTACTTCCCAGCGTCAATCCGAGTTGAAATCGAGTGAAGGTCTGAGGATGTGGATTACTTGCAAGCCAAGTCACGGGGAATTCTATCAACTTGAAGAGAAGATATATCAAGATCTATCCACATTAGATATTTCCCTTGTTTACTTAAGGATTTTTTTGTTTTATTTATAAGTTTTTATCTTAAGCTCTTAGATAGATAGTTTTAGATGTAGATAGATTTGCTCTTTCCTTGGTTAGCAAGGACTGTAGCCTATAAATAAAGCCCTAAGGGGCTGATTTTGATTCATTCAAGTTTTATTCCACAACACACAAGCAATATAGAGTTAGAGAGAGAGTAGAGGCCGAGTGGAGTTAAGGGCGAGACGAGACGTTTTTGGTGATATTTGGTTGTAAGCTCTCTATTTCCAATTTAATGCAAGTTAGTTTCTTTATGTTATTGATGTGTGTTTCTATGATGAGGAGCGAGTAGTCACCCAACTTCTAGGGTCGGGGTGAGCCCGACGGTGGCCATGTAGGGTTAAGAGATAAAGGTATGATTTTTATATGCGATTTCATCTTCTATCCCAATTGCACGATTCTTCTACGACAGTAGTAGATGATCCTTATTTTTATTATTGAAGCGAAAGTGATCTTAATATGAATTGGGATTAATTATGTGAAAAAGGTTAGTAATAATTAGGGTTTATGCGAAAACCTCTATATTCCTATTTTTTAATGACGACAGTTTTTTGATGAAAGGCATGATCTTTTATACCTTTAGCATGATCTTTATATATTTATCGTTGTGGCACTGAAACCTCGATTCTAGGAGCTTTTATATCATTGAATTAATCCCCACCAATTTCGTGTTATTTCGGTTTTATTTTTGTCACAAGTTACGTTTTCTGCACTCCTGCACCTCCGAAAAAGAAAACGCTGACGTTCCCAACCAAATCTTTGAAGGACCCAATAGAAAGAAGTTTCAGCGATTCGTGAAGATGCTTTAGAGGTCAATCTCACCATTCCTTTCATAGAAGCACTTCATGAGATGCCTTCATACGTAAAGTTCCTCAAAGACATCCTCAGCAAGAAGCAGTCGATGGCTGAGATCGCAGAGGATTGCAACAAGATGGACCTACCAGAGAAAAGGCCAGATCCAGGTAAGTTTTCTATAACCACTGGATTTGGTCAATATAAGTTTAATGCATGATGTGACTTAGGAGCCAGTGTAAGTATCATGCCTCTATCAATCTGGTCCAAAGTCAAGATAAGTGCTTTAGAGCATGTGGATGCCCGACTCTATATGGCGAACAACACTGTTGTCATCCCAACAAGCATGGTGGACGATGTGCCGGTACAGGTAGGTAAGTTCTTTGTCCCTGCTGATTTCTTAGTTATTGATATGGCAGAGGACCCTTCTTGTCCAATTATTCTAGGGAGACCTTTCTTAGCGACGGTGGATGCCAACATAAGCGTAAGGAAGGGGGGTACTCACTTTCAACATCAGCGATGAGATAATTGAGTATTCTTTTAATAAAACTGAAAGGCATACATGTCCTCTGGAGGAGGTCAAATCAATCTCAGCTAGGTACATCACTTGCGGGGAGCCCAAGGTAAGAAATATGACTCTCGAGGAACTGGAGAAAAAAGATATGGAGGCCCAAGTGGAGCAAATCATGGCCATCCTGAACGAAGAAACAGAAGATCTACTTGACATCGACCAAGGTAAGTCAACATCGGCTATCTATTTTTCGGATGCTTTGCCAGGTCTTAAGTATGGGGTCGATGTCGACCAGACATACTTGACGTCGAGTACTCTAGTCGACGTCGACCAGATTCAACACCCTTCATCGAGTACACCACCATCGAGTAACCCACCCGAGCCAGAAAAGTACTCGATATCGAGTACTGTACTCGACGTCGACTAGACCCAGGGGTACTCGACTTCTCCTTCCTCGAAAAGCAAGCCACCAGACCCACAGCAGTACTCGACATTGAGTACATATACTCGATGTCGAGTAGATCCTGAAGTCCCAAACACAGATCCCACGAAGGTAAGCCGAGGTAAAGACATTTCTTCCCCTATTTCCATTAAAGATTTATCTATACATGGGAGAGGTTTGCCTTGGTATGTGCGATTATGCAGGGTTGCCAATGATGATCCAAAGGAATATGAAGTAGGAGACAAGGTCTATGTCTCCAAATCTAAGAATCATTGGTTTCCAAAAAATTCAATCACAAGAAGTTGGAACCTTTCACGGTGCACAAGATCCATTCCAGAGGACTACAACTGATGGACAAGAATGGAGTCTTATTCGAGGCCCAGTCTACATGGGCGCTGCAGATGCCACCTTGAGCTTAAACGGAAAAACTCAGCATAACGACTATACAATCTAGAGCTTGTAACAAAATACTTAAGTTTTTAGATTTTTAGACATGTTTACTTTTGGTTTTTGGTTTTGAAACATTATTTTTGGGTTTTGCTATTGTGGATATTATCTGTCTAATGAATCTTGCAGGTACGAAAAAGTTGCAGAAGTACTCGACGTCGAGTACACTACACGATGTCGACCACTGTTATCGAGCATAGGGGTTGTGGTCGAGAAATGGCCATCCCTAAGACTCCTATACAACACGATGTCGAGTAAGGATCTGATCGATATCGGCCAGTCTACTCGATATCGACCACTTCTGCAGCAACATCAACACTTGATTCCGAGCATCTGCACATCTGTCTGCTGAGTCTCTTTCTTTACCCTTGTTTTAATACAGTGAGGACACTGTAATGTTTAAGTATGGGGCCGGGGAAGGGCTTACTTTGTGCATATTTGATTTTATTTGACCATATGTGTGCATATTTAAAGTTTATTTCTCGAATTGCTTATACATGGCTACTTTGGATTTCATATTTTATTTATGTGCTTACATGCTATTTTCCAAAGTTTATTTTTATCACCCCATTAAAAATTTTGAATTAGTGTCATGGAAGTTTTATTGAACTCGACGATGCAAAATTGGATTCATTAGAGATATAGCATGAAATTTCCTAGTAAAGGTAAGTCATAATAAAGTGCATTATTTTCTTGAAAACCATGAAATGAGGTAAATTTAAAGTTGCTTTTGACATGTTGCATAATAAGAGGACGCAGGACTTTATTTTCCATACATTCTTACCTTATTCGTAGCCATACCTATGCTTACTTGCATCACACAAGCCATATGATGCCTTATTTCATATATTTGCTCCACATGATCTAAATATTGCCCATTCTTTACCTTATTTCCTTATCCGGAGATTATGTTGAGAATAGAAGTTACCTTTGGAGATATTATATGGTGTTTGTGTTGTCGTTATTATCATTAGAGTTTGGCAGGAAATTGAAAGTTTATAGAAAATTTAATGAGAAAAAGAAAATCCGGTCACCTCAAAAGATAAAGGTAGATTGACCCTGTCTGCGTCGAGATAATAGTTCCGCAGGATGGGATACCAATGTGAGGAGTCCGAAGCACTAAGTATCCGGGGTTGTTCATGACACCCATGTCTGCGACTCACGAGAAGGCAGTGCTAAGGTTAGAGAGGTAACAACATTATATTGGAAAAAAAAAGCAATGAGCGACGAGAGAAAGGTGAGAAATCCAAGGAAGAATGAATGTGGTATAAAAGTTTGGAAATTACTCCATTTGCCCGGATCATTAACATCACATGGCCAAAAATTGCCCACTTTAAGCCTTTTACCAATCTACTCCTTATTGAGCTTAAATAATGTCCTCTTGATTATTGTTGCTTTATCACTCATGAAATTGTTTTTGCATAACCCTCATTTTGTGTGTGAAATCACTTTTATTAACAGACATGGATTTCTGGCATAAGTGCCTTTCCAAGATGGTAATTGATTGCAGGGACATATGACAATGAATCTAATATGTTGAGAGTTTTGATTTCTCCTCATGTATGATCATTAAAAGTATTGCTTGAGGGCAAGCAAGTTTAAGTATGAGGTGTTTGTTGTGAGCCTAATTTGCCATATTTTACATTGACTTTTATATCGATTTTTGCATGCATTTCATATCATTGGGTTAGAATTATAAAGAATCTATGTAGTTTATGCTTATTTGCCAATTATAGCGGTCTACACTAGTTTCTGATTAATTTCGCAGAAATTGAGGCATTTTACAGCAATTCGGAGAAGGGAAAGAAACCATCAAGATGCTCAAGGTCAACTACAGAAAGTCCAAGATCAAGTAGCAGCTGAACCATAGCATATCAAGCAAAAATCAAGGGAAAAATCACTCAACAAGACTAGTCGATATCGGCCACTCTGGTCAATATCGACCACTTTTGGTCGAAATTCACCAGTCGAGCACTTAACGAGGAGCATGCCACTCGAGAGCACATATCTACTTGATATCGAGTAGTGTACTCGATGTCGAGTACCCGTCGAGTCCAGATTCTAGCCGAGCTCGAGCACATTCCGAGGAGAAGAAGAGTTCTACTCGATGTCGACCACTTTGGTCGATGTCGAGTACTTCCCAGCGTCAATCCGAGTCGAAATCGAGTGAAGGTCCGAGGATGTGGATTACTTGCAAGCCAAGTCATGGGGAATTCTATCAACTTGGAGAGAAGATATATCAAGATCTATCCACATTAGATATTTCCCTTGTTTACTTAAGGATTTATTTGTTTTATTTACAAGTTTTATCTTAAGCTCTTAGATAGATAGTTTTAGATATAGATAGATTTGCTCTTTCCTTGGATAGCAAGGTTTGTAGCCTATAAATAAAGCCCTAGGGGGCTGATTTTGATTCATTCAAATTTTATTCCACAACACACAAACAATATAGAGTTAGAGGGAGAGTGGAGGCCGAGTGGACTTAAGGGCGAGACGAGACATTTTTGGCGATATTTGGTTGTAAGCTCTCTATTTCCGATTTAATGCAAGTTAGTTTCTTTATGTTATTGATGTGTGTTTCTATGATGAAGAGCGAGTAGTCTCCCAACTTCTAGGGTCGGGGTGAGCCCGACGGTGGCCATGTAGGGTTAAGCGATAAAGGTATGATTTTTATATGCGATTTCATCTTCTATCCCAATTGCATGATTCTTCTACGACAGTAGTAGGTGATCTTTATTTGTATTATTGGAGCGAAAGTGATCTTAATATGAATTGGGATTAATTATGTGAAAATGATTAGTAACAATTAGGGTTTATGCGAAAGCCTCTATATTCCTATTTGTTAATGACGACAGTTATTTGATGAAAGGCATGATCTTTTATACCTTTAGCATGATCTTTATATGGTTATCGTTGTGGCACTGAAACCCCGATTCTAGGAGCTTTTATATTATTGAATTAATTCCCACCAATTTTGTATTATTTATGTTTTATTTTCGTCACAAGTTATGTTTTCTGCACTTACAAAGAACTCGACGTCGACTGAGATCTACTCGATATCGAGTAATCTGGTCGATATCGAGTACTGTGTTACTCTACATTTCTCTATTTTCGTCGTCTGTTGCACGATTTTGCAGGTTTACTCGACTGAGTAGTCGATATCGAGTACTTTACTCGATATCGAGGACTCTGCTGGTCGATTTCGAGAGAATTCAGGGATTGAAAAGGCGAGCACTAACACGCTTCCTCGTGGATACGATCCTGAATACCCTACCACTACAGTGGGAGGGTTTCTTGTATTTTATTTGCTTGGACAGGGAGTTAGTTAGATTTATATTTCATATTTATTTCGCATACTTGATTCCCCTTCTAAGACCAATCCATCGTTTCGTCTTTCAGGGTGAATGGAAACAACCTCAACATGAGTTGATCATCATTAAATCCTTGAGGTCTGAGTAGATCACTGACACTAACGAATTTAGTAAGATGCTTATTTGGCTCATCTCCAATCATCCCATGGAAAACTGGAAGAATTAGTAACCAATCAGCTTTGTATCCCAATTTGGAGCCTTTAGGGAGTTCAGGTAATGTAATCGCAAGGTGTTGCGAATTCAGATTAGGTTCCCTTATGTCTCTCAGTGTCCTTCGGAGAGGATGTTCAGCATTTTCGGCCATCTTTGTTTAACCTTCAAACAGACTCAACAAAGATTGATTAGTAACCAAAAAGTAATCCATCAAGGTGAATTACCCAAGATAACAATAAGAAAAAAAAAGAGGAAATAAAGTAATTCTCCCCGGCAACGGCGCCAAAATTTGGTTTGGTGCAGAGTGTCGTTACTTTTCTTCAACACCAAAAAAAAAACCCAAACCAACAACTCAACTAGTAACCTAGTAACTAGTATAGTGGAAAAGTAAGGGGCTGATCCTAAACAGAGAATACCTTTCCTGTCTATCAAACCGCTATCAGAAGAGAACAATATCAAAGAGTGATTGAATATCAAAACAATGAACTCAGCAAAAGTAACAATGATGAATTTGTGATAATTATGAATGAGATAGTTTCTCCTACAATTCATCAACAATGGTTATGTGTTTAATCCTTGACTCTATCTATCTTTCCTTGTTTGGTTCATCTAATGGCGGATCACTCCAACCTTAAGCAATTTGACAATATCAATAACACAAACAACCACAGATAGGGGCACAACTCCCTAATCCCAATTGGTATAATTGATAAAATAGAATTGTCAATGTCCTACACAGCCAATCGATGCTTTTAGGGGATCAATTGGTTATGTTGTGCTACTAATCCAATTAACTTGCAATGGTTAATCAAACTCTTAGCAGGAAAGCAAATTCCGTCAAGGTGGCCAATCAAAAGGGAATACATGCAATCAAACAATAACAAACAAAGTCATTGAATCAATCAAACTTATAATAGATAGAAATTAAGTCTCACAAATCATATAACCATGTCTCAGAATTGCAGGCGAAACAAAAGAGGTTTAGTTCCTTATGAAAAGTCTTCCTCTTAATATCTCCATAGAAGTTCTCTCTCTATTAGGTCTCTTCTAGAAACTCCCACTCTATGCCAAAGGCGGCCAAAACATACTAAATAACTTTAACCTAATTAGTTTCCAAAAGACGGAATAGCAATTTCGTATCAGCACGGACGGCGAGCGCCGTGTATCAGGCGGCGGGCACCATTTCATCAGTAGCGATCTTCTTCAACTTCTTACTTCTGAATCCAAGCTAACTTCCTCCACGCCTCTTTCTTGTCTTCTTCACATGTTTCCTCAGGTTCCTACCTCTCCAAACTCATCCTTGGCAAGCCATAGATGCATCCTTCCAGCGTCGGGACATAAATCTGCAGATAAACACAAAAAGAGCGTAGATTCCAAACTTGCAAGACTCAACACTACTGACTCGAACTACTCAAATAAACATGAAATAAGTTATCCTAAATTCATTAAAAACTACCTATAATACCTATATAAAATATGAATTATCACCTCTCCTTCACGGTGGAGTTAAAGCTATTATCCCTCCTCTTACACTTCTTACTCGAAAGAAGGAAATAGTAAAAAACTCACCTTTGGAGAAAAAGAAGTTGACAAGCCGATCCGTTGCCACTGATGCAACTTCTGACTTTAAGTGTCATGTCCCTCTCAAGAAGGAAGTGGTGACACGGTCCATGCGCAGTGATGCTAGTCCTGTTCCTGTGGCGAAGAAGAGAGAGTTGAGAAGCTTTCATGCTGTTGATCAGCCTAACAAGAAAAAGCAACGAGTGGTACCATCTCAGCAATCTTCAAAGAGTGAAGCTTCCTCTAAGAGTAATGAAGAAGCAAAGAGTGCGGACAAAGTTCCAGATCATGGTGACAAGCTAAAGAGGTCCGAGTTTAAGCTGCCTATACCTGTTCTGCCCAAAGATGATATGGGTGGTAAACGTAGTGCCCCTCTTTCTAGGTCTGAACACGATTTGATGCCTTCTTTTATGCTTTGAAGTGATGGTCTTCCTGGTTGGGATAAAGATTTGTTTGGAAAAGCTGATTTTCTTGAAGGAATTATCAACTCTTTTAAGGCATCCTTTGATAAGATTGAAGCACAGTTGAAAGAGTGTGTTTCTAAGATCCTCATACTTGAGCAGAGAATTGCTTCACTAGAATCTCATCTACCTAATCATAGTGATGGCAGTGAAGCTGCTCTATAAAAGCAACGCGATGCATTGGATGAATCTCTGAAGGATGTTCTTGCTTGTATTAGGAATAACTGCTCTCAACTGTTTGAGCATGGGCATCTTTTTTAATGTTTACATGAAACCGATGCCACGGCTATTTCCATGATTCTGAACATACAGATTATGATGTTCGTCCATCAACTAATATGTCAACTTCAATAGAGGGTAATGCTGATTGCACTGCTGATGGGACATATGTTATGGTTTCACCTGATAAAGTTGATGACAGTGTTGTCCCTTCTACTGATGTTGTTGTGTCACCTGGATTAATTCAAGATTGCAGTCCTTCTCCTCCTGTTTTTGCTATTTTAGCTGATAACATTGCTGACGACGGTGCTTTTGCTCTTGCTGAAGTCCTTGCTTCTAAGGCTGAAACTGGTGACATTGTTGTTCCTCTTACTAATGTTGTTGTCTCAAGTGAAGTGCTTGTTTTAGATGATAAACTTAATCACAATGTTGTTCCTGCTCCTGAAGTGCTTGTTTCACCGGATGTACCTACTGGCAGTGTTGTCCCTCCAACCGATGTTGTGTCATATGAGGGAATTCAAGCTACTACTACTGCTTCTATTGATAACATTTACCAGTGGTTTTGCTGCTCCCACTGAATTTATTGTTTTAGGTTCCACCGATATTGCTCTTTCTGTTGCTCCTATTGTTGTTCTTTCTTCACATGAGTGCTTTAATGGCATTAGTTCGTCAAAAGAGGTGTTTGGTGACAGTGTTGGAGCTGCTACTATCGTTGTTGGTTCGTTTATTTATTTATTGGTGTTTAATTATTTATTATTTTATTAATTAATTAATTATGATTTATTAATTATTTAATTGTTTAGCTAACTCCGTTAATTGAATATTTAAAGGTCAATTTATATGTGTCGATATTTAAAAAGGGTTCGGTTTTAAGGTATATAAATTGAATTATTCTCAAGTGTTGAAATTTATTAAGTCCTTAGAATGATGATTTTAATTAACGTAAAGTATGCCGGGATTGTTTTAATCGAATATTTTTGAAGTAGTTTAAAGATTTACTCCCTCCGATTTTTAATATAAGGCGTTTGACTTTTGTTCACGTATTTTAAGGAGCTAAGAACTATATAAAATGTTGATTTTTTTAATTAATTTTTTTACATTATAATACTTATTAAATCATAAGTATTATAATGTAAAAAAAATTAATTAAAAAATTAATATTTTATATAGTTTTTAGCTCCTTAAACTACATGCACAAAAGTCAAACGCCTTATATTTCCCATCGGAGTGAGTAATATTTTATGAACTAGAAATGAGCTAAGTATGATTTTGAGGTAAATTGTTTTAACTAGCAAGCGGACTTATGAGATTATATGGATTGAAAGTATGGTTGATTTAGTTATGGAAATGAGAATGGAATAAGATGATATAAGATGCTTGTTGTGAGCCTAATTTGCAATGTTTTACACTTACTTTTATATCGATTTCTGCATGCATTTGGGTTAGAATAATACAGAATCTGTGTAGTTTACACTTATTTGCAATATATGGAGGTCTACACAAGTTTTGGTTATATTTCGCAGAAATCGGACGCACTTTGGAACTTAAAGGAAACTCATGGAGAAGCTAAGAATGATGCAGCTGGAGAAAAGGCCATTTTTCACCATTCCTCGTTCTGAATCAAGCTTTGATGTCTTCATGAGAGTTGTAGCCCTCGGAAAGAGCTTTACAACGCATGGTCATATACGTCAATCCGACGAACGAGGACTCGGGAAAGTGCGTTTTAAGAACAGAACAGAAAGCTGAGAGATTTACTCGATATCGAGTACCTTTACTCGAGATCGACCAAAAATGTCCAAGGAGTGCCTGGTCGAGGAAGAGCTGATCGAGAAGCCGAAGCCGAAGACATGCCGGGTTACACTCTACTCGAGATCGAGTAAACCTACTCGAGATCGAGAAACCCGGAAGCCGGCACCCGAGCATGTCGAGAAGATCTACCCGACGCTGCTGAGAAGACCTAGTCGACGAGCCACTTTTACTCGAGATCAAGTAAGTGTACTTGAGATCGACGACGCCCAGGAGCCATGTCCGAGCCTGTCGAGCACCAGCAACCCGAGACGCCGAACCACCCAGTCGACAACAATTCTACTCGATCTCGACTAGCCTTACTCGAGATCGAGGAGGACTCCAGAAACCGCGTGACGCATTTTGGGGCAGTTCTACTCGGATTGGGATTCCTTGGGCTCGAAGTTTGCCGATTCTATCCGATCTATCAAGATACATCAAGGAAGAGAGAGATCTATCCACTTTAAGGACTTTTAGATATATTTTCCTTATTTAGATTTAATTATGTTGTTGCTTTTATTTATCATTAATGCTTTTAGATATAGTTTTAGATATAGATAAAGATTTCTAGCCTTGAGTAGCAAGGTTTAGAAGCCTATAAATAAAGCCCTAGGGGGCTGATTTCTATTCATTCAATTCCAGAGAGAGAAGTAAGTAGGAGAAGTAGAGAGAGAGAGTGAGCGGCCGATCGGAGTTGTGAAGCGAGAGCGGAATTGGCTTCAAGCGGTTGTAAACTTTGGTTTATTTTAATGCAATTAGTTTTTTTCAATCGATGATGTTTGAGGTTGCGATGAAGCGCGAGTAGTCCACCCACTTCTAGGGTTGGGGCGAGCCCGACGATAGCCATGCATAATTGAGGTAAAGATCCGACTTTTATCAAGTTTTGAGCATCTACTACTTGTTTATGTATTTATTACCCATCTAATGGAGGTCCATGCCAACAAATTGGATTGTAAACATAAAATCGTTAGAGACAATTAGGGTTTCTTGAAAGAGTTGTCTAATTGTTGGAAAAGGCGAAAGATAGTCCTTTGATGCGATTCACATGATTATCTGTTTGGTTCTGCCTTATGCATGCTTGGTTATCGTTGTTGCAAACCCCAATCTTGGAAGTCTTTTACATACAGTTTATTTCGAGATCCCAAAGCATTTGTTTTTATTTCCTTTCGTTTTAGTTTCTGCCCTTACTCGAGATCGAATAGCACTCGTCGATCTCGACTACTGATTTTCGACCAAGGTCGTTGTAGCTTCTGTGTGCAGGTACTCGACAAGCCAAGCCGAAGTCGAACAAGACTCTACTCGATCTCGAGTAAGGCCTTGTCGAGATCGACTAGCCCTGTGCCTGTGACTGCTACGCTGTTCGACTGTCCGATCTTCTGTCGAGTTGCTGTACTCGAGATCTAGGACCCCTGTAGTCGACTTCCGTGAGATTTCACCGCTGCCTAGGATCCGCTGACACGCTTCCTCGTGGATCGATCCTGACTTCCCACTACTGCATCAGGAGGAGGTCTTGTAATTATTTGCAAGGGACGGAATCTGGTTTGTTGTGATTTATTTATATTTTAATTTTCATACTCGATTTCCTCCTTCAACAAATTGGCGCCGTTGCCGGGGAAGCTATCATTTGCGCCTTAGGTAGTTAGATCTCACGTTTTCTTTGAGTTTTCTTCTACAGGTATATGCAGGACACCCTCGAGTATTTCGAAAGGGAAAGAGAGAGACAGTATGCAAAAGAATTTGAATATTTTAGATGGATATACATCGTTGATGAGGAGGCATGGCTTGAAGGTGTACGCGCATTCAGGAAGCTACGAGATTCGTCAAAACCACCGCCAGAAGCCCTAATCCCGCTAGAAGGAGGATCTGAACCTGAGGTCGACCTTGACCAACACCTAGTCGATGTCGACCCATCTCCAATCGATATCGATCTATCTCTAGTCGATACCCAAGTATGTCCTTCCGCTATCTCAATTCCAACTTTGTCCTCTGTCTTTGAAAAACCATTTGAAGAACCTCAAGAAGAAGAAGAGCCAGAAAAGAAGAAGTTGAACATCGTTGCCCATGTTGTTTCAAAGTCACTTTTGCCTTATAAGGTGAAGGCTATCCCCGACGATTTTGAGCAACCGATGTTCATATTCAAGTATGGGGTCCTTGCAAAGTGGCATGAAGCTCCGCATGATGAGGTGGAAATATCTTTTCCCACTCCACCGTTTTGCTGTGGTGGAGACGCGCAAACAAATCAACCAATGGAGCGGAAGAGGTATGATGATGAGGTATGCAAATTTCCTTTATATATTCCTTTATGCATGCCAGCTGGAGCCCAGGAAGATGGATGGGTGGAGCCATGGAGCGTCCACTGGGGGAGGTTTAAGCTTCTTCATATGATGCCCCCGGATGACATCCCACGCTTCCCACCATCGGAGGAACCACCAGATCCACCTATACCTCCGGACAAAGATGAGCCAGGCTAATGCTTAATGGAGAAAGTTGGCCTAGCGACTATAAAATCTAGAGCTTGTAAATAGACATTTATTTTTGGGACTTTTGGACATTGTTGCTTTTGTTTGTTTTTGGTTTTGAACATTTAGTCTTTCTATTGTAGGTATATGTCTTCTACACTTTTCAGGTCCATGGATAGAAGCAAGCTATATTCAGACTCGGCCCAGGCATTCTTTCATTCGATATTAAGAGGCCCTACACACCTGTCTAGTGAGTTTCTTTCTTTACCCTTGTTTTTATACAGTGAGGACACTGTAATGTTTAAGTATGGGGTGGGGGAAGGGCTTACTTCATGCATATTTAATCTATTTTGACATATGTGTGCATATTTAGAGTTTAATTCTTGAATTGCTCATACATGGCTATTTTGGAAGGCATTATTGATTTATGTACTTATATGCATGTTTTCCAAAAGTTTGATAAAAATGACCCCCATTGAAAATTTTTGAATAATGTCATGGAAGCTATATTGAACTCGACGATGCAAAAATGGATTCATTAGAGATATAACATGAAATTGCCTAGTAAAGGGGAATCACAATAAAGTGCATAATTTATGAAAACCATGAAATGAGGTAAAATTTGATGTTGCTTTTGACATGTTGCATGATAAGATGATGGAGGACTTTATATTTCCATATATGCTCATATTTTGAAATCCAAGCCTTACTTATGCTTATGCATCACAAAAGCCATACTATGCCTTATTTCATATTGCTCCACATGATCTAAATATTGCCATTCTTTACCTTATCCGGGGATTATGTTGAGAATGATGTTACATTATGGAGATTATTATATGGTTGTTGTATTGTTATCATTATTGGAGTTTGGCGGGAAATCGTTTGAAAAATATATGGAAATTTAATGAGTGAAAGAAAATCCGATCAAAGATCGACCCTGCTCTCTGAGATAATAGTTTGGAGAGATGGGACACATTGTGAGGAGTCCAAAGCACTAAGTATCTGAGGCCATTCACGACACCCATGTTTGCGACTCGCGAGAAGGCAGTGCTGAGGTTAGAGAGGTAAAAGCATTATTATTGAGAAAAAGCAGTATGAAAGGTGATGAATCTTATGGAGAAAGAATGTGGTATGAAATTAAGTTTTGGAAATACTCCATTTCCCCGGATCATTAGCACCACATTGCCAGAAATTGCCCACCTTTAGCCTTTTACCAATCTACTCCTTATTTGAGCTTAAATTAAAGTCCTCTTGACTATCAATGCTTTGTCACATGAATTGTTTTTGCATAACCCTCCTTTTGTGAGTAGATGTTGCTTTTGTATAATTGCACATGCATGGATTTGTGACACAAGTACCTTTTCGAGAATGGTAATTGATTGCAGGGACATATGAGAATGAATCCAATATGTTGAGAGTTTGAATTCTTCCCCTGAATGACAAATAAAAGTATTGCTTGAGGACAAGCAAGCTTAAGTATGGGGTGTTTGTTGTGAGCCTAATTTGCCATGTTTTACACTTACTTTTATATCGATTTCTGCATACATTGCATGCATTTGGGTTAGAATAATACAGAATCTGTGTAGTTTACACTTATTTGCAATATATGGAGGTCTACACAAGTTTTGGTTATATTTCGCAGAAATCGGACGCACTTTGGAGCTTAAAGGAAACTCATGGAGAAGCTAAGAATGGTGCAGCTGGAGAAAAGGCCATTTTTCACCATTCCTCGTTCTGAATCAAGCTTTGATGTCTTCATGAGAGTTGTAGCCCTCGGAAAGAGCTTTACAACGCATGGTCATATACGTCAATCCGACGAACGAGAACTCGGGAAAGTGCGTTTTAAGAACAGAGCAGAAAGCTGAGAGATTTACTCGATATCGAGTACCTTTACTCGAGATCGACCAAAAATGTCCAAGGAGTGCCTGGTCGAGGAGGCGCTGATCGAGAAGCCGAAGACGAAGACATGTCGGGTTACAATCTACTCGAGATCGAGTAAACCTACTCGAGATCGAGAAACCCGGAAGCCGGCACCCGAGCATGTCGAGAAGATCTACCCGACGCTGCCGAGAAGACCTAGTCGACGAGCCACTTTTACTCGAGATCAAGTAAGTGTACTCGAGATCGACGACGCCCAGGAGCCATGTCCGAGCCTGTCGAGCACCAGCAACCCGAGACGCCGAGCCACCCAGTCGACAACAATTCTACTCGATCTCGACTAGCCTTACTCGAGATCGAGGAGGACTCCAGAAACCGCGTGACGCATTTTGGGGCAGTTCTACTCGGATTGGGATTCCTTGGGCTCGAAGTTTGCCGATTCTATCCGATCTATCAAGATACATCAAGGAAGAGAGAGATCTATCCACTTTAAAGACTTTTAGATATATTTTCCTTATTTAGATTTAATTATGTTGTTGCTTTTATTTATCATTAATGCTTTTAGATATAGTTTTAGATATAGATAAAGATTTCTATCCTTGAGTAGCAAGGTTTAGAAGCCTATAAATAAAGCCCTAGGGGGCTGATTTCTATTCATTCAATTCCAGAGAGAGAAGTAAGTAGGAGAAGTAGAGAGAGAGAGTGAGCAGCCGATCGGAGTTGTGAAGCGAGAGCGGAATTGGCTTCAAGCGGTTGTAAACTTTGGTTTATTTTAATGCAATTAGTTTTCTTTCAATCGATGATGTTTGAGGTTGCGATGAAGCGCGAGTAGTCCACCCACTTCTAGGGTTGGGGCGAGCCCGACGATAGCCATGCATAATTGAGGTAAAGATCCGACTTTTATCAAGTTTTGAGCATCTACTACTTGTTTATGTGTTTATTACCCATCTAATGGAGGTCCATGCTAACAACTTGGATTGTAAACATAAATCGGTAGAGACAATTAGGGTTTCTTGAAAGAGTTGTCTAATTGTTGGAAAAGGCGAAAGCTAGTCCTTTGATGCGATTCACATGATTATCTGTTTGGTTCTGCCTTATGCATGCTTGGTTATCGTTGTTGCAATCCCCAATCTTGGAAGTCTTTTACATACAGTTTATTTCGAGATCCCAAAGCATTTGTTTTTATTTCATTTCGTTTTAGTTTCTGCCCTTACTCGAGATCGAATAGCACTCGTCGATCTCGACTACTGATTTTCGACCAAGGTCGCTGTAGCTTCTGTGTGCAGGTACTCGACAAGCCAAGCCGAAGTCGACCAAGACTCTACTCGATCTCGAGTAAGGCCTTGTCGAGATCGACTAGCCCTGTGCCTGTGACTACTACGCTGTTCGACTGTTCGATCTTCTGTCGAGTTGCTGTACTCGAGATCTAGGACCCCTGTAGTCGACTTCCGTGAGATTTCACCGCTGCCTAGGATCCGCTGACACGCTTCCTCGTGGATCGATCTTGACTTCCCACTACTGCATCAGGAGGAGGTCTTGTAATTATTTGCAAGGGACGGAATCTGGTTTGCTGTGATTTATTTATATTTTAATTTGCATACTCGATTTCCTCCTTCAACAAATTGACCCTGCTGTCGATCCGACGCTGAGGGATGAGCCAATCTACACTGAGGATATGGATGAGGATGATGACGACGACGAGGCAGACAGTGTCCATGCCTCCCACCACTCACACTACTCCCATCATCCTTCCCAGTCCCCACAGTAGCTCCCTTCCCACCACTCCTATCACTCCCAGCGGCAGCATCATTCCAGCGGATCATCTGGTGTAGTGCTTACAGAGTTAGCATTCCTCCGGGAACAGATGAACAACCTATCACTGAGCCATGACGCGATGAGGACAGAAATGAGGGAAGGCTTTGACAGACTGAACCAGCGGGCCTGGCCATACCCACATCAGTATTTCCAGCAGGGGCCCAACTATCAGCATGGCGGTCCTTCACAGCAGCAGCCTGGTAGCTCTTCCCATGGAGGAGCTTCTGACTATCAGGCTGGCTCTCATCTTCCCCACTTTGGTCCACCACCAGATCCCCACCAGTGACAGCTCTGTGAGTCTCTTTTCCCTTCCCTTTGATTTTATTTATTTAACAGTGAGGACACTGTATGTTTTAAGTATGGGGTGGGAGAAAAGACTGTACAGGGAACTTTATGTGGTTATATGCTGCCAGTACTTTATGTGTATCTTTTAAAGTCTTGTTTCATGGTTTGTAATAAATTTCTAGGACATGGCACAACTTTGGTATTAAAGTTATTAGTTGCATTTTTATTTGTTCCTTTTTGCATGTTTAAAGTTTTATGCATACTTTAGTCTTGTCTTTTGATTTACATAAAAAAAATATAATAAAAAAAAATAGAAAATGTCGAAAAATGACAAAAAAAAATGCATGTTTAAATTTTTGCATTGTTTTATACCCTAACTTAGATGTCCTATGATGATAAATAATGACTGACTTGATCATATAAATCCTATGGCGTGTTTGGAAGGTTTAGCCTAAGTCCTCAAAATGGTTTTTATGTGGATTGTGAACTTGTGATGAAATTGAGCACATATGATCCTAAGCTAAAGGTTAAAATCCAACAAAAATTGTCCCAGTGAGAATTTTGGCCTTATAGGGAGAACATTAAAAAATCCCTCTGCTTTCTTGAGTGTATTTACTCTTCCTATGCATCTCTAAATGTTGTGATAGTTATTCAAAACCAATGCATTTATATGTTTATGTTGATGAGAATTAAATGATGGAGGCACCTTTTTAAGCCAATTTTATCCTCTCTTTACCTACCCTGCATTATCTCTGCTTGAAGCCAGAACATTAGCCTGAGACTTTTATTGTAAACTCCACAAAATTATCCTTAGCCAAATTGAGCCTGACCCCCATTTGGGAATTAAGACTTAGAGTTGGTAGGAATGATGATTTGTGGAAAGTATGAGCTTATGTTGCATTTCAAGAAGGAAGGATTGTTGAAATTATTGAGATATGGGATGGTTTTAAATTTTTATCTTGCTATGCATATTATGTAAAAGGATTTTTGACTCACATTATAAATGCACTATTAATGTTATTTGGTTTTTATTTTCGAAAAAAAAATCCGAAAAAAAAAGAGAAGAAGAAAAAGTACATATGTTTGTGAATAAAGTGCATGAGCCAAATTTACCTTATTTCTTTCATTTGCAAGATACATACTTTGGAGAGGTTGAGAAAGTTTGAAAGGTTACATACTTCATTGAGATAAATTGGAGAGTTTGGTTGATGCATATGATTGAGAAGTTATGGTTTGGTTGTGTTGGAGATTTAGGAGTCTTGATTCCCGAATTTTATTTAGCACTACGTGGCCAAATAATTCCATACCTTATATTTCTTACCAAGCCCTATTACAACCCTGCCGAATGGAATCTTCTTTGAAGACTTCTATTGAGCGAAGTCCTCCTGATAATTCTTGTTTCATTTACATAATTGGTTGCGAAGTGGATTTATGTTTAAATTGCAATATTTATGAGATTGTGTATGGAATTGAGTTAAGAGTTGATCTTCATAGCCTAAACACATTTGAGAGTTGAGTGTAAACACATTATCCCTGTGAGGTTGGATTTATACTGCCTATGTCTATGGATCGCTCATATATGTGTGATGACGTTAAATTCACTTGTCTTACATTGCTACTACTTGAGATGTTGCTTTTGACAAAGGCGAAGACTTGAAGGATGTGTTGTAGGTTTTGGTTATTGTTTGGTTATTGCTTGAGGACAAGCAAGTCTAAGTATGGGGTGATTTGATGTCTCCAAAGTAGCCATGTTTTTATGCATATTTTAGTTCCATATTCTTTACATTTTGCATATTTCGGGTTGGGAATATATCGAATTTATGTAGTATATGCTTATTTGTCAGAAATGGAGATCTACATAAGTTTCTGTTTAATATTGCAGAATATGAAAACATTTCGGGGGAAAACCAAGAAGCAAAGACGGAAGCAGCAAGTCTAGCAAGTCTACTCGAGCTCGACTAAGTTCTCATCGATATCGACAAGTGCCAGACCACATTCCCCGAGCCATGTCGAAGAGATGCTGCTCGACAACACCAGGCCAAGCCATGATCAACACTTCTACTCGAGATCGACAAGACTGTCGTCGAGATCGAGGAACCCCAGGAGCCTGTGTCTGAGCATGTCGACAAGAGGCTACCCGATACACCAAGTCGGCCAAGTCGATGATCCATTATTACTCGAGATCGAGGAGCGTCTTCGATGTCGACAAGCCCACATCCGAGCCTGTCGAGAAGGGTTGCTCGACAACCCCGGAAGACCAAGTCGATGATCCACCCCTACTCGAGATCGAGAAGCTCTCCTCGAGATCGACGAACGCCAGGAGCCATGACCTAGCCACACCGAGGACCTGCCAGCCGAGACGCCGAGCCAAGCCCAGTCAACAACACTCCTACTCGAGATCGAGTAAGCTTTACTCGAGATCGACGAAGGTTCCCGAAGCCGCGTAACGCGTTGATGCAGTCCTACTCGGAGTTGGAGTCCTTAGAGCCGAGGATAGCCGAGTCTATCCGAATTATCAACATCTATCATGAAGAAGATAGTTTTATCCACTTGAGACATTTTAGATATTATTTCCTATTTAGATTTAATTCCCTTATTGCTTTTATTTATCATTAAGTCTTTTAGATATAATTTTAGATATAGATAGATGTTTCTATCCTTGAGTAGCAAGGTTTAGAAGCCTATAAATAAAGCCCTTGGGGCTGATTTCTAGTCATTCAATTTCAGAGATACAATTACACATAGAGGTTTTAGGAGTTCAAAGGTTTTAAGGTTTTGGCAGTTTACGAAAGTAGATTGCCGGGATTGTAAAGGCTTTGAATTTAGTTAATGCAAGTTATTTCTTTCAATTCAATGTCTGCGATTGCGATGAGGCGCGAGTAGTCCACCTACTTCTGGGGTTGAGGTGAGCCCAACGAGAGCCATGTCGGCGGGTTAGCGATTGCAAAAGGAGGTATTTTGTCGTTATCTTAATCTATTCCCTATGTGCTTCATCTTTGATTGAGAAATTGAAGAACTCATGTTGTGAAACTTGGGTAGTAATTAGGATTTCTATTCGAAAGATTATAAATGCTAATTATGAAAAGGAATAGATGCAATTAGGGCTATTTGTCGCGAGATTTATATTCCTACTTGTCGGATTAGGTGAAGGCCGGGCCTTTTCCTTTATCGATAAAGTTACCGCCTTTTGTGATTTATATTCCGCTTGCATGGTAATCGTTGTCGCAAACCCTAATCTTGGAAGTTTTCTAAATTCATAAAGTTACAGAAACCAAAACTACTTTGTTTTTACTTTCTGCCCTAGTCGATCTCGACCAAGCCTGGTCGATCTCGACTACTAATCTCCGATCCCAGATCGTCGTAGCTTATTTGTGCAGGAACTCGACAAGCCCAACCCGAAGTCGACGAGGACTGTACTCGAGCTCGAGTAGCCCTTTGTCGAGATCGAGTAGCCCCTTGTTGAGATCGAGTAGCCCTTGCCGAGAGCTGCTGCACTGTTCGACTAGCCTGATCTCCTGTCGACTAACCCTAGTCGAGATCTAGCACCTGTTGTCGACATCTATCCGTGAGATTCCACCGCTGCCTAGGATCTGCTGACCAGCTTCCTCGTGGATTCGAACCTGACTTTCTCTTACTACATTGGAGGGAGTCTTGAACATTATTTGCTGGGATTTGATCGGTTTGCTTTACTTTATTTGCTTACTGTTTTGCATTCTCGATTTCCTCTTACAACAAATTGTTGGCGCGAATGATAGCTTCCCCGGCAACGGCGCCAATTTGCTCGTATTTGGTTTTGTCACGGCTTTGCTGTGGCAACTGTGTACCATTTTGTGTTTGTTGTTGTTGTTTTGACGAAACTTGTTTTATGCGCCCTAGAAGTAGGACAAGTTACGGTCCCCAATGGATTTTTCGAACATTTAGGGTATGAAATCTCTTCTTTTTAGTACTAACACTTTGTTTTGAAACTCAGCCCGTACTTGAATTGCAAGATCCGAAAGAAGGTATCCAATCCTTCAAAATGTGACTCGGGTTCCTTAACTCTGGTTGTTAGAGTGATCACCCAGGAGATTACATCACAGGATAATATGTTGCTTACTAGCCAGGTTTCGAACCCAGAAATTAAAAATGCACTTTTCTCCGTGACAACCGACAAGACTCCATGTACTGACGGTTGCCAGCGGGTTTCTTCCAGGCGTACTGGAAGACGGTGGGTCCTTCGGTTATTAAGGCTTCAAAAGCCTTCTTTACCTCAAGCAAACTTCTAAAGCAAATTAATCATACCTTCATCACACTTCTTCCCAAGAGAGACAAATTAATCCACCCTCTACAAGGTGCTTTTACAAAAGAACGATCCATTCATGATAATATTCTTATAGCACACTAATTTTCTATAATTTTTGATTAAAAAAGGGTAAATAAGGTCTGGTTGCTTTAAAACTTGATATGGAAAAGGCTTACGAAAGAAATGAGTGGCCCTTTTTGCTTCAAGTTATGTCCAGTTTTGGGTTCGCCCCTAAGTTCATCTCATGTATCAAAGAATGCGTGTCTACGGTTTCTTACTCTCTTTTGGTTAAACGAAGAACTGTCATTAATTTTCCTTCCTTCCAGAGGCTTAAGGCAGGGAGATCCCCTTTCTTCTTTTCTGTTTATTCTGGCTTCGGAAGTTTTGGCATGTAATATGCAATTAGAATCAATAGTTAATAAGGATGTCAACATCTCTTTTGGTTATTCACTTAAGATTCCTTTCCTGGCCTTCGCTGATGACATCCTAATTTTTTACCAAAGGAACTCCATTAGCATGCACTTTTGTCACCACTATTCTGGATAAATATTGTACAACTTATGGCCAGAAGATCAATTTACATAATTCTAGTTTCCAAGTATCTACGAATACAACTTCTGCTTCCATCCACCCTATTACCACTACTGTGGGTATTTCGCAAGTAAATAATTTTGAAAAATATCTGGGTTGTTCGATTATTAACGGTCGTGCCAACAGAGATACCTTTGCAGATGTTGTTCTCAAAACCAAAAACCAGATGGCTAAGTGGAAAGCTAGTAGTATTTTCGCCGAAGGGCGGAAGATCCTGATCCAATCTAATCTGAGTGTCCAACCGTTATTCCTTATGCATGCCTTTCTTCTTCCATCTAATATCCTTCATGAGCTGGATAAGGTCTACATGTCGTTTTTGTGGAACAAAGACTCTGGATTGCCTCCACTTATAAGCTGGGATAAGATTTGCTTTGACACTCTCAAAGGTGGTTTGGGTCTTCATAAAGCTGAAACTATGAATACTGTCATTGAAATGAAATTTCTTTGGAAGATTTTTTACCAACCCAAGAACATTTGGGTCCATCTCATCTCTGAAAAATATTTGAAAGGTACGCCCCTTCTTAATTATGTCAAGAAACTGAATACCTCTTTGTTGTGGGGTCGTCTAATGTCAATCTTACATCTCTTCCAAACAGACCTACCATGGGTGCTCTTTTTTCAACTCTGGATGGGTTTGGAAGTTGGATGTGCCAAATAAAGTTAACATTTTCTTTGGAAAATGACCAGAGATGATCTTCCGACTAAAGTTCGACTTCTAAAATCACATATTTCGTTCCCACAAGGCTGTGTTTTCTGCAATAACGCAAATGAATCGCAATATCATTTATTAATTGTCAGTTTGCCCGACTGCTTTGGCGGAAGTTGGGACTGCGGATGCCAAATAGCCTTACTGCTATCTCTACGAATGACAACCCAATACCTATGACAGCCATCTTTAACATTATTGGTTCTAAGAACATGGCTAAACTTGCAATATGTTGGTGGAAAATTTGGTTTTATAGAGATCAAATTTCTTTTCATCACACCACCACTCTCACCATTCAGCAAATGGAGATTTTTTATACTAATGTGTTCCAAACTTGGAATGAAGCTAAGCCCTTCAAGGACATTGGTCTGGCAAGAGGAACTCCATTGTTGGGGTCAAGTTCTTGTACGAGACCGTTGTCTACATCTCCCACCTTGGCTACTACCACTACTGATTCGGTTACTTCTCGTCTACAGAATGGGGTTTGGGATAAGCCTCCAGCTAATATTTTTAAGTTAAACTTTGATGGCTCTTTGCGTCAGGATGGTTCGGATTCTTATGGTTTTGTTATTCGTGATTCCTTGGGCGTTGCAATTGCTACTAGGGCTGGTTTGTGTAACGGAACCTCAGTTCTGTTTGCGGAAACTCTTGGCCTCAAGAAGGAGATTCTTAGCGCAAAGCAACACTGTATTACCAATTTACTTATAGAGGGTGATAACCTCTTAGTTGTTAGGGCTCGGCTAGGGGACTAGAAGTGCCCATGGAACATTGAGCTTCTACAATCTGATATTTTGATTGACCTTTTATCATTTTCTAATTGATAGATTACATATATTTATATATTGTAAAGTGGGCCTATTGGCTCATGCCCATTCTTACTTGTAATCTATATATATGAACATTATGAAGAATGAAACTCTAAGGAGGATTTTGTATCAATCATATGTTTCTACATGGTATCACAGCCTTTCTTCCTCACGGAACCCTAATTTGATCCTTCCGCCACTCCTCCACCTCTCCTTTTACTGCCGTCGGCCTCTTACCGCCGCCGCTGCCCTCCCTCTTTTCCGCCACCACCCTACCCTGCTTCCGCCGCTCCTGTCTCTCTCGGCACCATGGCTGACAACCCCAAATCTCCATTCTACTCCTCCCTCACTATCTCCGGCATCAATAACATCCCCCTACCCGTCTCCTACCACTTTAGAAGCCCTATCACCGCCTACTCGCCTCCTGCCTCCGGTCGCGTTCACGAGACCTCTCCGCCACAAGGCTGCGGGCGCGTCATAAGAAGCGCCCGCAGCTCTAGGCAACGCCCGCAGCATACGTGGACCGGTTGCCCTCGATGGTCCCCGGTGCCTGGCTTCAACCCTCATTGGATGCACTCCGGCTTTCCTTCCCCCTCGACATGCCGGTTCTCAGGCCTATCTGACATCGTCTGATCAAGGCTATGTTCCGCCTGATGGGCATCACGCCTTCTCTTCTATGCAGTCGACATCTCCCGGCTCTTCTTGGTAAATGGACACTGGTGCCACCTCCCATATGACGAACTCCTCAGGTAACCTCTCTTCTATTTCCTTTAAAGGTCCTGCACACTCTATTATTGTCAGCAATGGTGGTCGTCTTTCTACTTCGGGGATTGGCCATGCCAAATTACCGACCCCAACCCACCCACTACACCTTAACAATGTCCTCATTGCCCCAAAGATTGTCAAAATCCTTATCTCTGTCTGTCGGTTCACTACTGACAATAACGTTTCTCTTGCGTTTGATCCCTTTGGTTTCTCTGTGAACGATCATACTACGGGGGTTACTTGCCTGAGATGTAACAGCACCGGGGAGCTCTACCCTGTCACACCACCTTCTACATCCAGTCAGTCGTACTCGGTCGCCCTCTCGGCATCGTCGTCCAGCCTATGGCATGCATGCCTGGGCCATCCCAATGCTGTCATTCTAGATGTCCTTCGTTCTCAGAGTCTTATTAACTGTAATAAAGAGTTATACTCTAGTTTCTGTTCTTCCTGTCAATTAGGCAAACATGCAAGACTGCCGTTCCAACGGTATTTGAACTCCACCCTTGCACCTTTTGATATCATTTATAGTGTCATTTGGACCTCTTCTGTACCTAGCAAGGATGGTCACATGTACTACCTTTTATTTCCTGATGATTACACTAATTTTTTATGGGTTTTTCCATTACAATTTAAGTCCCAAGTGTTTCCTATTTTTGTCAAGTTCCATGCCTACATTAAAACACAGTTTCACACATCAATCAAATGTTTCCAATGTGACAATGGCCGTGAATTTGATAACAAGGACTTTCACTCTTTCTTCACCACAAATGGCATCTCATATCGGTTGTTATGCCTCTATACATCTCAGCAAAATGGCAAGGCCGAGAGAATCATTCGAACAATAACGAACATGATGCGTTCTCTGCTTTTGCACGCATCCATTCCCCATGCCTATTGGTCTCACGACTTATCAACGACATGTTATCTCCTCAACATCCTCCCTTCTACTACCCTCCAGCATCGCTCACCCACTCAGGCATTATATTGCACCCTGCCCAGGTATGATCAACTTTGTACCTTCGGGTGTTTGTGCTTCCCAAACCAGTCCTCCACCGCCCCAAACAAACTTTACCCGCGCTCCACTCCATGCGTGTTCATCGGGTATCCGTCTGATTATCGTGGTTACCTTTGTCTCAATCTTCAAAGCCATAAGCTTATACTGCCGCGTCATGTCACATTTGATGAGTCCCAGTTTCCCTTCTCTTCACCTCCTCACCCATCTCCCAAACCTATTGTCTCCTCGTCTGAGTCGGAGTCTCCCTTCCCGCACTTCTTCCTTGACCACCGCTATCCCGGTGTTGCTGTCTCTCCCCCTCCGCCACCCAATCCCTCTCAGCCACCACCACCACCTCCCCTACCTCCCACCAGACCTCACACCCGGAGCATCTCCGGTGTTTTCAGGACGAGACAGATTGTCTCTATGCAAGCCTCTCATCGCCCCGAATTCACCCCGCCACAGACTAACCCAACTGCCCACTGATGAGCGATTTTTAGTCGTGTTAACCGTATCAAAATAAATTCGAACCTACCTAACTAATGTAGTATAGTAAGTACGAGTCGATCCCACAGAGAATCAAGTTATTCCTAAGTTAAGTTTATTTACCAATTAAGAGAAAATAGGGGGGGTTTATGTAATGATAATAAGAAAGAAAATAAAATAAACTATAAACAAATAACGGAGATAGCAATTAAGAAGATAGTTTCATCTACAGATATCCACTTTAGTTTGACTAGTTAATCCTTGATTCTTCTTCAAGTTCTCTTCTCATCCTATTATTGTTCCTGTCCTGATCTTGTGTAAATTACTAGTTCTACGAGTCCTAGTAACCCTTACTAATTAGATAACCCTAACACGGTCAAGATTTAACCTAATAGTAGCATTAAGATTAAGGATTAACCAGGATACATGCAACACCAAGCTACGAGTCAGCATTTAACATATAATTGATTCTCCACACACCAGTTTAGTCCTACGAGTCCTAAAAAGGCATGCTTGCTACTATGGATTAAGGTTCGCTACGAGGAATCTACAAAATCCTAGCAATAATGTCAGCTAGTTGTACGGACTAGAAAAAATCAACAATATTCGCAAAAAAAATCAATACGAATCAATAGGAATAGAACAAGAATAGAAATCTCACAACTTTATCAAACCAAAGCTTCAATCCATAGACGAAACGGAAGATTTTAGCACTCCATGGCCATGGAGGCTCCACTCTGGGTTCTCTCAATTGATAATCTCCAAGTGCATAAACTAATGAATTAGATGATGAGTTTTTTGTCTTAGAAAATAACCCTAATAGTCCTTAAATAAACCTAACAAAGTCGGCCAAAAATAGGGTAGAAATATTTAGATAAAAGATATAAAATAGGGAAATTGGCATTTTGGACACGCGGGAGGCCGCGGGGCAGCCAACCCAGGCCGCGGGGCGGCCTAGGGCGATCAGCAAAATCTTCTTCTGAGCTACGAGCCGCGGGGCAGTTACCTTGGCCGCGGCGCGGCTTTTACTGTTCACAGCAATTTTTCTTATTCGAATTTGGTCTCGATATCAACACGAAAGTTGTAGATCTCGGAAGGAGATAAATGGAATATACATGCTCAATTATCTCATCAATCTTGTTCCCAAAAAGTTTATAAAAACAATTCAAAGCTTCAAACAATTCAAGCAAGTCATGGGGCACATGATAAGATAAATATAGAGGACAAGTAGCATAGATGGGAAAATAAGACCTAAAATGTATGAAATGCATGATATTTTTGGAATTTTTTTTAGCAAATGTAATATATGAGTAAAAATAAATATGAAAACATAAATAAACAAGATATGCAATGCAATCCCTCCCCCACACTTAAATTTTTCATTGTCCTCGATGAAAATTAAAGACAACAAAATTATAAAAACACAAAGGAAGAGATAAATGGAATACTCACAATGTGGTGGAAAGGTGGATTTATGAACCTTCATGGATGAACAAAGAGTAACTAGCAACATCCGTAGCCCGTGGCTTCATCTTGATCTGCAGTCTTAGATGCCCCACGAAAAATGCCAAAACCAAACTAATTCAATGAAATTTAAGAAAAAGAAATCTAGAACTAATTACCTTGGGTTGCCTCCCAAGCAGCGCCTTTGTTTTATGTCATCGGCATGACTTATTCTCAATCTCAAATCCTTGCCTATCAGACATCGTCAAGACCCTCAGTAACCTATCATATTCATGTGCACACATCTTCCACAAGACATCATAACCCATTAATAAATTGAAACTATATAATATAACACTTAAAAACCTTTTCAATTTATCAAAGAGTTGAGCATGACTCTCTGATGGAGGAATATAATACCACCAGTTCAGTTCCACTGGAGGCTTCTCAAAATAGCAATTAAAAGGATCAACATAATCACTATTACCTTCCAAATTGCAAAAGTTTACCTTTATTACCTTTTGAGCCTCAGCAGGTGGCTCTAGACATGGTTCATCAACGGGAGAGTTGAGAATGAATGCATCGGATGGAGTAGAAGATACAACACATAAAACCTCATGCGTCGACTCATGAGATTCTATGTGAGGCAACACTAAACCCTCTTCTCCATCGTCAAAGAAACTGTCGTCATCTGTGAACAATTCCTCCGCGCTCTGAACATCATTATCGCGTTGAAACCAACTAGGACAGAATGAATTGAGCACAATGACTTCGACAGGATCTTCCATTCTTGCATCTTTCAATGTCTCAGGGGATGGCGGAATGGATTGGCTTTCTTTATCAACTTGCGGGGTGGCCATCTGCTCTGCTATTATCTCGCTTGATGTTTGAGTAAGTTGGCTAATTTGTTCCCCCAAGTTTTGGATCCTCTCGGCATTCTCCTGCACCGCTTGCGTAAGGGTCTGGATTGCATCATCCAAGAATATGACAGAGTCCTCCATTGGTAGAGATATCGAAGTGAAAGATTTTTCCTGTGCAACATGGTAATCTATGTAACAAAAGAAATCCCACAACCCTGACAAACCTAACCATGCTAGACCTCCGTTACTCATGTGCTCAGCAAGCGCTCGTGTCTCATGAGTCATCCCGTCAATTATGCAAAGAATCATATCTCGGATGCTGTCTTGATAACCCCGTGAATTACGAATGTCAACATATCTCTGCAATCTGGTAAGATATTGGTGAAAGTTCTCACCTTCAAACTGCAATAACCTCAACATCTATAAAGTTAGTAGCAAGGGTGTTATGAACCGTAAGATATGTTCACAATAAATTAGATATATACAAAAATTGATAAACACACAAAACTAAGAAATAAATTTTGATTCCCCGGCAACGGCGCCAATTTGATGAGCGGTTTTTAGTCGCGTTAACCGTATCAAAATAAATTCGAACCTACCTAACTAATGTAGTGTAGTAAGTACGAGTCGATCCCACAGAGAATGAAGTTATTCCTAAGTTAAGTTTATTTACCAATTAAGAGAAAATAGGGGGTTTATGTAATGATAATAAGAAAGAAAATAAAATAAACTATAAAAAAATAATGGAGATAGCAATTAAGAAGATAGTTTCATCTACAGATATCCACTTTAGTTTGAGTAGTTGATTCTTGATTCTTCTTCAAGTTCTCTTCTCATCCTATTATTGTTCCTGTCCTCATCTTGTGTAAATTACTAGTCCTACGAGTCCTAGTAACCCTTACTAATTAGATAACCCTAACACGGTCAAGATTTAACCTAATAGTAGCATTAAGATTAAGGATTAACCAGGATACATGCAACACCAAGCTTTGAGTCAGCATTTAACATATAATTGATTCTCTACACACCAGTTTAGTCCTACGAGTCCTAAAAAGGCATGCTTGCTACTATGGATTAAGGTTCGCCACGAGGAATCTACAAAATCCTAGCAATAATCTCAACTAGTTGTACAGACTAGAAGAAATCAACAATATTCGCAAAAGAATCAATACGAATAAATAGAAATAGAACAATAATAGAAATCTCACAACTTTATCAAACGAAAGCTTCAATCCATAGACGAAACGGAAGAGTTTAGCACTCCATGGCCATGGAGGCTCCCCTCTAGGGTTCTCTCAATTGATAATCTCCAAGTGCATAAACTAATGAATTAGATGATGAGTTTTTTGTCTAAGAAAGTAACCCTAATAGTCCTTAAATAAACCTAACAAAGTCGGCCAAAAATAGGGTAGAAATATTTAGATAAAAGATATAAAATAGGGAAATTGGCATTTCGGACACGCAGGAGGCCGTGGGGCAGCCAACCCAGGCCGCGGGGCGGCCTAGGGCGATCGGCGAAATCTTCTTCTGAGCTACGAGCCGCGGGGCGGTTACCTTGGCCGCGGTGCGGCGTTTACTGTTCACAGCAATTTTTCTTCTTCGAATTTGGTTTCAATGTCAACACTAAAGTTGTAGATCTCGGAAAGAGCTTTCCAACGCATGCTTATAATAGTCAATCGGACCACCGAGGCCTCCAGAAAGTGCGAAACAAGTTCAGCATGTCTAGCGACAACATCTGCTGACTTGTTCTTCACTTAGGCTCTCTAACTTCGATTCCGCTCCCGGGCTCTTCACTTTTCCTCCTCCTTTTCACTCTTCCTTCATCCATGAGCTTCCTCATTCCTCATCGGATCCACATATACCTGAAATAATCCATAAAAGCGTGTAGATTCCGACTCCACCAACAACACAAGTATAAATGCAAATCTAGCTTAAACTATATGTTATGCACATCTAAATCAGGCAAAATGCATCCTAATATGCCTACCTAAATGAATGCTATCACCCACCCATATCCCCCGTTGTCGCGGCCGCAGCTTGGTGCTGCGCCTGCGACCGCAGCCCCCCACGCCACCACTTTTACCAAGGCACCTCTCGCCTCCACCACGGCTTCGCTTTCCCCCATCCCCACATCCCACAAAACATACCTCCTCGACCCGAATTGGCAGACGGCTATGCTCGATGAATACAGGGCTCTTACAAGGAATAGTACTTGGGTTCTTGTTCCTCAACCTCCTGATGCGAACGTCATTCACTGCATGTGGCTCTTCCGTCACAAGTTCCGCTCTGATGGGACGTTGGAACGTTACAAAGCTCGTCTCGTGGTTAATGGTCGAGCTCAGTAGATCGGTATTGATTTTGATGAGACATTCAGCCCCGTGGTCAAGCCTGCCACTATCCGGGTGGTGCTGAGCTTAGCATTATCGCGACATTGGGCTATTCATCAGCTGGATGTCAAGAACGCATTTCTGCATGACCATCTGAATGAGACTGTCTATATGTTTCAGCCGCTAAGGTTCGTTGATTCTGATCGTCCTGAAGACGGTTGTCTCCTGAAGCGCTCTCTGTATGGCCTCAAATAGGCCCCTTGTGCGTGGTTCCAGCGCTTTGCATCTCATCTGCTCCGCTTGGGTTTCGTTGGAAGCTGCTCCGATTCATCTATCTTTATCTATCGCAGAGGCTCAAACATGGCTTTTCTGTTACTTTATGTCGACGACATCATTCTCACCGCCTACTCTGATGCACTTCGGACATCCATCATTGCCCAGTTAAGCTCTGAGTTTTCCATGTCTGATCTTGGGCCGTTGACTTATTTTTTGGGGGTCTCCGTGCAATGTCATGCGTCTAGGTTATTTCTCTCTCAAAGTAAGTACGATGCAGAGATTGTTGCTCGGGCAAAGATGATCAACTTCAAGCTTGTCGCCACTCCTGTTGATTCTTCCAACAAGCTCAGTGCCAACTCTGGCCCTCTGTTTGATGATCCCACACTATATCGGAGTCTTGCCGGGGCATTACAGTATCTTACTTTTACTCGGCCAGACATCAATCATGATATTAGTCAATCAATCATATCATCATGCTAGTTAGTCATCGATCACATAATTCCCAAGTTAGTCCCGAAAACTGTTTAGAAACCCGAGTTTACTAGATAGAAATTCCGACCTTGGAAAATGTTCATAAATTTCCTTTTTCGTTTTAAATCCGATAATACCCTTTTAAATCTCCAAGTCTCATAATATTATATTTTCTTTTAATCGCCATAATATTATATATTAAATCTCAAAAATAACATTTTATATTATATAATATTTTAAATACCATTTATTAAACACTTTCATAAAATATTTTCAAATCCCTTAATAATTATTTGATCAAAATATACCCAACCATTTTACTTTATAAAATCCGACCTTATTTAAATTACCAAAAACCGCCCTTATATTTGCAAGATCTCAAAACCGAGTCCCCATTTTAAAAATAACCCCAAAAGTCTCCTTTCCTTTAAAACAACAAATCTGACCCAATTCATTTTCTGAGAAATTAGGCCCAAACACCCAGCCCACAATCCCCTTCAAAATCTGATTTTATTTTGGATCAAACCGGAGCGGTTTTGTCTTAAAAAAAATAGAGTTGAACCGGACCCCTTTATAAAACAGAAAACCGGACCCCAAATTCACGTATTGTTCATCGTCTCCCTCGCCAAACTCCTGCGTTCGAAAAATCAGAAGAGGAGGAGGGAACTCGACCGGCTCCGACTACCCCGACCACCCAATCCAGACTACCCGACACTCATAGGCACGGAATCAACAAGAAAGAAAAAGAAAGAGGTGCTTACCGAGGGCTCGATCTTTGCCGGAAGGTTTCGAGGTCGTCGGAGTCGAATTCGGCTCGTCGGAGCTGGGTACTTGCCGAAGACGACCTAGGGAGAGTTGGAGGTGGTTAAGGTCTCGCCTTTATGCCAATTGAAGGTGAAAGGAAGGGAAAGGAGGGAGATGAAGTTCTCACCGAGCTCAAACGTGAAACAGAAGAGGTGAATGGCGGGGCTGCGGCTGCTGGCTCCGGCTCTCCGGGGGCCTTCTGAGCGGCTCGAGGACGTTGAGGTGAGCGTGAGGAGCTCCTGGGAGTTGGCTCGCAGAGGAAGGTCCAAGGACAAGGGTGCAACGCTGCCTTCAAATGGAGAACAGGGCTCGGCTGGTGCTTCGCGGAAGATGGAGGAGAAGATGGTGATGGTTTTCAGCGACGTTGAAAGCAGGGAGGCAGGGGTGACGGTGTTCGGCAACGATGGAAGCAGGGAGACAGGGGTGTGTTTGGCTCAGCTTTAAAGAGAGGAGAGGGGGGTGTCGATGGTGATGGGGAGTAGGTGAAAGTGATGGGTTCATTTGAAGGGTAAGGTGAGTGATGGGAGTGGTTTAGGAATTGTGTGTAGAATTGGGTAATCAATACCCAGAAATAAATCCCGAATACGTGAATTTTGAATCCCGCAATTAGATTTTTAAAATCGACAAGGATATCGCCATCCGATAATTATTTTGAATTTTCGAGGTAAAAGGATAAAAATTATTCGTCAAATTTTATATTTCGATCGGAATCCGCTAAACGAGTTTTAAAACCGATTTAATTTCATTTGTAATTCTCTTTTTCTGAAAAATTAGGATATGAAAATCCGAGCCTTTACATACCTCGTCAGTTGTTCCTCGATTTTCGGTACAGTCTCACTGTTCGAGACCCTCCACTTTCGATTGTGGGGCTTTGATAGATTACATATATTTATATATTGTATAGTGGGCCTATTGGCTCAGCCACAGTCTTACTTGTAATCTATATATATATGAACATTATGAGGAATGAAACCCTAAGGAGGATTTTGTATCAATCATACGTTTCTACACTAATGTTGCGATTCGTCATATTTTCAGGGAATCTAATGCTATTGCAGATCAACTTGCTCATCTGGCTTACAGTCTCCGTGCCGACGATCACCTTTAAGATGATCCAGAACCTAAAGTTCTTATTCGGAAGAATGCACTAGGTAGAACGGTCCTACGATTGTCCAGCCTAAATTTTATCTGCTTTCCTCAAAAAAAAATTTATCTGCTTAAAAAAAAGGGGGGTTTTGCAAAATAGCCACGAAAATGGGCTATTTTTGCAAAACATCCGCGTTTTGCAAAACATCCGCGTTTTGGGACATTTTTGCAAAATATCCTAAATAAAAGCCTCAAGCGTCTCTCGAAACCCGACTTTCTCTCTCCTCCAGTTCGCCATCTCCGACGCTCTGTCTCTCTCTCCCGACCTGCTCGCCGGAGATTGCTAGGATTTGCGAGAGATTACCATTCCGACGTCAACGAAGCTATCGATTTCGAAGTGTAATCTAGAGAATCAGGTAAGTAAATTTAGTAGAATTTTAAGTCGATTAGAATTTGCGTCAAAGACGCAAATTTGCGCCGAAGGCGCAAATTTAACTACAATTTTTGGATTACTTCTTTAGTATTGCGATTGCTCCTTCAGAATGTGTTTATATATGCTTCGGTTTTGCAATTACTGCTTCAGTTTTCCGATTATTGCTTAAATTTGCGCCTTCGGCGCAAATTTCTTAGAATTTTTGGATTACTTCTTAGAATTGAGATTGCTCCTTCAGAATGTGTTTATGTATGCTTCAGTTTTGCAATTACTGCTTCAGTTTTGCGATTACTGCTTAAATTTGCGCCGAAGGCGCAAATAACTGGTTCGGTTTTGTGATTACAGATTGGAATCATGTGATTACAAGTGTAGATTACACCAAACTTGTGTTTATCTATGCTTATAAAAGGTATAACAGTATGGAAATATAGTTGAACAGAATTATTACTGTTATTGAATGAATCAAAATTTGTGCCTTTTGCGAAAACTTTGATTCATTTTTTATGCTTATATATGTTATAACAGTATGGAAATCTATGCTTATACATACAGTAGCATAAAAATTTGCGCCTTTGGCGCAAATTTTGATTGATTTTTTATACATGAATTAATATTTATGAGCATTATTTTCTGTATATGTGCAATATTCAAGTTTCAAATCGAATCTGTGTATGTTTATGGTTATTTATGCTTATTCATGTTTTACATTGCTCAAGTCATCTGTATGATTGCTAGGATGTGATTTCAATATGATTGTTTCAACTAATCAGTAGACCTTAATCATAGAAGTTCACCGCAAGAAGTGTATTGTATTCATTTTGTTGTTCATGTCATCATTACACTTGAATCTGCACTCTTTATTGAAGTATTGATTCCTTAATAGACTTTGATTGCTAATGTCATCACTAGTTTTCCTTATTCAACATTGATTAAGCCATGTCATCACTACAATGGAGTCATAATAAAATTGCACAGGGGATGCCTGTACAGATTATTTTATAGTTATATATTCTATAACAGTGTGGAAATCTATGCTTATACATACAGTAGCATCAAAATTTGCGCCTTTGGCGCAAATTTTTCATAACAGGTTTATTATACTCACTTTGGTTGATCGTGTTATCGTTATTGAACATTTATTGAGCAATGTCAGCACTGCAATTAAGTCATAGAAAATTTGCACAAGGTGTGCAAATATATTGTTGCTTTTGACAATGCAAATCTATTGTTGCTTTTTAAGTAAGATGTGTATTTTACTAACTTTGGTTGATCATGTCATCGTTTTAAATCAGTTTGTGTTTGTTATTACTTGAATCTGCACTCTATATTAAAGTATTGATTCCTTATTAGACTTTGATTGGTAATGTCATCACTAGATTTACTTATTCAACATTGATTAAGCCATGTCATCACTACAATGGAGTCATAATAAAATTGCACAGGGGATGCCTGTTCAGATTATTTTATAGTTATATATTCTATAACAGTATGGAAATCTATGCTTATGCATACAATAGCATCAAAATTTGCGCCTTTGGCACAAATTTTTAATCCACAGGTTTATTATACTCACTTTGGTTGGCCGTGTCATTGTTATTGATGTGTATTTTAGTCACTTTGGTTGATCATGTCATCATTTTTAATGAGATTGTGTTTGTTATTACTTAAATGTATTTATACTCTTAAATTCATACTCTGCAGATTACAATGGCAACCCACGTTATTACGGTTGTATGTGGTGGGAAATGGTTGTTTAATGATTCATGTCCAACCTTTGTTGGAGACACTACTTCAAAGGTGTTTATGATTGACGAGACAATAACATTACAGGGTTTAACTGAAAAAATTCAAAACAGATTCAATATAGATAGTGCATTGGAATTGAAATTCAATCATTTACACTCTTTCAAACTGTTGCGAGCTCCGCTTCTTGTTGAATGTGATGCTGATTTCAAAGAGTTCTTAAGGTTGTCTGACCTAGAGAATGTTAAATTTGTTGTGGAGTTGTGTGCCAGCATTAAATCAAATAGTGAAGAAGTTGAAGATCAACAGGCATCCTCAGCTGAGAGTTTACAGTTGGTGGCATGCAATCCAACTATTAACAATATTATTACAGGGGAAAATAACATCACATTGATCGGTGACACAAGGCTGAAAGGTGTATTGTTGGAAGATGTTGGAGATGACATGAATTCTCTAAACAGTGACACTGCAAGTGATGAAGATACAGCAGATGAAATATGGAAAGCATTCTATTCTACAGCACACAGGAGAGAAACTACACTAGAAGATTGGGATGCTGATAGCTCTCCTGTGTCTAGTGTGAATCTCAATTCACAAAACTTGATTTGTGTAGGCAAAAGCTTTGCATCAAGGAAAGCAGTTAAGCATGCTTTAGAGATGTTGTCAATAACTGAGATATTTGGTTTCCGCGTGGTAAAAGCAGATACAAAGTATTATAGAGTGCATTGTGTAAATCCTGACTGCAAATGGAAAGTGCATGTCAAAACTTTAGGTCCAACTTGGCATGAGGTGATAGTGTATGTCGAAACACACACCTGCACATGGGATTTCAGGACAAAACACTGCAAACAGCTTTCATCTTCTGTGATTGCAAGTATGATCGAATCAAGGTGATAACTTTTTTAAAGAGATAGTATTTATATTTTAACTAGCTTTCTAATCTATGATTTGTTCTAATTTGACTATAATTACATAGTGTTGACGTTGGATACAGACCAGCACAGATAAAGGATAAAATGAGAACAGAAAAAAAGATGCAAATTAGCTACTGGAGAGCATGGAAGTCATCAAAAATAGCTCATGAAATGGTTAAGGGGACACCAGAATCAACTTATGCAGATTTACCATCATTTTGTCATATGCTCGTGGAGAGAAACAATGGGACTATAGCTTTGATTTCAAAAGACAAAGAAGATAGATTTCAGTACTTCTTTCTGTCATTTGGACAGTGCATCAGAGCATTCCCACTCTTAAAGAAGGTATGTCTTAAACAGTGTCAGCGCAAATTCTGTTATCATCGATTTCCTTAATTTTGATAACATAAGTAATTTTATTTGTTTATATATCAGGTTGTTGTTGTTGATGGAACATTCCTAACTGGCAAATACAGAGGGACGTTGCTTGGAGCAGTTGCACAAGATGCAAATAGACAAATCTTTCCACTTGCTTTTGGTATTGTTGACTCCGAAAACAACAGCTCCTGGGAATGGTTTATGTATCAGCTGCTGCAGGTTGTGCCTCCTTCAAATGACTTAGTGTTTGTCTCTGATAGACATGCTAGCATTTCAAGGGCTCTCTCTTTAGCTTACCCAACAGCTACACATTGCATATGTATGTGGCACTTGAAACAAAACATCAAAGCAACGTTCAAGAAAAAAGAGCTGGGGAAAATGTTCAAAAAAGCAGCAGAAAGTTACACTATCCAAGAGTTCAACAACCACCTTGCACAAATCGAAGCAAACTGTCCAAAGTTATCAGAATATCTGGTGTCGGCAGGTTTTGATAAATGGGCTAGAGCACATTCAAGGTGTGACAGATACAACATGATGACATCCAACAATGCTGAGAGTTTGAACTCTGTTTTCAAAGGCAAAAAGGATTATCCCATTGTGGCACTTGTGGAGTTTGCTAGGGAAAAGCTCACATCATGGTTCCTGGACAGGAGAGAAAAAGCACTGGCAAATCAAGACAGACTAACTCCAGAGATCCTTAAGTTGATAAGAGAATCACAAGCGCAAGTTGGGGTATGCAGAGTAGAAAAGATGAATGAATCCCAATTTGAGATCAGTGGTCAAGGAGCTGTAGCTATAGTTGATTTATCAACGAGGACATGTACGTGCAGAGTATTTGATGTCAAGAAAATACCTTGTGTACATGCTTTAGCAGCAATAACACACATAAAAGCAAATGTGTCTGATTTTGTTGCAAAATTTTACAGCAATGACGCTTGGCATATGACATATGCAGAAACAATATATCCAGTATTGGATGAAGATGAAGGAAACATCCCTGATGTGGTCAAATCTATCAACTGTTACCCCCCGGTAGTAAGAAAAAAAGCAGGAATACCACCTACAAATAGAAAGCTTTCATTGGGAGAGTACAAAAGGAGGATGAAGCATTCAAGATAAGGCTGTCAGCGAAAATTCTGTCATCAGTATTATATAAGAATAATGTTAGTGGAAAATACAGTTTATAAATTTGTAAATGACATTTCTTTTTGAAAATTAACATTAATTCAATAATATAGAATAAATTTTGAAATTTTAACATGTACTAATACAAATTTTTACCATGCTGAGCAAGTTTTCCCCATTTGTAGTATATTGTGCAATTTGATTCTATTGATGAGCAAAAATAAGACAATGTTGAGCAACAACCTATTAAGCAACTAGGAAGCCAAAATTAGATAAAACAAACATTTCGTTGCAAAACAAAGTATTGTTGAGCAATATATAAACAATCGTTGGGCAAAAATAAGGTGATGCTGAGCAAGTTTCCCCATTTGTAGTATGTTGTGCAATTTAATTCTATTGATGAGCAAAAAATAAGAGGATGTTGAGCAACAACCTATTAAGCAACTATGAAGCCATAATTAGATAAAACAAACGTTTTGTTCCAAACAAAGTGTTGTTGTGCAATATATGTAGTATCGTTGAGCAAAAATAAAGTGATGTTGAGCAAGTTTTTCCCATTTGTAATATGTTGTGCAGTTTTATTCTATTGATGAGCAGAAATAAGAGCATGTTGAGCAATAATCTATAAAGCAACTTTGAAAACATAATTAGATAAAAATTAGATGTCGTCGCAAACAAAGTGTTGTTGTGCAATATATGTACTATCGTTGAGCAAAAATAAAGTGATGTTGAGCAAGTTTTCCCCATTTGTAATATGTTGTGCAGTTTTATTCTATTGATGAGCAGAAATAAGAGCATGTTGAGAAATAATCTATAAAGCAACTTTGAAAACATAATTAGATAAAAATTAGATGTCGTCACAAACAAAGTGTTGTTGTGCAATATATGTACTATCGTTGAGCAAAAATAAAGTGATGTTGAGCAAGTTTTCCCCATTTGTAATATGTTGTGCAATTTTATTCTCTTGATGAGCAGAAATAAGAGCATGTTGAGCAATAATATATAAAGCAACTTTGAAAACATAATTAGATAAAAATTAGATGTCATCGCAAACAAAGTGTTGTTGTGCAATATATGAACTATCGTTGAGCAAAAATAAAGTGATGTTGAGCAAGTTTTCCCCATTTGTAATATGTTGTGCAATTTTATTCTCTTGATGAGCAGAAATAAGAGCATGTTGAGCAATAATATATAAAGCAACTTTGAAAACATAATTAGATAAAAATTAGATGTCATCGCAAACAAAGTGTTGTTGTGCAATATATGAACTATCGTTGAGCAAAAATAAAGTGATGTTGAGCAAGTTTTCAAAAGGCATAATATGTTGTGCGCTTTTATTTCATTGATGAGCAAAAATAAGACAATGTTGAGCAATAATCTATTAAGCAACTATGAAAGCATGAATAGATAAAAATAAGATGTCGTTGCAAACAAAGTGTTGTTGTGCAATATATGTACTATTGTTGAGCAAAAATAAAGTGATGTTGAGCAAGTTTTCCAAAGGCATAATATGTTGTGCACTTTTATTTCATTGATGAGCAAAAATAAGACAATGTTGAGCAATAATCTATTAAGCAACTATGACAACGTAAATATATAAAAATAAGATGTTGTTTACAAGAGTCAAGCGTTGTACAAATCTAAACTATTGTTGATCAAGAATAATACGATGTTGAGCAAATCTAAGGTATGGAATTATATGAAAAATAATAACAAATAAATAAAGTCTCACAAAATTCCCAATTTATTGGCAAACAAAAAAAAAGAAAATGAAAACGGTTTTCCTAAAAAAAATATAAAATCCAAATATGTGTGAATGCGCAAAACGCTTTTCAGGTTCGAGAAGTTTTCCATCACCTTCTTTTAGTTTCTTCCTCGAGCTAAATCTACTCTGTCCATTTCTCTGCGAGATTGCCTGAGGCTTGATTGTAGGCTTGTAAGAAGGAGATCTATCATATACATAGAGATGTCTTCAGATCCGAAAGGTTTGATTTCGTGTTTTCTGTGTATTAAAGTTCAGATTAGAACGAGTACAGTTTAGGGCTTAGTTTTACACGAAAATTAGGAAAAATCGAACTTATTCAAGCGAATTTAATGTTTATAATCAAGCAGTTTTTCAGCCTTACAAGACCTACCATTGTTATTTCAATTTCGTTCGCATAATAAATTGAAGTTAATGTGATTAATCTAGAGGCTGAATTCGGGATTTTTGATAATTTGGGAATTTGGGAATTTGTTCGGCATAAAATACGGTCTCTCACAGTGTCATATCTTCAATTATATTTGTATAAATTGATTGTAAGTGTTCATTCTATAGGTAAACGTCCGCAGAGTGTAAGTGATTCACCTGTTTTAGACAGTCAAAATAGAAATTCGAAGAGATCAAAACGATCTGGAGTTAAACCTCCAGTAGTTGATTTGTCTAGAGATTCACCTCCCTTCAAGGATGGACTGTCTGTTGATACTGAGACTGGTAAATCCTTGGAATAGTGGAGGGTTGTAGATCACTTGAATCCAAAGATTCGCAACCCCTTGTAAGAAAAAACAGTAAGAGAGAAGTGCACACTGGGATTGATCTTCGTGTTAGCACTGTTGCTGTGGAGATCATTGAAATTGCAAGGCTGGAAACCCATTCACCTACTGAGACAGTTGTTGAACATGTAAACCCAACTGTGCATATCATACCATCTGATGAGCAAACAGATACCACAGACATACAACCTATCATAGAAAACAGGCAGCTGGTTGTGAGGAGTGAGAGAAACACTAGACAAAAAAATCTCCCATCATTGAAATCACGGTCAAGCCCACGCTTGCTGG
The DNA here is from genome assembly GCA_963922045.1 of Persicaria maculosa. Taxonomy (NCBI): domain Eukaryota; kingdom Viridiplantae; phylum Streptophyta; class Magnoliopsida; order Caryophyllales; family Polygonaceae; genus Persicaria; species Persicaria maculosa. The sequence goes on from OY998252.1 coordinate 59,275,234, forward strand.
TGTCATCCTTGAAAAAATTGAATGTCAAGCAAAGGAAAATGATTGAGGATATTGGCTTTGGATTTTTGTTCAACTTGGAGATTGTTACCCTACCACTACTTCTTTCGTATTGGTTAGTGGATCAGTTTGACCCTAACAAGTGTTGCTTGGTGTTGGCTAATGGAGGCAAACTTGAAATTGCAGAAATAGACGTGCATATCACAATGGGATTCCCAATGGGGAAAGTTTTAGTTGGAAGAAAATCAGCTAAAGAGAATTTCAATCTTGTGCAAGAGTGGAAAACCACATTTGATGTCCATAACAACAGCTATGGTTATGGAAAAATTGATAGTTGACACTGATTGTGGTGATCAATTCCTTCTGAACTTTATCGTTATACTGGACTCTATCTTGGTTGATACACTAGGAAATGGACATGCCAACCATAGTTTAATAAGAGTAGTTCCTGAATTGGGTGATCTGAAAGACCTAAATTGGTGTGCTATTGTGTTGGAAAGTTTGGTCGATGCAAAGAGAAGTTGGGAAAAGAACAAGAATGGCCATTTCAGAGGGCCTCTGTTATTCTTGGTTGTAAGTATTTTTTTCAAACCTTCGCTCTGACGTTAACTTAATTTCTTTACCATGTCAGTAGTACAAACGTCACCCCCATACTTTTATATACATGTCTATAGTATTCTTTATGTCAGCATTCCCTGCTCCATCATAATACTCATATATGTTTATCCCCTTGGTGTGCCAGTTGTTTTACATGGATAGGGTGAAATTATTCACAAGCACAACACTAAGAAGAATGACTCGTTCTTTCCCTGTTTTCGTTGGCATAAATTACAAAATCTTGCGCCAACGAGAAACTGATGATATAAGTACTGGAGGCTTTGGATGTGGCTTAGTCCAGGCTCGCCAAGTTGTTCCTCAACATCAAGACGTACCATCTACAGCTTGTCCACAACCTACTGCACAAAACGATGAAGGCACCAGTCACCCTGCTGATCCAGAAAAAGAGACACCCCCAGTTGAGGTTTGTATGAATTATTTCAACCAATTCAATGTAATATTAGTACAGTATAGTAATGTTTTGGTATTTACTGATCACTTTTTATTCTTATTTTTATGTGATGTTATCGTCTAGAGTTGGATAAAGTTGTTTGTTCAAAAGACTTCTGCACTTGCGTCTGCTATTTCTGATTTTGCTGAGTGGTCTACGAAAGTCCCGATTGAACTACAACATGATGACAAGGTGAAAAGGCTTCTACAGGGAGCAAACCAGCTTTTAGGGGTGGAAAATGTCATTTCTGAGGCACCTACGGCTACGGATGCTGCTGACATGTCAAATATGAATGACCCTGTAAGCCCATATTTTACCGAATCACAAGAGAAATTCTAGGCAGATCCTGTTTTATTAGATTGCATTACTCAAATTGAAATGGCATATCAGAACAAGCAAAAAATGAAATCAAATATCAAAGTGGACGGGGAATTTTCCTTTGATATATTTCTAGATGACCCTGCTTTTAAGAAAGATGAAGGGACATCATTGAACACATCGGTTGAAATGAAGAATGCTAATGAAGCAGCCCTAGCTCCCCCAAACAGCCATGGGCAGTCTCCAATACAACAGCATGGTGAAGCTACTTCTACTCCCCTACCCACTCCATTTAAAGTTGATACTCCACCAGTGAACCCTTTGGAAGATACAATAAAATGCATTCCCCCTGCTGCCTTGCCACCAAGAAGGTCGCCGCGGATCAACATAGTTGATGGGAATGCTGCAGACCAAGTTAATAACATGAAGAGAGAAGAAGCTACAAGGAGAGCACATAAACCTTCTGCATCTTTGAGAAGCCCATATTACTCGCGTGTTGTTGACATTACAAATCCTATCTCTGAAATTGAGCGCACTGTTTCAGCATATTTGGCAATGAAAACACCACACAGCAGGTAAGTTCATTTTAAACTTAATCTTCTTAAAGTATGTTCAGTTACAAGTAAAACGTTATTTTCATATAATCCATCTTCAAAATGATTGACATTGCAGGGAAATTTTGTTTAAGCACAAGTCTGTTGAAATTGTTAGAACAGACATGGCTACGCTTGAGGATGAAACCCACTTGTCTAGTGTAGTTATTGGTGCATGGACAGCTATCCTCAACCACAAGGAACAGTATAAAAGTGCTCAATCACCAGCAAGGCTTTTTGTCAATATCAACAAAACTGTAATATTCTTACAATTTTAACTTTCAATTACACTCCGTTGTTAGCCGTTATTACAATTCGTCTTTTTTTTTTGCTAATTTCTATTCTTCAACCAGTTTAATGTAGAGAGTGTATCAGTACGAGCTTGTGATGAACAGTTCAAGAGGTTTAACGTGCACATGGATACTGTATTGTCATCGTCACCACACCTTTCTTTAAAGGATATAGACATGGTACTACCTTGCAATTAAATAAATAAAGTTTAGAAGACCAATCACTAATGTTTATTTGTTTTTTGTTATGTTGATTAGATTGTATATGCGGTTGAACGAACAGCAGACTATGTCATGGTTGTCTTTAACTTTAAAAACAAAATGGTCCAAATTGTTGATGTTACACCATCTTCCAGTGATCCAATTTGCCCCTTCACATCGCCCTTTGAATGTTTGGTAAGTTTTACTACTGATATCTAATATTTCTTTCCTTGTCTTAATTTCATTTAAATATCAACTCATTTTATAATTAAAATTACATGAATTCTAATTCAATCCATGCAGGGGGATATGCTGATTGCTTATCTAACAGAGAAGGGGCTCCTAGCAAAGGCTGAAATAGTGTCAGATGCAACAACATCAAAAGTCCACATCACATGGGCTGGAGAGGAGAAAGTTCAATATTCTGGGGTATGCCTCATGCGCCACATGGAGACCTTCTTTGGGACAGAGAGAGGGTACAAGTGTGGACTGGAAAAAGGCAATTTCAAGAATATTTCAAAGCTAGGTGTGAAGTATCTGACAGATATAGTATGTTCAGAGTTAAATGAAGTGAACGCAGATGTTGTGAAGGCAGCAAAAACCCATGCAAGAATGACATCAAAAGGAATTCAGGGGCAGGGACTGAATCTTGGTTGAACAACCACAACGCAATTTGATGTTTTATTTTCAAACTTTGGAATGAATTTTGGTGTAGACAGTTATATACGCTACTTCTGAAAATTTTTCTTGTACCAATTAAGACAGTTGTTGTCAGTGGGGTCAGTTTTCTCGTACCCGTTAAGACGTTTGTTGTCCATGTGGTTTTTTGATGGATAGTATTTGTCAAAATGCATACAACTATAACTGCTGCTAAACAGTTGTGTTTGTTCTTCAATGTGTCAGCACAATTCTCTGCGCTTATAATCAAGTGGTATATGTTATACAAACAGTTGATTTAGTAATATGCATTTGTTTGTTGTACAATTATAAACTATTGTTAAGCAAAAATAAGATGATGTTGAGCAAATTAGCAGTAACATAAAAACTTAGTTAAACAGTGTCAGCACTACTTTTACCAAAACAATCCACAAACTAATCAAATGTGTTCGCAGTATAACAAGGGATAGACGTAAAACTTCAGTCCCAATTTATAATTTGAAATATGAGGAAGGAAATTACAAAATAATTATATGATTATTATGATATTAATATGTTGCATCATATCATTAGGATGGAACACATATAAACTAAAATAACAAAAAAAAATACATTCAACATATAAATAACTACCAATGTTATTACTTATTAATATAGTAGAACTACAGTCCTAAGAAGTCATCAATCTTCTTCCTCCTTTCCATTTCTGCATCTAAAATCTCTTTAACACACCCTATTAGATTGTCCTTTGCGTCTTCAAACAACTGTCTTTGATTGCCCAGTTCTCTTTCCATCTGTATAAAAGATAAAATACAAGACTCAATCACAGAATGGGGAAAAATTTATGGATAAAACTTCAAATATCACCTTTGATAATGCTTCACCGTCTTCATCTTTGGACGCAATCCGAATGTGATGTTCAGTTACTATTATTGATCTTTGGTATTCCTCATATAATGTGTAATGAACAACGACGGCTTCCAACAACTCGGCCCTGCGAGCCTCTTTGTTAGTCTCACATGCTTCATCAACTAGATTCATGTGATAACCAGGGTAAACAACACCATCCAGCACGTCCATCAATTGATGGAAACTCGTGCAAAACCCGACAGTGTTACCATAGTTCATCTTTTTAGAGAGGGATGTATTTCTGTTAAAACCAGTTTACAGGCGCCAATGGATAACAAAGAATGAAAAATGGATATATATATATATATATATATATATATATATATATATATATAGGCAACAATTAAACAGTTTTCATCTTGTAACAGTTATTTGTGACAGTTTATTTCAGAGTAACTATAAAAAAAAAACTGTCAAAACTGTAAAACTATAAACTGAAAACGGATTACAGTTATTTGAGTTACAGTTATCTTTGGTGGACATTAACTATCTCGTGTCAGCACTACATTTGGTCTTATCCACATAGTGTCATCACAAAAAGTTCAAAAAACAGAAACCAGCCAAAATTATAAGAATAGTTTCACAAATAGATCCAACTACTATAACCAACAATGTAAATAATGTGACAAAAGACTTTGAACACTTGCCAATTCGGCCAACAACATACACTTGAAAATAACAAAAAGAATACGAGCCCAGGGTCACAATTAAATGTACCTAATATCAGTGTCAGCGCTGCTTTGGGAGTTACCTTAATAATGTCAAACACATAAGCTTCAATATCAGAAAATGTCAAGCCATAAACTTCAATGGCAGAAACCACCAATATGATGAACTAGTGTCACACCAAATGTCCTACTTAAATATCAAAGATTACTATAATTTGAATAGAAATCAGAAAGAAATGTGATCAAGGACAAATTTCATTCATAAAATGTATTTTCGGTTACATCAGTACCAAACAAAATTACATACTGCACTTATATCATATACATCTAGAATTCTGCTCGGCAAAGAGGACAGTTGTTTTGAACTAAAAGCCAAGATCGTAAACAATTTGGATGAAAGTGATGTTGGCATGGCGTTTGAAGAACAGGATCTGACTCCAACATTGGAAGCAGGCAAATTGTACATTCTTCATCATCAAGATCAAGGTGATATATCTCCCTTAATCCGTCAACATCCATAGGCTCTGGAGGTGCTGGATGATCTGCTTGGTCAACCTCCATATGAATGTCATCGTTTATGTTTGACTCATAGCTCGAATCAGACGAAGAGTCGTCATAAAAATGTACATTGATGGTGATGTTGGGGCAAAGGCCATACTCAACAAGATCAGCATCGGAGTCAAACCAACTTCTAGTGTAATCCATTAGAAGCCGTTTGGCTACCTGGGTTCTAACCTCAACTGTTACTCCTGCATCCTGTAGCACTTCGTTGGAGCGGGCTAGACTCATAGGCATACCATTCCAAGTAGACGTGTGATAGAATGTGAAGGGAATGCTGTCAGAGTGGATGGACACAACAAGTAGACCTGGTCCATACCAGTATGACTCAGATGCAGATATTTCAACCTCATAAGTACCAACGACGTAGTCGTAGTCTAGTTCAGTATAGGTTGGGAATGCCATTGAAGGATAGAAAACCTACACAGACAAAATCAAAATATACTCATACATTAGACATTGACTTAAAAATAAAACATTACATCGATATTAATAAGAAATAAACATTTGAGAAAGACAAAGGAGTAAAAATGCCTGAAAAACTGAAAAAACCCTAACTGATGACTTTTAATGACAGTAAGAATCACATAACACCCACGGAATATAATGCAATAGGAAATAAGCAAGACAAACACCAATATATAAACATTAATAGACTAAAAAGCAAGGGGAAGTTCAACGAAAATCGGAGATTACAACAATAAAAAATTATTGAAGCAGTACATCAAAATAACAGATACCGTTTTTTTTTTAAAGGAAGAAAACAGAAATGAGTACATACCACAACAGGAATCGCACCTTGAAAGCAAGAAATCTGGATGAGAACGAGAGAGGATGAAGATGAACAGGAAGAAGAAGATGAAGCGACTTGGAGACAATCTGAACAACGTTTAAGCACAGTATAAATAAGCGGGAAATGGGCCGGGCATCTCTAAACGAAGCCCAACAGTTATGTTGAAGGCAATATCAACAATTTAAACATTTGTGCAAAATTAATGTGTTGATAAGCAAAAATAAGATCATGTTCAGCAAATTTCCACCAATAGCCGGTGTTGTGAAATTTAAATCTGATGATGAGCAAAAATAATAAAATGATGCAAAAAACAAAATTATTGGAAAATTTTAAAATTATATTGACAAAAAATATAATCATTATGATAACATTTTTACCATAAACTACTGTTGTGCAACTATAAACTACTGTTGAGCAAAAAAAGTTGATGTTGAGCAAAATTACACCAATCACCCCCCCATATTGTGCAACTTTATTCTATCATTGAAAAAATTAAGACCACGTTGTGTAACACTATAGTAAGAAACTATAAAATTAGGTTGACAAGTAAAATTGAATCATAATGGACAAAATTTCACAAGTCTCAATTGTGGTGCAAAAATATTATATTGTTGAGCAAGTTTATCTTACACAACATACACTCACAAAACCATAGAATATAAGACTGGTATCACCACTAGTTGTAGCTAATACACGTCTGGTGGCAATACTATGTGCATTAAACACCTCTGGCAACCACATACACTTTGAAATTACTATATACAAGTGTAGTGTTACCACTATTTGTAACTAGTATCAGTATCAGCACTACTTTGGGTCTAAAACACCTAGTGTCACCACATGAAATTCAAATATCAAAAACGATCAAACTGGTGACACCACAAATTCAAACTAATATAACCTACAATGTCAACAATAATATGGTCATTAAACATCTCTTTCACCCCCATACACTTAATAATAAAAAAATACAACACTCGTGTCATCACTACTTGTAATATAATATGAGTGACACCAATACTTTGCGTCTCAAACACATAGTGCCCATCACATAGACTATAAAATGAAAAAAAATATAAATACATACACTTCAGAAATCATAGAATACAAGACTTGAATAACAGAGGGGGGGATGGGGGGAACCAGTGTCACCACTAATTGTAACTGATATCACTGTCAGCACTAATTGGGACACCAAACACCTAGTGTCACCACACACACTGCAAAATCAAAAAATACAAGTATGGTGTCTGCATTACTTTAAACTAATCAGACAATAAATGTTAACAATACTTTGGGCATGAAAAACCTCTTTACAAAATATACACTTCAACAAGAACAAAAACTAGGCCACTGTCACCACCCGTAATATATAAGCATATTCATCAAAGATCAGGTGGGATTTCTTCCTAAAATAAAACACAGTATCATACACAACCAAATTTAACAGTGCATTAATTTCATTAATATTATACATTTCCAAACACCAGTTAGGGCAAATAGTTACAAAATACATTTGGTATGATTAGAATGGAAATCATATACAAAAAGGTGCCAAATACCAACTTCCATTCATACCATACATTCCATTAGCTTAACTACAACAAAATAGTTGCACCTACAATGTCTTTTCCAACAAAATATAGATTACAAATAAGCCTAAAAGGGTGCTCGACATAGTGGACAAATGGCTTCATACGACAACCACTCTAGAAGACACTCTCTGTGGAAGGTATGAGGACACACTGACCGAAGGGTCGGCGTTGATGGCAGCATAGGCTCAAGACATATAGAGCACTGGTCCACTTCCTCTGGAGAAGCTGGGGGATCCACATGCTCTGGAGAAGCTGGGGGATCCACATGCTCTGGAGAAGCTGGGGGGTCCACATCCTCTTCTTCATCGATGCTCATCTCAGATTGAGAGCTTGAATCAGAGCTCATGTCATCTTCAGATTCTTCAATATAAAGTACATCAATAACGAGATCAGGGCAGAGCCCATATTCAACGAACTCAGCATCGCCTGAAAACCACCTGTGTGTATAATCCATTAGCATCAAGTTGGCTACTTGAGTTCGAACCACTGCAGTGACCCCTGCTTCATGTAACAGTTGATCACACTGTTCATAAGTCATTGGCAACCCATTCCACTCAGTGAAATAGTCCAGGTACAGCTCAGGGATCCTTTCAGAATTGATAGACACGTACACAGTGCTAGGTCCCTAAACAGGCGTCTGCCGTGGTGTGATTACCACTTCAAAAGACCCAACAGTGTAATGGTAACCCATTTGAACTTCAATTGGAAGTGCCATCTAAGGATACAAAACATACACAACACAAAATAAATATACACTCATATAAATTGGTGAAATCAAAACCCTAACTGACAGAAAGAGGATGAAAAAATCATCTAAAAATCAGGAAAAAACAAAAGAACACTTGCTGGAAAAATGTGAAAACAATAACCGATTTTATAAGGTTTACAGGAAATCGAAAGGGAGAGAAATAGATGAGAAAGGACGCACCTTTTGGAAGAAGACTTCGGAAAGAGGAAGAGCTTGTGGAGGAAGACGAAAGGACTTCGAGAGAGGGTAAGGATGAAGAGAGTGGACAGGGTTTGAATGACGTTGGACTTCTGAAGAAGCGAGGAAGAACACCGCTTTAAATAAAGTTACCGACTTGGGCCAACTCCTTTCATCAGTTAATGGGCCACAGTCTCATTTCTTGAGGTTTAAAATAAATCAACCACCAATTTGATACAAATCCTATTGTTGTGCAAAATTTAACCTAGTGTTCAACAAAAATAATATCATGTTGAGCAAATTTCCACAAATCGACCATGGTGTACAATTTAATTTTAATTATGGCCAAATAAAGGACAACATGATGAGATAAATATGTTTGAAAAATCAAAAATTATATTAAGTAAAAATAATATCATATTGGGAACAAATTCACATAGATCAATTGTTGTGCAAAGTTTAACCTATTGTTCAACGAAAATATGATCATGTTGAGCAAATTTTCACTAATCGACCATTGTAGGCAATTTCATTCTAACGATGACAAAAAAAAAAGGCAGCATCGTAAAAAAATATATATTTAAAGATTCAAAAATTATATTAAGCAAAAATAAGATGTTATTGGGCACAAATTCACAAAGATTAATTGTTTTGCAAAATTTAACCTGTTGTTTAGCAGAAATATGATCATGTTGAGCAAATTTTCACCAATCGACCACGGTATGAAATTTAATTCGAACGATGACCAAAAACAAGACAGCAACGTAAGAAAATATATATTTAAAAAGTATAAAATTATATTAACGAAAAATAGGATCATAATGAGCAACAATTCACAAAGATCAATTTGTGTGCAAAATTTAACCAAATGTTCAGCAAAATACAACAATAGACTCAACGCTGCTTGAAACTAACATCAGTGTCACCACTATTTTCGTACTTAGGCAGCTAGTGTCAGCCCATAATGTTCTCTTATATATCTTGAGCACTTAATTTGTCAGATTACATCCAAATTTCCCACTTACACAACAACAACCTATCTAACTACTGGTTCTTTAAAATTTAAAACTCCAAGTTTCTTTGATCAGATCTGCACACATGAGTTCTCTGAAACGAAAGATCTTTTCGTTGTTGAAATTTTTAACGTCTCCCCCAAATACAGAAGCTTCAATCGCTTTTAATGTAAACACACCGCATGAAGCCCTGTAGACAAAGAAAGAAACAATGTAATGTAAGGACATAAATAACAAGTATCTAAACGTAACCAAAGAACAAAACAAGATAACAAATACATACCCAGTAGAATCATGCATTAACCCAGGAACCATGTATAGCCGGAAAGGAGAGGAATCGAAGTTTTCAAATAGCCCAGCCTTTGCTAAATGAATTGGGAGCCAAATAGCAAACGGTTGCAATTGTTCTTCAAGAACACCTTCCCTAACAGCAGGAACATTGCAATCGAACACATTGATGACCCTATCCTCAATTTTAATCTCCAACGCCACCCAGTGCTTGTTTATAACATTGAAAATTGTGTAAATTTTCTTTACCGATGCCCATGGCTTCCCATAATCAGCAGGGCACGTACCGACAAAATAATCCTCAGTGCTGGATTCAAGATCTATGTCTATCCCATAACATGAAGCATAGTCGGGAAGGTACTTCAGATAAAATAGCCAATCAAGAACAAGAACATCTCGATACTTGACAGGGTCCTCATGAATGCGCTTCCTAATGTGAATCAAACCTGCTTCTAGATGCTAAACAAAGTAATAAAAAAGTGAATTCAACAATCAAATAATACAATAAAAAGTAATCCACAAATATATATAGAAATATATAATGTAGAAATACAACCAGTTATTACCTGACAATCAAACCACATATTCTTCAACAAAATACGCTGGAAAAACTTTCTATCAACCCTTGAGGTTGGACCAACAACGGAAAAATTCCTGCCAAAGAGTACACAGCATAAGATGATGTAACTAATACAATAACAACAACATTTCATACAAAATACTAAACATAAAATTAAACAATACCTTTGCTTTTTTACGAGTTCATAAATAAATTCATGATCTTCTGAGCTGATCAGTGATTTCTTAGGGGCATGCTTTGGCATCCCCACTTTCTTCACTTCCACAACTAGACCATACAAGAATGTACTGTTTGATGGGATAAGTTTGGAAGCCTTTAATTGGTCCACTTCGATTTGGATTGCAGGATCCTTGGCGAACGAATCCCAATCAACGCCTGCACCCTTGTCGTCCTCATTGTCAGACAGACAAATGTACTTTTCCAGGGATGGGTCAACCGTAACTCCAGCAACTTTACCACCAACGCCTTCTTCGCCTTCACACTTTGTAGATTGAGGCACTTCAGCTGAAACTGCTGGAATCCCAACCTCATCTCCAAAAACCTTAAAATCAGTGTCAGCAACAACAGGTGGAGACTCCTTACCCACTCCTGGAACCTCAGTACTTAATGAAGGCAAAGACACGGGCACAACTTCACCAGAAGCGGGAGATGATTTGAACATTAACTCCTCATCAGGGAAAGACTGCTGAAGATCAGACACAACATCATTCAAAATTTTGTTCACATCTTCAACAACAGCCTTCACATGTGTGGCCTGGGGTTCACCACCACTGACACGTTCATCATCGCCTCTCACAAGAGTGCCGTCGGGCTTGCCAGGAACGTGCTTATCATCAGCTTTCACGGGTGTGTCCTGGGGCTTAGCAGACCTGACATGTTCAGCATCAACTATCGCAGGAGAGCTCGCAGACTTACGAGCAATGTGCTTATCATCCGCCTTCGCAGGTGTGCCCTGGCACTTACCACCACTGGTGCTTTCATCATGTAATACCGCAGGAGAGCTCGCAGTCTTACCAGCAATGTGCTTATCACAAGCCTTCACAGGTGTGTAGTGACACTTAGCACCACTAACACTTTCGTCATCAACTTTTGCAAAAGTGTCCTTAACATCAGGCTTGACAGGGTTTGACTACAACCTCTCAATCAAAGCTTCATAATTAGCAACCCTAACCTCAAGCTCATCGTACCTCTTCGCCATCTCACCAAACACTTGAAGGCTACCATTCAACTCAAAAATCTTTGTTTCAATTGCATCTACCCTTGCAGACAACAGATGCATAATCTTAGGGACCTCTTCAAGCTTCGCAATCCTGCTATAAATCTCCTTCACCCAGGCAGGATCAGATGGGAGAGAAGAAGCAAAAGCATCACCATGGGATTGAGGAGGCAACTCACAAGTTGGATCATCGTTAGCATCCATTTGAGGAGAAACATCTTCAATATCAACCACTTTCTCTGATGACACTGCTATTTTGTCAGCTTCATCACTTGAAATACGAACATATTCATTTTCACAAGCAACGGATGTTTCCCCCAGCACAGACTGCCCACCAACAAAATCATGTGCTTCAACACTCCCCAGAGGTGACCTCTGAACAGAAGGGGTCGGCACATCACCCTCTCCATCACTGTCAGCAGAAGGTGTCTCAACTCCTTCAACGGTGTCACCACAATCAATGCCATCTGCAAGGTCGGCCAAAACATATAGCCTCACAGTTTGACAAGCATCCAATTTATCGGATTTAGGGGAATGGGTGTCAGAGTGCAAAACATCAACCTTGTCTTCGCAGACAGGAACTTCACCACAAGATTTGGAAGTATGGGTGTCAGCAGTAAAATCTTCACCCTTGTCATCACCAACACTGACTTCACACCCAGGTGTAGAGACTACAACATGAATATCTACAGGCTTCACTACATGTGCACCCTCGGTATCAACAACAGGAACTGGAGGAATAATAAAAGACTTGTCAACATTACTATCATATAATGGCCTACAGCTACTTACACCACCGTTCTTCTTCATCTTATACCTCCGCTGAAAGACAATATTCAGCGGGATATCATCTTCTAAAAGGTCACATGAATCAGTACCCAACCGACATCGCTTGGAAGGTGAAGCAACCACATCAACCTTCTTGTGCAAATCTGTGTCAGCAGTAACTCTCTTAACCGCCTGAGAAGGAATAACTCTAGCACCTGTCCTCACTGCTGAAGCCTTCTGTCGAGGCGTCTTTACATCACTATTGACAGATTTTTTACGGTCTAGAGCAATGTATGGATTGAATAGAACACGACTTGCAGAACGACCCCTCCTCAGGGGAACCCGTTCCTCAGAGCTATCGCTGGACTGCACCTTCTGTTTCTTTTTATCACTCATCACTCCAGCGGAAGATTTCCTCTTCTTTGAGGTCCCTATATCTTCTTTATCCCCCTCTGGGAAAACTTCAAAAGCAATTTCAAAGGACTTACCATCCTGTTTCTTTCTAGCAGCCTTGCCTCTCTTCGCAGGTGTCTTCTTCTTTGACGTCTCGCCTTCATCATGTTTCTGCAACACATTAGCTTCTTCCTCCTCAACTTGGGGAGCCCTATTTGAAAACTTAGCTTCATATGCCCTTCTACGAACACGACGACTCTCATACAAAGTCGCATCAACAGGTCCAGAAACTATTTCTTCAACTGATGCAACAACTACTGCATCAACTACAGCATCAGCTTTTTCACCAGCAAACGCCATTCGTTCGGTGCGTGCAAACTCCCCATAAATAGGGAACAACGGACTCTGGACAAAACGCATGTATCAGAATATAAACACAAAGATGAATCAAATAAAAATGTTATTTAAGAGAGAAAATATACAAATATTACCAAATCCCCATGAAAGAACTTCTCAGCTTCAGCATATACTTGGCTATAATCACATTGCCAGTGCAATGAGTATGGATCTAGTTCAGGCATCTTAAAATTACAGTCAAAATTAACGGATATAACTGGGAAAGCTTCTAATATCCAAGCCTGTTACAAAAGAAAACTCGTTATGAAACTACAAAACAATATTTAAATAATGCTCACATAAGCATTAAAGTTGTGCTGACACAGACAAAAAAATGATGACATAAGACAAGCAATAACTAAAGCACAATACCTGGAATGCAAGGCAATACCCATACATTTGATAAGAACCCCTAACCCCATTCCGATCTGCAACAGAAGAACTCTTCAATGACTTCAACAAACGGGTATATGACTCTCTACCCCAAGGATATAGTTCAAACTCCTTCTCATTGCACGCAAGAGATAAGAATTGTGCACTTACAACTTCTGACCTCCTATAAACAATTAACCTCTCAATCAGCAACAACTTTGCCATAATCAACTTCTTCTTAGACATCTTTTTCTCAGATATGAAACGATCAAGTAACTCATCATGAGTCATTTTCTTCTGCCCAAAAAATTCAAATATTGACACTTTCTTTGGGATATTACAAACACGATCTTCACAAGGAAGGCCTGTAATAACATGAAACTCAGCAATTGAAAAACGTGCAAGATGTCCACCAACTCTAAACCACAACTCATGCTCTTTTTGTGTTTGTACTTGACGGAGCACCATTTGATGCATAAGCTGAAAATTCAAAACCATTTTGATGCCTTGCGTCAGCACCCATCCAACGCAACTTTTTTGCAGAGTATTGTAGTGAGAAGGACACAAATGCTCCTTGATCAGATCACAGACAGAAGGATGTGAATATATGTTGGATCTACAACGAAATCGCTCAGAAACAGGAATGCAATATTCCAAACCCTGATCAATAACAGACAATTAAGCAAAAAAAAAAACAACCATCAGATTAAGAAAAACTACAACTTGCTCATCAAAATAAAAAATAACTTACATCAGAACCAGGATAAGAGGTAGATGAATCAGAAGATTGAGTTCCTGCAAGAAACAAAATACAGAAAAATGTAAAAAGACAATAACAGAATATGTGATGACATAAACAACAACAAACAATAACAATATAATGTTACACAGACATAGTAAAATAACATGAACATAACAAAACACACACACAAAATACCAAATCCAAACACATACATTGTTGGAACTGCAATAAGATAACACAAAAACAGACAATGTCAGCGCCATACACTTGGACATAGCAGCAGATAAGTACAGTATCATCGACACAAACAATCAAAAGCATGGAAAACAGGTACACATACACGAAGAACACTAAATAGGCACTTACAAAGTGCCACAACGCAAATTTGACGAAAAGAAACAGTTCAAAAACACGAATTTACATATGCAACTTCCAAAAACGACGAAAAGTACTAATAACCGCACATAAGAATGCATATAAAGCATCGATTTACCATAGATTGTCAATAGTATAATGAACAAACAATAAAATCAACATAAACGAGCATATTCCAAAACCCTAGCACGACAAATTTCGCAAAAATCCGCCAAATTTATACATGAGATACTGGATGACGACATTGAAGTAGACGATGCAAACTCGGAGCTTTACAGAAGCAAGGAAGAGCAATCGAGCCGGAAAAAGCACAAAACCGGAGATGGAAAGCAAGAAACGCAAGTTGAAAATTTTCGAGCAAAGAGAGAGTTCGAATGAGGAAGAACGCGATTTTCTGGAAACAAGAGAAAATGTCCGTACAGAAAGTAAATTAGGTATATAAAGAGGCTATTTCACAAATTTGTCCAAACCCGCGTCTATTCCGCAAATATGTCTAATTATTGTGCCCATTTCGCAAATTTTTTCTAAAAAAAAATATTAGAGCGCGGATATTGGATCAAAAATATCATCCATATGCACCCGTTACCCACGTCACCCGCCACCAACTTTTGAAGGGTTTTCAGTTTTCACTTTTCACCCACAAAAAGGTACGAGTGAGCCCAAACTGCGTTTCATCTTTACACTCCCAAGAGTGGAGTTTTCCCACTTCTCCAACCATCCTCTGCCAATGCCACGGCCACTGCCGCAATGGCCACTGCAAATGAGCTGGAATTTGATATCTGGGAGATCATCAATGACGGCGGCTTCGTATACAAGCGCAAGAAGCGCCATCTAGACCCCTCGGCGGTTGCTCGCCCCGCCGACCCGGCCCGGGATCCGGAGCTTGAAGCGAGGCATTGGAGGCAGAGGAAGCGCTCCGCTCTTCTCAAGGTAAGACGCAGGTTCGCTGAGGAGATTTCTCTCTGGAAGCATATGGCGAACGCCTTGAGAGCGATGGAGCAAAGCGGGACTGATAAGCAGGTTGGAGACGTGAAGAAAACCCTAGGACAGGACCGCATCCACCCAAGAGAGGGAGGATCTGAACCAAATTTGCAGTTCGATTTGGATGAGCTTCTGTTGCAGGTAATAATTTTTCTATTTCATTTTGTTTAGGGTTTCTCGTGAGATTGAAATTGGGGAGAAAATCCAAACATTTGGTTGCTGACAGCGTAATTGAAAATGCAAAGAATCTATGGTTTAATTTGCTTGCTGGCTGCTTATTTATAAATCGGAGGCTATTTGACATCTGTCTCTAATATCACCTCCGATTGAGAACTAGAAAGAATCTAGGGTTTAATTTGATTCTGTCTACATTTCCAAAAGGTAATTTTTTCTTCATATAAATGAAATCGATTGGGAATGGTTGTAGACTTGTAGTAGTTTACCTTTGGTCTATTGTAATCAAATATCAACTACTTCCCATGAACCCTAATTTCATGTTACCCACCAACTCAACAGCATTTCCCAAGGGAACTTGGAAGCACAGTTCCATTTATGTAAATCTGTTGTAACAATAATTGGAATTGGTTGTGTGTGTGCTTGTGCTGTCTAGTGTCTCTATGATTATGTCAAGGATGCTAAGTCTGGGCTCTCTCGTAGGTGGAAGGGCAGGAAGCATTAATCCACCGCATCACAAATCTTTGCGGTGCAGCAGAAGCCTTATGCGATGCTCATGAAGAGAATGTGACACAATTACTTCTTGATCTTCCAGTCTGGGAATCCCCTCTTGAGCTCATGGCTTCGTTTTCTGAAGATTGTTGCACTGAACCAACCCATGATGTATGTTAGGACTTCAGTATGTGTTCTTGACATTCCAAGTCACATGTTGATTTGGCTTCGATGAGAACGTGGGCTGCCGAAATCCTTCACAGAATTAAGTCACATGCTCAGAGGTTGATGCCGGCAATGTTCTCGTATTTCCTTTTTGTTGCGTAAATCTTTATTTCAGGTTGCTTGTTGTAAGGCATTGTAGCTTTGTAGATAAATGGCTTTTCATTTGCTTCTTTCAAAGACAATGAAATGAATGAATTTCCCTATTTGGGTGTAACAGATCCCGGGCTGCTGCTTATCCAAACTGATTTGATGAAATCAAGTACTGTGATTTGGAAAGGAATATTGATTGAAATAGCCCCAAATCATCCCAACATATGCTCCTCTGTTATAAAGTACAAGTGCATTTATACAAGAGCAAGCTAAAGTGCTAAACTACCTTTAAGTAAAAAATATGCATTATCAATTGAAAATTCTGGGAGCCGCTTTGGTTTATTGTTTGTGTGCTTTTACAAAAACAGATATAAACACAAAATACAAAGTTCAGCATAGCAGAACAGCTTCTGCTACTTCAAGAGGTACAGAGTTTAGGTCATCTATACTGCAGATATTTCCAAGACTTGCCCTCAAGAAGAAGAAAATGTCGAATGAATCAGCTTTCTATGTTTTTTACTCCAATCACAGATTCAATTGAACCCTGCATCATCCAGTAACTTCACAAAACAAAGCAAGTAGGATTCAATGAAACCTTGCATCATCCAGTAGCTTCAGAAAACATCAACTGAGATCTTGCTGGAACTTGCCAACTGATGCTTCAAAAGGATTCAGATGCAACTCTAATATGCAGTTTCTGAGTTTTCCAGAGGGCCAGGCACTCATGCATCGTCATTGCTGGTGAGAAGGCAGATCGTGTTTCGTTAGACTTGATTGAGACTGACATAAACTTAAGAAATACTTGAATCAATTTTCAGGGAAGATTGGGAGCTATACCACTCTAAGGGGCTAAAGATTAATGACTGCTCTAAAAACAAGCGCTTTTTTTTTTTTTTGCTAGCAGGATTTCTTGAGAGAATTGGATGTTACAAGAAAATACACGTTATCTTACTGAAGGATCCCATTTGATCAGATTGTAGTTACATATTCAAGTACTTAAGTGACCTCTAAAAATTCTTGTCAAATCAGAACTAAAGGAATTATAAGTCCCATGACACGAGGTGTGTACTGTGTTTTAGTGTAAGTTTTAGATCTTTATTGTAATAGGCTTGCATAAGAATATGATTATTCAGATACGATGCAGCTCGATAATTCTAAAAGAATCGTCATGCAGGTCATAAGAATGGAGCATTACCTGATTATTGGAGGTGGGGCCACGTAGTCGCTGTGGCTTCATATTCAGATCAATCATTTTAGTGTCTACGTGTTTATGCCCGTCGGCACTTGAACCCATCGCTGGAGCAGGGGAATGCCTCTGATTTTGCTGGTTCTCAGGTCCTGTTTCCTTAGATTGTTGATTTGGCTCTCTCTTGTTCTCGATTCCATCAGGTACTTGAGACCCAGGGTCCTCAAATTGGCCAAGCTTATTTGTTGGAAACTGCAGGGCATCAAAATCATGGAAAGTGTTAAAAATGTACACAAAATATTTGCAATAAGATCAAGGAAAGACGGATATTAGCTAATTGTGAAGGTGAAAGTGCCAAACAAACCTCAACTCTCTGCCTCAGGAGGAGATATCTTGCATGAGTCTTTTTGCCGCCAACGTGTACAATCATATCGCATTGCATGCAAAGAGAGCTCCCATCTACTTCGCAGTAAAAGAAAGCTACATACCATGTTCCATGAGACAGGGAAACAAGACAGAAAATCAGTTTCCTAATACACCAACTATGTCCAAATGATAAGCACAAAGCATAGCAGTGGGTACAGCGTGCACGAAATTGCCTAACCAGATGCATTTTCGCATATGTCACAGCGGGGAACGGCACTTGGGTCAGCAAGCTTCACTCTCACATGCCGACTTGCAAGCTTATTGCACATATGGACCTATAATTTTAATGAAGCGCTTTATTAGGATCCAACTAGCAACTGATTATAAAACATTCAAGAAATATCAAAAGCTCAACATTATACTTCTCTGTCACAAAATCACAATAACATGGGTTAACGAAACAAAACAGTTTATAGAAGAATAAGCACTGGAAAGTTGCTGAGCCATCCTTTGCTTTTGGTTGGGTTTTGACAATAAGGACAATAAAAACAACCTAGTGTATCCCGTAATGAAGCAGGGTCTGACAGTTCAGGATGTACGCACCCTTGACCCCTGACCCAAACTAGTCTAGTAGAGGATGTTTTTGACGAGAGGAATTTTCACTCAACTAAATCCCAGTCATAAACCTCCAAGTTGATCAGAATACAAGACTAACAAGTTGAATATCATCCGTCATATACCAAAAGAAGAGAAGACTACTTCAACATTGGTTTTAGATAGATATCGGTTTCGGTATGAGTATGGAGTTCTTGGGTGTTTGTTAAATTTTCGATACGAGGACTGGTATAGGAATCAAGGCAATAAGGAAAGGATAAAACACATCCTTCCAACTTCGGAAAGAAGACGGGCATACCCGGGCTGGAGGACCTGCATAGCTGCCATTAGAAAGCCAAGAGAACAGAAAATGGGCATTTGAACTCCTTTAACTCTTTCAGTTCCTATTAATCCAAAACAAACGACTTGGAACACTAAACAGCTCTACACTACAGTGGCTGAATGAATTGATTACAGTAATTTGTTGGATTAAGCACAGATTTTCACATAGCCGACAAGTAATAAAAAGGTGGGAAAATTAGATTGGAAGAAAGCCAAATCAGACATGGCCGCACCTCCATTAAATTCCAAAACCAGCAAAAAGCACTGAAATTCCAAATAGAATCTGAAAATTGACACTGACGGGATCTTCAAAAGAAACGACTAGGGGAAGGGGGATGGAAATCAAACCTTTTCGTCGCAGGCGCAGCAGAGGGCGGCCTCGTCGGCGGCACAGAAGAAGGTGGCGGCGGCGCTCTCGCAGGCGTCACAGAGGATTCGCATGTTCAGAAGAGTCAAGATCGGAATACCAGGTGAAAGGTGGACATTTGCAAGGCCAATCGGGAGGGGTGGTAGTTGCGGTGGTTGGTTGAGGGTAGCTGAGGTGGTGGTGGCGGTGGTGGAGGTATCTCCACTGGTGGCAACAGATGAAGACGACTCCCCTTTTGGACTTCTTGTACGCAACACAAGTTGTTGATAGTTTGAATTGTTTGGTAAAACAAAGAAGGGTAGAAGTAGAACTCAACGTATATGAGATGAATATATGGAAAATCCGCTCATGTTTTCACTTTTTATTTACTATCGTAGGACGTAGGTTCATCATTTATTAATAAAAATAATAACATCAAACTAATTAAAATAATCCCATTTTTATATAATTTCTGAAAAACAAAATGTCTCCATCTTTTCGGATTATCTTGACTTTGTCTTGGGTAAAAAAATCTAACAAAAAAGAATTTTGCTAAGACAAAATGACGATTTTCATTTAAATAACTTCACTAATTTTAAATTTTTCAATTTTATCATGACCAAAAAATGACGATTTGGTCATTACCAAAGAAAATTTTCAATTTTATATCATTGAATTTTCAAATAGAAAAAAAAAAATCATAATGCTTTGTCATCACCCTATAAATTAAAAAATTGAGTTATTTTTCTTATTATTAAAAATGAATATATTTTCCACTCCTTTAAAGATGGGAGTTAAATGAGTAGTTTTTATTTTATAGAACCACCATCTAAATCTAAATATGATATTAACCTACGATAAAAGATCCTTCATGACCACATTGGAGAATGGGAGACGATTGATCAAATATATTAACCCAAACAAGACATAGAAAATAGAAAAACTAAAAAAAAACTCTTCCCTTAGACGTTGTGGAGAAAATCCTTGAAATCTTTATATCAACTAATGAAATAGGAGACCAGTTGTATTGGAGATCAAGTAGAAACGAATGGTTCTCCACTGCTAGTGCTTTAGACCACATCACAAGAGTTAGAAGAAACAACTCAGAACCACTAGACTGAATTTAGAAAATTGATTGTCCGCTAAAAATAAAATTAACTTTTTTTTGGAAAGACATTAAATGCAACACCTACGAAGAGGATGCGATCCATATTTTCACTGAATGCCAGACAACTCTGAAAATTGTGGGAAAAAATGGACAAATAGATTAAACGAATAAAGTGGAACAGTGATAAAACAAATAAAACATATAAGGATATAATTATTGGTATCTTTGCAAAGCTATCTTTAGAGAAGAAATCGGTGCTCGCTTTCTCCCTGTGGGGAGTCTAGACTATGAGAAACAAAACACTCTTCGACAACAATGACGTTATGAATTGTTAGGTTCATCTCTCTTAACTTATGTAAGGCTGCAGATTGAATTGGTTTTGGGCCAAACCGGCTCAAAGTTGATCTCAGCTGTCCTAAGGGCTTGAAGCCCACACGGATGACAGGCTTACTCTTCTGAGTTGGCAACGACGTCGTTCTGCTTGGGACTCTCCCTTA
This sequence comes from Persicaria maculosa, assembly GCA_963922045.1. Taxonomy (NCBI): domain Eukaryota; kingdom Viridiplantae; phylum Streptophyta; class Magnoliopsida; order Caryophyllales; family Polygonaceae; genus Persicaria; species Persicaria maculosa. The sequence goes on from OY998252.1 coordinate 59,296,330, forward strand.
TATGGGTAATGAAACCCTAATTGAAGGTGGAGAGAGGTGCTTGCTTACTGTTGCTCTGTTCTTGACTCCGAAGGTGATTTCTAGGGTTCCATCCTTATCCGACCTTTGTGAGCGTAGATCGAGCTCCCTTCCATCCAAATACACTCAGTGACATTATGTTGAGAGAGATTTGTAGCCTCTTTGCCCTTTAGGTTCTGACCTTGGTGGCTGGTGTCCTCGTTGAGGCAATTCGTAGCTACAAATCTCTACTTTCTCTTTTGCTTTGGTTTTGATCTGGTTGTAACTTCGTTTCATTATCATTGCATTAGTTTCTGTTTATTTTTCTGGTGTTTTGGATCGATTCTCTTCATGAATGTCGAAGAATGGATCAATTACGTAAAAGAACAAAGAATAAGTTAGAAAAAGCCCAAATGGACAACATCGAAGAAGACATGGAAACTAAGTGACCAAATACCAACCAAAATAGTACCAAAAGGCAAAAAATGGTGAAATGGGAAAGACCCGAAAAAGGATTTGTGAAACTAAACTTTGATGGAGCCAAAGTCGCCTCCGGCTTGATTTCCGCTTTACAAGCGAAGTGTCTAGTCTCCCGTCTGGCTTACGGGAAGCTACTTTGAGGGGTTTAATTTCTCTCATCTGGAGGTGGAGGGGGACTGTTTGTCTGTGATCAATGCCTTAAAAGGTATTTGGAAGATCCCGTGGGAAGTCAAGATGATGATTAATTTTGGATGCCCTCGGTTTATGCAGAGCTCTCGACAAAGTCTCCTTTTCACACACTTTCAGGGAGGGGAACTAGGTAGCTGAAAGAATGACACACCTTGGACTCACGACGACTATGCTTGACGTGTGCCCTCCAGAGATCGATGACCTCGTCCGCCTGGACCCACTTGGGCTTTGGTTCAATCGAGGTTGACAAACCCCAAATTATTGTCTTGTATAAAAAAACAATCTAAATCTAAATTCTAATTATGTTGTTGTTATTTTTTTAATTCGTTAATTATAGAAGTAACATATACTCCATTGGTTAACTAAAACTTGTCGTTTACTATTAATGCACGTTTTTTTAGCATGATAAAAACTATACAAAATACTCCCTCCGTTAATTAAAACATGTCGTTTTAGACATTTGCACATTTTTTAAGAAAACAAATAAAAGCAAACAAAAATACACTAATATTCCTAATTATTACTTTACTTTTCCACTTTATTGAAAACTACAACTAACAAACCCCTAATCATTACAAGGGTAATTTTGGAAAGTGAACATCAAAATACCTAAAACGATATGTTTTTTCTTAACAAGATTAAAATGACATGTTTTTCTTAACGGATGGAGTATCATCTTTATTTTAGGTTTGTTTTTATAAATTCATACTTAATAGTAATAAGCATGAAGTTATTAAAAAATTTATTAAAAAATTAATATTTTATACTATAATTTTTAACACGTTACAAAATGTGTATAAATAGTAAAACATCAAGTTTTAAATAATGGGAGGACTATTAAACTTCATAGAAAAACCTACTTACTTGAATGGTCTTAATTAATTAGGGTGTGGTGTGTGGGGTCACCATATATTTTGTTCAATATTATATTCAATACTTAGATCCATTTTGGATTGAGATATATTAAAATATCCAGAGTAATAATTTGTTAAAAGCTGAAATCAATATTTGGTATCTTATAAAAAAATCAAATGTATAAAGAATAACGGGAAAAAAAAACATTTGTGTATTGGTAGGCAACATTTGTGTATGTTAAATCTGGATCAATAATCAAATTGCAATGATGGGTCTCTTACAATGATGGGCAAAGAAGGCTGATTATAATTTTATCAAACGACTTTAATTAAGTTTAAGTGTATACTATGAGTAAATGCCGGGAAAACAAGGGCTTACTATACAGTTAAATTTTCGTCACATAAACGATTATTCACCAACTTTCGACTTTGATAAAAAAAAATTGTCTGAAAAAGGTTTAAACACTTTACAAAGACAGAAAGTTGGTGCCGACAAGTTTTTTACAAGCAAAATTCGGTGAAACAACAATAGATTTGGCGATATATAATCGTACGTAGAGCGGCACAACAAACCAGTCAGGGGCGGATCCAGAAATTTTTTCGGGGTGAGCACAATTTTTTTTGGTTAATTTTTATATTATTTTTATTAGAAATATTTATTAAAAAAATATATGAAAAGAATATCTTAAATTTGTAAGAAAAATATTATTATTTAATTGTAAAATACCAAATAAATTATAAAAATTTTAAAATAATGGAAAATGGATTGAGGAAAGAATAAATGGAAATGTGTATCTAGTGGGAATTGAACAAGGTTGATTCAATACTATTGAAAATGGGATCGGGGTGGGCGACGGCCCGGTGTCGCCCACCCTTGGATCCGCCCCTGAAACCAGTTATTGTTTTATTTTTATGGAACTTTAAGGGTCTGTTTATATTAAAATGTAACATTGTGTGTTATCGTTTATAATTAATGGTCCTACAAATGGAGCCCAAAGATTTAAAATACGAAGGAAAAGTAGGAAAAATAGAAGTTTGGAGAGTTTTTTGGTTTGGCAAATTGTGGTTGAGCACCACGAAACCTACTCACTCACTCCCATCTGATGGGAAATGGCATCCACAAGTTTTGTTGAGTCCGTGAAAATGACTCCTCGGGTAATCTCATCCACCACTCGCATATCCTAGTAATAAAATTTACTCCTGAGTGCCCTATGCAAGGGTAAAATTATTCGAAAAATTTAAAACTTTTTATATTATTATTTTATTGATTATGGATAAATATTGTTGATCAAGGATCGAGTATATCAACGTCCGACACAGACTCAAGTCGTGTGCGCAGACGTACATGCAATAGTAGTCTAGTACGTGAGTCAAGTTATGTTCCATCTTAAAACTAACTGACAATAAAAGAAGTTATCTTATTAGTTTATTATTAGGAAAACTAATTAAAATACCTCTACTTTTGAGAGTATGGTAAAAATATATCTTCAACTTTGAAATTTAATAAAAATATCCCGACCTTTGATGGTAGTGGTAATATATTTGCACGAGTTTTTTCACGGGTCAAAAATGCTAACAAGGCAGCCTATATAGATTTTTTACAAGTGTTTTTTGGAACAGTTACCTTAGGAAAAAATAAAGAGTTGGACCGGGTTCATACCCAATGTGTTTTCCTCCCTCTTGTCTTCTTCCGTGGTCGCCTCTTGAACTGTCTTCCAGGTCTTCCAAGCAGCTCATGATTCCTCTTCAATGACATTCTTCCTCCCTCGTGGTCGCCTATCTTGAGCTGTGTCTCGAGCACTACTTCAGAGATATTTAATAAACCCCTCGACGCTCGAGGAAGGCCTTATGCTCGTAGCTTCAAGCTCGCAGAGCCAAACTCTAAATGAGTATAAACGAAGTCCCTCGATGCTGAAGCTTTAATCCGTGGAAGGCCTCCTAGAGAAGCTATAAGCGATCGGAGAACAACTCTAAATGAGTATGAACCAAGTCCCTCGACGCTGGAGATTTAGTCCGATGAGGGCCTTCGAGAGCTGCTAAAGGCGCTCGGAGAACAACTCTTGATTGAAGTGTATCCGCTGTTAATTCACTATTGGATTATTGACCTCTTATCCGTGTGTACGATGATGTACGGTTGGGGTAACTTGACCTTTTTCCCTTGGAATTTCTTTTGATGACTTTCTCTTCCGAGAGGACGCAGATAATTAGGGTTGAGAGTTCGCAGAGCCACTTTATCTCCAATACTTCCCTTAGTGCCTAACTTTCACCAATGCGTAGAATGGACTGCTTTAACTATCTCTCTTCAACTTGTCTCTCTATTCTCTCGAGATTCAAAATCCCTTTTCTTAGAGCTCAGGGCCCTCATTTATAAGGTCCGAGCTATACGGACACCACAGAGTAAATGTTGCGTCAAGTTGGCCAAGTGTCATGTTCTCACTACAGATATAGTAAGGGGGCCATGTCCGCCACGTGTCTTTCGACTTGTATGTGGCATTTTGAGGGCTGTAAGTGTATCCGCAACGGGCTGTCGACAAGTGATAGAAGAAACTCCATCGCGTCTTGGTGTTAGTCTGGGCATCTTGGTCCCCGGCATGGTCCTAGAGTTAAGGTTGGCCCGAGAATTTATGGATGACGTGTTAGGGCACATTAAGGTAGGGTTTCGTCATTCATATTATGAAGATTGTTATTATTGGAATCCAGTATTCCTTTACAATCAGTTTTGATTATAAAAGGTTAAGAAGTGAAGATAATACTAAATTTATAAATTCTTCGATAGACTACAAAAATCTCTTTCCTTATGATAGTATGATTACATTCAGATTTGTTGAAACTACCACTGAGGTAATGTGATGCGTGACCATCCAAGACACCTTCGGATGATGTCCTTCTCAAGAGGAAGAAGAAGACTCCACCTTCACCTTGGGAGAAGATCCAAAGGTGCAAATAATGACATTTTAGACTCTCGTTCAGAATTTTGACAGCTTTTCAACGTCTCTGTAAAATGGGTCGTACGGATTCAATATTTATCAGATTGAGGCGTGCCATACCTTGTTGGAACGAGGACGAAGAGATCTACAACTTTTCTGTTGAAGGTTTTTCCAGATTCGACATGGAGCTTGGCCGAAAATCAACATCTTTGCAAGCTGTACTGTTTGGAACGAAAATCAGCTCCTTACATTACTATTTTTAGTATTAATTTTACTTAAGTTATTTTAGGAAACTTTAGATGTTATTTTATTAATTTCTCAATTTATTAGTTTTATTAATTCCTATAGATAAATCGGCCCATTAGCCTTAGAGGTCTATATAAGCCGATTCCCTCTTTGTAATTCAGTTGAAACATTATGAATAGAATTAGTCTTCTCAAATTGTGTGAAACACATTGAGTGATTGTTGGATGATTAGAGATGTGCTCATCATTCACGAATTGGTATCTATCTCAGCTTGGTTTGCTTTGTGTTCATCAACTTCGCAAGACTTAGTGATCCTAGTATCCACAACCCCCCTCCTTGTGCCTCCAAGTTGTCCGCTTGGTTGTGTAGGGTTGCAGAGGCGGGTTATATAGTCATTGGTATTGGTTCCTACCCTCTACGGAGGCCTGGGGTCTTTATCTTGTTTTATATAGATCGACTCAGTCCTTATCGGTCGTGTCTTTGCATCAATTTCGAGTCTTTATTCAATTCTGTCGAGTCTTTGTTTCTTTGTCCTGGTTGATCTCGAGAACAACCTTGTTCTTGAAGATCTTGTCGAGTCTTGCTGATGAAACCACATTTGAAAAGTGAACCTCCTTCCACGTCCCCACGAGGGAGGTGAACCGCGTATCGATTTTTGGTTGGTCGACGGTCTTACCTGAAGCCCCCTCCTGCAATTGTCTATCCTAAATGGGGGCCTCGACCTGTGCCGCCGGACCTAATGCTCGGCTCGTTCCACTTTTCGGGCGATGATCTCACCAAGTGTCGGCTCCTAACCGAGTCGAGACGAACCCGCTCAGCTAGGCTCGTAGAGCCCCTTATTCCCGGCCTATGCCCCTAGGAATATCATGGGAACCGACCCCTGTGAATGAGGCTTCGACCTCTTTTTATAGTGCAAGTACTCCTATTTGCATGTCACTCGTTTGCCACATGTCAAGTGTCTCACACCATGTGTGATGGGGGCATGGGTGCCATGTGTCCCAACATGCATGTGAGATCTGTAGGCGGTTTATCGTCCGTGGATGTCTTGAGTCTCAGTTTTTGACTTGCACTCGTCCATTTTTTAATGTTTATAAGGTTCTATTTATATAGCGGGAAACCTTATTTGTTTATGATTTTTGAGAATATCATTATTTAAATCTCGGGCATCATCACAGCTCCTCGAACTTCAGTTAAGTCGTGGCTAAACTGGGGTTCGACAATGATGCATCGTATGATCCTGTTTTTTATTCATATCCATCGTTCGAGGAGGACCTTGTTCATATTCATTTTTAGAAGTTATCTCCGCGAGCTTATAAAGCTACCAGCGGAGGCCATTTGTCACTTGAGAGGGACTTAGCTTATACTAATTAAAGAGTTATCTCCGCGAGCTTATAAAGCTACAAGCGGAGGCCCTCCGTCACTCGAGAGGGACTTAGTTTATACTCATTTAAGAGTTATCTCCGCGAGCTCATAAAGCTACAAGCGGAGGCCCTCCATCACTCGAGAGGGTCTTAGTTTATACTCACTTAAGAGTTATCTCCGCGAGCTTATAAAGCTACAAGGGGAGGCCCTCCGTCACTCGAGAGGGACTTAGTTTACACTCACTTAAGAGTTATCTCCGCGAGCTTATAAAGCTACAAGCGGAGGCCCTCCGTCACTCGAGAGGGACTTAGTTTACACTCACTTAAGAGTTATCTCCGCGAGCTCATAAAGCTACAAGCGGAGGCCCTCCGTCACTCGAGAGGGACTTAGTTTATACTCATTTAAGAGTTATCTCCGCGAGCTCATAAAGCTACAAGCGGAGGCCCTCCGTCAATCGAGAGGGACTTAGTTTATACTCACTTAAGACTTATCTCCGCGAGCTCATAAAGCTACAAGCGGAGGCCCTCCGTCACTCGAGAGGGACTTAGTTTATACTCATTTAAGAGTTATCTCCGCGAGCTTATAAAGCTACAAGCGGAGGCCCTCCGTCACTCGAGAGGGACTTAGTTTATACTCATTTAAGAGTTATCTCCGCGAGCTTATAAAGCTACAAGCGGAAGCCCTCCGTCACTCGAGAGGGACTTAGTTTATACTCATTTAAGAGTTATCTCCGCGAGCTCATAAAGCTACAAGCGGAGGCCCTCCGTCACTCGACAGGGACTTAGTCTATACTCACTTATGAGTTATCTCCGCGAGCTCATAAAGCTACAAGCGGAGGCCCTCCGTCACTCGAGAGGGACTTAGATTATACTCATTTAAGAGTTATCTCCGCGAGCTCATAAAGCTACAAACGGAGGCCCTCCGTCACTCGAGAGGGACTTAGTTTATACTCACTTAAGAGTTATCTCCACGAGCTTATAAAGCTACAAGCGGAGGCCCTCCGTCACTCGAGAGGGACTTAGTTTATACTCATTTAAGAGTTATCTCCGCGAGCTCATAAAGCTACAAGCGGAGGCCCTCCGTCACTCGAGAGGGACTTAGTTTATACTCATTTAAGAGTTATCTCCGCGAGCTCATAAAGCTACAAGCGGAAGCCCTCCGTCACTCGAGAGGGACTTAGTTTATACTCATTTAAGAGTTATCTCTGCGAGCTTATAAAGCTACAAGCAGAGGCCCTCCGTCACTCGAGAGGGACTTAGTTTATACTCATTAAAGAGTTATCTCCGCGAGCTTATAAAGCTACAAGCGGAGGCCCTCCGTCACTCGAGAGGGACTTAGTTTATAGTCATTTAAGAGTTATCTCTGCGAGCTCATAAAGCTACAAGCGGGGGCCCTCCGTCACTCGAGAGGGACTTAGTTTATACTCACTTAAGAGTTATCTCCGCGAGCTTATAAAGCTACAAGCGCAGGCCCTCCGTCACTCGAGAGGGACTTAGTTTACACTCACTTAAGAGTTATCTCCGCGAGCTCATAAAGATACAAGCGGAGGCCCTCCATCACTCGAGAGGGACTTAGTTTATACTCATTTAAGAGTTATCTCCGCGAACTCATAAAGCTACAAGCGGAGGCCCTCCGTCACTCGAGAGGGACTTAGTTTATACTCATTTAAGAGTTATCTCCGCGAGCTCATAAAGATACAAGCGGAGGCCCTCCGTCACTCGAGAGGGACTTAGTTTATACTCATTTAAGAGTTATCTCCGCGAGCTCATAAGTTCTATGATTAGATGGCCGACGTGGAGCAAGCTCAAGCGTCTTGGGACTTAATAAAATAATCGATCTGGGAGGCTAGCTCTACGACCGGATGTCCGACGCGGAGCAAGCTCCAGCGTCGTGGGACTTAATAAAATCATCGATCCGGGAGGCTAGCTCTACGACCGGATGCCCGACGCGGAGCAAGCTCCTGCGTCCTAGGACTTAATAAAATCATCGATCCGGGAGGCTAGCTCTACGACCGGATTTCCGACGCGGAGCAAGCTCCAACGTCCTGGGACTTAATAAAATCATCGATCCGGGAGGCTAGCTCTACGACCGGATGCCCGACGCGGAGCAAGCTCCAGCGTCCTGGGACTAAATAAAATCATCAATCCGATAGGCTAGCTCTACGACCGGATGCCCGACGCGGAGCAAGCTCCAGCGTCCTGGGACTTAATAAAATCATCGATCCGGGAGGCTAGCTCTACGACCGGATGCCCGACGCGGAGCAAGCTCCAGCATCCTGGGACTTAATAAAATCATCAATCCGGGAGGCTAGCTCTACGACCGGATGCCCGACGCGGAGCAAGCTCCAGCGTCCTGGGACTTAATAAAATCATCAATCCGGGAGGCTAGCTCTACGACCGGATGCCCGACATGGAGCAAGCTCCCGCGTCCATCCGGGAGCTCGATGCGTCCACCCGATGTTCGACGCGGAGCAAGCTCCAACGTCATAGGACCTCAAGTATAATCCGGGAGCTCAATGCGTCCATCGGATATCCGACGCGGAGCAAGCTCCAGCGTCATAGGACCTCAAGTATAATCCGGGAGCTCAATGCGTCCACCGGATATCCGACGCGGAGCAAGCTCTAGCGTCATAGGACTTCAAGTACAATCCGGGAGCTCAATGCATCCACCGGATGCCCGACACGGAGGAAGCTCCAGCGTCATTGGACTTCAAGCATAATCCGGGAGCTCAATGCATCCACCGGATGCCCGACGCGGAGGAAGCTCCAGCGTCATTGGACTTCAAGCATAATCCGGGAGCTCAATGCGTCCACCGGATGCCCGACGCAGAGGAAGCTCCAGCGTCATAGGACTTCAAGCATAATCCGGGAGCTCAATGCATCCACCGGATGCCCGACGCGGAGGAAGCTCCAGCGTAATTGGACTTCAAGCATAATCCGGGAGCTCAATGCGTCCACCGGATGCCCGACGCAGAGGAAGCTCCAGCGTCATAGGACTTCAAGCATAATCCGGGAGCTCAATGCGTTCACCGGATGTCCGATGCGGAGCAAGCTCAAGCGTCCTAAGACTTCATAAAATCATCAATCCGGGAGGCTAGCTCTACGACCGGATGCCCGACGCGGAGCAAGCTCCAGCGTCCTGGGATTTAATAAAATCATCGATCCGGGAGGCTAGCTCTACGACCGGATGCCCGACGCGGAGCAAGCTCCAGCGTCCTGGGACATAATAAAATCATCGATCCGGGAGGCTAGCTCTACGACCGGATGCCCGACACGGAGCAAGCTCCAGCGTCTTGGGTCTTAATAAAATCATCGATCCGGGAGGCTAGATCTACGACCGGATGCCCGACGCGGAGCAAGCTCCAGCGTCCTGGGACTTAATAAAATCATCGATCCAGGAGGCTAGCTCTACGACCGGATGCCCGACGCGGAGCAAGCTCCAGCGTCCTGGGACTTAATAAAATCATCAATCCGGGAGGCTAGCTCTACGACCGGATGTCCGACGCGGAGCAAGCTCCAGCGTCCTGGGACCTAATAAAATCATCGATCCGGGAGGCTAGCTCTACGACCGGATGCCCAACGCGGAGCAAGCTCCAGCGTCCTGGGACTTAATAAAATCATCGATCCGGGAGGCTAGCTCTACGACCGGATGCCTGACATGGAGCAAGCTCCCGCGTCCATCCGGGAGCTCGATGCGTCCACTGGATGTTCGATGCGGAGCAAGCTCCAACGTCATAGGACCTCAAGTATAATCCGGGAGCTCAATGCGTCCACCGGATATCCGACGCGGAGCAAGCTCCAGCGTCATAGGACCTCAAGTATAATCCGGGAGCTCAATGCGTCCACCGGATATCCGACGCGGAGCAAGCTCCAGCATCATAGGACTTCAAGTACAATTCGGGAGCTCAATGCATCCACCGTATGCCCGACGCGGAGGAAGCTCCAGCGTCATTGGACTTCAAGCATAATCCGGTAGCTTAATGCATCCACCGGATGCCCGACGCGGAGGAAGCTCCAGCGTCATTGGACTTCAAGCATAATCCAGGAGCTCAATGCGTCCACCGAATGCCCGACGCAGAGGAAGCTCCAGCGTCATAGGACTTCAAGCATAATCCGGGAGCTCAATGCATCCACCGGATGCCCGACGCGGAGGAAGCTCCAGCGTCATTGGACTTCAAGCATAATCCGGGAGCTCAATGCGTCCACCGGATGCCCGACGCAGAGGAAGCTCCAGCGTCATAGGACTTCAAGCATAATCCGGGAGGTCAATGCGTCCACCGGATGTCCGATGCGGAGCAAGCTCAAGCGTCCTAGGACTTCATAAAATCATCAATCCAGGAGGCTAGCTCTACGACCGGATGCCCGACGCGGAGCAAGCTCCAGCGTCCCGGGACTTAATAAAATCATCGATCCAGGAGGCTAGCTCTACGACCGGATGCCCGACGCGGAGCAAGCTCCAGCGTCCTGGGACAATAAAATCATCGATCCGGGAGGCTAGCTCTACGACCGGATGCCCGACGCGGAGCAAGCTCCGGCGTCCTGGGACTTAATAAAATCATCGATCCGGGAGGCTAGCTCTACGACCGGATGTCCGACATGGAGCAAGCTCCCGCGTCCATCCAGGAGCTCGATGCGTCCACCGGATGTTCGACGCGGAGCAAGCTCCAGCGTCATAGGACCTCAAGTATAATCCGGGAGCTCAATGCGTCCACCGGATATCCGACGCGGAGCAAGCTCCAGCGTACTTAGACTTTAATAAAATAATCGATCCGGGAGGCGAGCTCTTCGATCGGATGTCCGACGCGGAGCAAACTCCAACGTCATGGGCTTGCTTGTTGTCGCTCTGAGAGCCCGAGGGTGCTGTGATGAGGCCCTCCACGTCGGAGATTGTCTTTTGATCGGGTGACTCATGTATTTTATTCCTTAGTATTCCTCTAGCACTTATCATTTGAAAATATGTCTTTCTGCGCTTTGGGTCATTCTTGTGGAAGTTGGGCTGTCGTGGATAAGCCGGCGCAAGTAATACGGCTTGGCGGCTCGTTTACGCCCAAGAGAGTGGGCTGAAGCTTGGTTCTCGAAACTGCCAGCCGCTCTCTTCCTCTTTTTCCGACGCGGACGAATATTCAGAGGTACTCCCCTCTTCTTTCTTTCTTCAACAGCTTGTACATAGTTCTCAGCCTGCAGCTGTGATGGAGGATTTCCATTCACGCCGATGTGTCGATCATGCCGGACCTCGTACGCGATGAGCTCTGCTGATGACTTTGTCCGCGCTGGACTCTATCCGCGGCGGGATTTGTTTGACGGGTCTTGCTGTGCTGGTCCTTGCTCGCGCCAAACTCTATCTGCGGCGGGTTTAGTCGTTGTCTTGGCTGTTCATCCCATGATGTTGAGGGAGAGCTTTGTTTATCCGCTTTGGACCCTGTTCTTTCTGTTTATCCGCGGCGGCGAGTTTTGTTTGACCGCTTCATTGGCATGCTTTCAGTCCGGCTGCGGGATTCATAGAGGGACATTGGATGAGGGAGATTCCTCATGTGTGGGTGAGATCGTGGCCAATTCAAATATCTCTGATGGTGCTTGATAATTTTAGTTTGAATTTTTCTTTCAAAGCTACCGGCGGACTGCACCTCTCCCCTCCCTACGCTGCCATACTCTATGCATATATACATAAGAATGGAACAGACTAAAGCTCTTACCTCCTTGCCTCATGGCGGTAGTGACTAGTCTCCCCTTCTTCGACCGCTTGCTTGTATTTGGTCTTATGAAGAGGGCCGCGGATTGCGATCTCATAACCTTGTGAACTTACTGAGGAACTCGAGAGATCATTCACGTAGGGGATAGTGACTCCGCTGCTCGCGAAGGCGAAGATATCAATTTATCACCGCCAGCTTACCTCTTCGCGAAGCTTTACTGATAACGAATTGTAGCACGAGTAACCACGTATGCACTCCCTAGCTCTTTGGAAAGGTGGCACCGAGCCTTTATCAACTTTTATATGCTGATCATGGAGCCCAGATCGCAACTCCCGACTCAGACGTCATCAGATCACCACAGCAGCTATGGCAGAGTACGTGCATCGTGTAAGACTGGTGCCTAGAGTTGAGCCCTGGATTTTCTCAAGGGAACACATAGGGTAACAAGTATAGAGAACTGAGGTAAAAAACAATTCTAATTATACACTTTCAATCCAAGATTGAACTCCCATTCCGAACTTGGAATCGCTGCTGGCCGGCAACTGTCCGCTCGCACTTTTATAATCTTTTTGCAGACTATAATTTAATCCATGCAAGGTGAATTGGGCATGTTTATGTTTAGTTAACAATTCTATCCCCAGGAAGTAAATAAAGAGAGTGGGGAATGAAATCTTCATTCATGTAATCAGGTGTATGTAAGCTATGTAAGCGTATATACATGTATATACCCAAAGCATCGCCGTTCACAATCGCTATATAGCATATAAAATTAACTACCAGCAAATGCCCAAGCTTCTATCAACTATTTCCAAGCATGGATTGTGATATCTTTGGTGTTTATTCTTCAAGCATAGTAACAAATTAGAATTTTTCTATCACAATCAACTTTTCTAGCCAGTTCTCGTTCACCCTGCTTGCTAAACGAAAATTAAATATAAATGAACCTAGTTAAGGTAGGGCATGAGAATACATAACCTTAACGAACCACCTCTTAGGGTGAGCAGTTCCCCACGGACGGCGCCAATGATGAAATCACATTTGAAAAGTGAACCTCCTTCCACGTCCCCACGGGGGAGGTGAACCGCGTATCGATTTTTGGTTGGTCGACGGTCTTACCTGAAGCCCCCTCTTGCAATTGTCTATCCTAAATGGGGGCCTCGACCTGTGCCGCCGGACCTAATGCTCGACTCGTTCCACTTTTCGGGCGATGATCTCACCAAGTGTCGGCTCCTAACCGAGTCGAGACGAACCCGCTCAGCTAGGCTCGTAGAGCCCCTTATTCCCGGCTTATGCCCCTAGGAATATCATGGGAACCGACCCCTGTGAATGAGGCTTCGACCTCTTTTTATAGTGCAAGTACTCCTATTTGCATGTCACTCGTTTGCCACATGTCAAGTGTCTCACACCATGTGTGATGGGGGCATGGGTACCATGTGTCCCGACATGCATGTGAGATCTGTAGGCGGTTTATCGTCCGCGGACGTCTTGAGTCTCAGTTTTTGACTTGCACTCGTCCATTTTTTAATGTTTATAAGGTTCTATTTATATAGCGGGAAACCTTATTTGTTTATGATTTTTGAGAATATCATTATTTAAATCTCGGGCATCATCACTTGCATTGTTCTTGCTTGTTCTTGCTGCGTTTCTTGAGTCTTCTTGCTTCCGTTCTTTAGTTTCTTGCTTGATTGTCGAAGATTGGGCCATCTCACGGCTAACCTCGTATCATAATACTTGTTACCTTTCTTTAGTTTTAAAAAAACACCCCAATGGTAATCACTAAACCAATTCATCATTTTCATTTGACCCTGTCAATATTGGTAGATTCACGTACACAATGCCTCTTTAAATCCTGAACTATCCTTGTGTCTAGATTAGGTTAATTCCAAATTTGATCTTTCTTTTAATGTAGTCTATAATAGTTTTATATTTTTGTCCAAGTCCTTGATGAAATCATATGCATATATAAGACACCCTAGAAATTCCATGTAGCACAATTTGTCTAGCTTTGATCTTTAATCTAAAGAATTCTATTTTTTTTTAACATATATGCATTCATTCTGTCTTATGATAATTCCATGATTAATAAATTTTTTAGTTATTGATTTAAGATCATGCTTATGTTTTAAATTTTGGTGAATATTAAGATATATATCATACCCAAGACAATAGTGTTTAAAATCATTAAAGATATTATTTATTCTCCAAATATTTTTGGTACTTTTTTTTAAAAAAAATGCATGACTAGCCGTTCATAATGTTCTTGTCATTCGTGGTTAGATGAATATTTTCCTCATCCATTTTAATTTGCCAATACCCACTTTTATAATCCATTTTACTTGTATTCTGTTTAATATGACTATTTTATTATAGATATAATACCCATCAAAGAAAATATTATAATTTAACTTCTTATAGTTAATGATCATTCCAGCTTTACCTCTTTTTTCCAGCACGGTTTCTAATCATGAAAGCAGGACTAGAAGGAGAGTTGTTACTTTCCCTAATTAAACGTTTTTTTTAGCAACTTATCTATTTGTTCATTAATCTCTTGTCGGCCTTTAAAGAACTAGAGAAAGGGTTGCTACTTTCCATAATAAGACCTTTTTCTTAGCAACTCGTCGATTTTTTTTTGTCAAAATCTTGCTGGTTTTTATAGGTGTAGAGCATTTGCTTAACCTTGATTACCATTTTTTGTTCTATTACTTTTGTTGTTTTGTTGTAGCAAATGACTTATCTGTATTGATGGACGATTTTTAGTCGCGTAAACCGTATCAAAATAAATTCGAACTTACTAACTAATGTAGTATGGTAAGCACGAGTCGATCCCATAGAGAATCAAGTTATTCCTAAGTAATGCCTATTTACCAATTAGTAGAAAAGAGGGGGTTTTTGAGTTGTGAAATTAGAAAGAAAATAAAATAAACTATAAACAATTTAACAGAGATAAAAATTAAAGGACTAGTTTCATCTATAAATATCCACTTTAGTTTGACCGGTTGATCCTCGATTCTTCTTCAAGTTCTCTTTTCATCCTATTATTGTTCCTGTCCTGATCTTGTGTAAATTACTAGTCCTACGAGTCCTAGTAACCCTTACTAATTAGATAACCCTAACACGGTCAAGATTTAACCTAATAGTAGCATTAAGATTAAGGATTAACCAGGATACATGCAACACCAAACTACGAGTCAGCATTTAACACATAATTGATTCTCTACACACCAGTTTAGTCCTACGAGTCCTAAAAGGCATGATTGCTACTATGGATTAAGGTTCGCTACGAGAAATCTACAAAATCCTAGGAATAATCTCAACTAGTTGTACGGACTAGAAGAAATCAACAATATTCGCAAGAGAATCAATACGAATCAATAGGAATAGAACAAGAATAGAAATCTCACAACTTTATCAAATCAAAGCTTCAATCCATAGATGAAACGGGAGAGTTTAAACTAATAGGTGATATAATCTAATTAATGATTAATCTATCTAAGTCTAAGTTGCAACCGCTGAACTCCAATTGAACAAGGTGAATTTAACGCAGCAATCAGCCCATCACTCCTAAACGGCCCATCCCATCTTGCTTTCGATTTTTGGAATGATCCCATTTTATCTCCAAATTTATACGATCCAGCCTGAAGATGTCTGAAATATATATAAGCACTAATGTAGACTCCGAAAATTCAATAATATAAATTAACTATAAAAATAGGTAAAATATGCATGAATATGACCTAATATAATATGCAATTATACGACTAAAATAGACCATATCAAACTACCTCATGCTTAGACTTTTGCTTGTCCCCAAGCAAACTAATCACAAAACAAAGACTCAAAATGAAAGACAAAGACTAAAATAAATTTCTATGAATGATCACTCATCTGTATAGTTATCATGGCTTCAAGAGTATTTATTAGGTTAAGCTCAAAATAGTTAGGACACTATGAGACCCACATCAAACCTTTCATACTCATTGCTTTATACTCCAATTAGGTTCAGGGGATGCTTGCATTCAGAATGTATTGAGCAAACAAATTCATTAAGCACATAAAAATCGTCATAAACACCCATAGATTACTAGGCCTTTTCTACTTCGGATTTGCAATAAAGCTCACTTTTTCTTTTATTTTCTTTCTTTTTTTCTAAACACTTTCTCTTCCTCCTTGCGTGAATTTTATCCTCCGCAAATAGGATCGGTTACTAACCGTATTTTTTTTTCTTTTCTCATTATTGTCGAGTGAATTTTATTCTCCTCGAACACTGGTTTATTGATGATTCTTTTCACTCGAGTGAATTTTATCCTCCTCGAGCGGTGCAAGTGAATTTTATTCTCCTTACACTCATCAACCCAACACATATATCCAAACACATCAACATATAACCGAATTTACTAATGCTTTTCATCATGGGTTTAGACATATACAACAGAAATCGTATAAAAGTTTTTAAAGATTGCTCTAAACTCAACATCCAACCAATTATCAAGGTATAACTAAAGCTCATAATCCAGATCATCTATGGGAATCCCACAAGTGTCTTTATTCAATTAAAATTCAAATTTATTAACTCTTAAGCAATGAAAATCATATATCATCATCGATGTCATACCAATCATAGAAACTACTATTTAACAAAACTAAAATGAAAAACTAATAAAAAAAAACTAAAACTCGATAACTTACTATAAACATGGGATAATTATCAAACACCTACAATCAACCTATAATGAAATGAAATTGATAACAGAAATTGAAAAAGAATATGACAACTAACATATCTGTAAGTACGGAGCTACACTTGAGTCCCCCACCTCATGCTTAAAATCTTACTTTTTCCTCAAAGTAAAGAAAAAGAATAAAATAGGTAGAGGAAACTCACAATGAAATCAGGTATCGGTGTTGTAGCCACCGAACAACCCCTAAAATTCAGCAACTTCTCGTAGTTATGGGACCTGTCCAACACCAAAACAGCCGCACAAACAAGCAAAACTGGCATAGCAATCAGCAGCAGATTTAGTTCAATAACAAATGAATATCAAAAGCATAAAATTTATCAAGATAGGTGACTATTCCTAAGTACTAACACCCTTAAAACATGACAAAAGAGTAGAAATTACAGCCTAGGTGTTCAGCAGAAACTTCCAGCAACTCTTGGATGCAACTGACATTGTGAATCGTCTTGGAATCGAAAAAAATATAGGCAAGACTCATTTGCAATTGGTCCTTCCAAAACAAAAGGCAAAGAAAGGACACAAGACAAAGTAGTCCAACATTCCAAGCATAATAATATCATCCAAGAAAGAAGAACAACAAAGACCAGCCACACCAAAATCAGTCCATGCAAGTCATGCTCAATCACTTATCACAATTGAAAAACATGAAATTCAAGTGATTTCAGGGAGAAGAAACTAGCAAGCAAAGATTGAAACCTGTGCACCATCTCAAAATATATAGGCTTGTCCAAATAAAAGCAATCAGCATTCAGAGCAAGAAGCCATATCCAAGAATTCCTTAAAATCAAGTATGACATGAACCAACTCAAGCAACAACTAAGCAATCGAATAAAAATCAGCCCTCTAGATCATGCTCATCCATATTTTGCAACTAAATTCATGAAAATTGGATATGGACACAGGGAGCAGACAAGCAACCAAAATCACAAAGGGGGCACAATCTGAATGCACAGAACCAAAAACTCTCAGCTGCTAGATTAATTACAGAGTTAGTTAAACAATAATGAGTAGCTAAACATCATATCCAAGCACAGATTATTAGCCAAACCAACTCCATCAATCAAGAAAAACTCAACTTAACTCAACAACAAGTATTTAGCCTCATAAGCACGAGTAAGACCAATTCTAACTCTTGCAATCATGCTCAGTCATATACATCACTAAAAATCAATGAGTACACGTGACTTCAGGGAGCATGAAACACGCACGAATTAAAAGCCATAAGCATACTAAGTCGCGGATACCAAGATTCAAATCTATACAGCCCTATTCAACCATCAACTAATCAGGGGCTGCCCGATCAAATCGAACAAATACTCAACTAATTCTGCAATATCATATCAAAGCCTCAACAATCCCTTAACCCATATCAAATAACACTTAAGCAGTAACAATCCAGCAACACAATTCAACCCTGCCACTCACACTCATCCATATTTTGCAAAGCATAATCATGAAAACGGAATGGAAATAGGGAGCATGAAACAAGAACCAATCATAAAAACCATTTAGGCTGACATTATGCACAAACTAACTAATTTAGACAGTAGCAAAAATAAATCAGCAGCTGATTTTAGACATGATGGGAAGAAATCGACAGTAAAATTACTCAAGAGAAAACAGACTCAAATAAAATTACTCAAGAGCAAACAGACTCAAATGAAAAAGTCTCAGTCTCATAGCACACATAATGTAGTCCAGGAGAATGCTCAAAAGCCAGATAATCATAGCACCTGCTCTCCCTAAATGAAGTAAAGACAAGCAACACTTAAAATTCAGACTAATCTCACATAACATCCGGAGTTCATAGTTGAATAGCAAATTATCAACAATGCAGCAGTTCAAGCACCTGTTCAGCACAATAGACTTCCTAGCACATTATCAATTACCCACTCAACAATTTCAATCACCAAGTTGAGGTAAAATCAGGCATTCACCCAGCCCACAACAATCGAACTCGAGCATAATCAATCGACCACTCAATCAGTTCAACATCAATAAAGCCCAAAATCGAAATTCATTAACAATTAGCTCAGGGAGGAAATACCTGCACTTACCGAATCGAAATTGGAGTCGAGTTGAGAAGGATCCAGGCCACTCGGAGCAACAACAACCATGGCGAATTGGACAAGGGTGGAATTGAATACTGTTGGCGGCAGTGGATTCGAGAGGGAGCGGTTCTGCTGCGCCAAAGAAGAAGATCAGAAAAGGCATCGGGACGAGCAGTGGCGGTGGTGTGCAGCAGCGGCGAGAGAGAAGCAGTGGTGCGGAGCGGGCGGCGACCAGTAGTAGACGGCGAGAGGAGGCACAGGGATGAAGGCGATTCGATGGAGGGTGTTGGGGATGGCGATGTCGAGGATGCTGCTGGGATGCGGATGGAGGCTTTCGGAGAGAAGGCGTGGCCGGTGTGGTGCCTGCTGACGGTCGGGGTGAACAGAGAAAGCGAGGAGGAGAGGCGGTGATGGAGGGCGTCTTGTTTGAGATACCCAGAAAGAAGGGGAAGAACGAGGGAGACGGGAAGGGTTTTTTTTGGGTTTTTTTTAAAAAAAATTTTAACGAGAAAATAAGCAAAATATAAAAATTAATCCTAATTAAAAATAAAAAGAATAAAGAAAAAAAAAACATACCTTGGTCCTTTCCCACCTCTCTAAGATCAGACATTGTTAACGCCCTCAGCAGCCTGTCAAACTCTTGCGCACAACTACGAGGCAAACATGCACTACATACAATTGAATTGAAACTAAATAATGACGACTTTAAGAATTGTTTCAACTTTTCCACCAAGCGAGTATGACACTTTGTAGAGGGTACATAATACCACCAATTCAGTTCCATTGGTGGCTTTTCAATGTAGCAATTAAAATGATTAAAATAATCACCTTTACCTTCCAAATAGGGCTGTGCATCGGTCTAAAACCGAACCGGGCCGAACCGAACCGAACCGAAAATCTCAAAATTTCAAACCGAAAGCCGAACCGAAAGTATTAGGTTCGGTTCGGTTATTTGCCGGTTTGGTTTGTGTTCGATTCGGTTTTAACATAATTGAACCGAATGTCAATAAAAAAAATTTTAAGTATACATACATATATATATATATACATTGTGTATTAGTGTGTATATATATACACAAATATATATACCTTGTATTTTTACCTTCTGTATTAGTAAGTATGTGTGTATTAGTGAGTATGTATGTATTACTATTAGTGTATACAAATACATATACAGTGTGTATTATAGTAAGTATGTATGTATTAGTGTATATATAAAGTATACAAATATATATACCTTGTATTTATATAGTGTATAAAAAAAATTCGGTTTAACACAAACCGAACCGAAACCGAAAAATGGAAATTCTCGAACCGAAAGCCGAACCGAAAAACTTCGGTTAGGTTCGGTTCGGTTCGGTTTGTGTTGGTTCGGCCCAAAAATTCGGTTTGGGCCGAATCATGCACACCCCTACTTCCAAATTGCAAAAGTTTACCTTTATTACCTCTCGAGCCTCAGCAGGTGGCTCTAGACATGGTTCATCAACGGGGGAGCTGAGTAGGAATGCATCAGATGGAGTAGGAGATACAACACATAAAACCTCATGCGTCGACTCATGAGATTCCATGTCCGGAAGCACTAAACCCTCTTCTCCATCGTCAAAGAAACTGTCGTCATCTGCAAACAATTCCTCCTCGTTCTGAACATCATTATCACGTTGAAACCAACTAGGATAGAATGAATTGAGCACAATGACATCGACAGGATCTTCCATTCTTGCATCTTTTAATGTCTCAGGGGATGACACGATCGGTTGGCTTTCTTTATCAACTTGCGGGGTGGCCATCTGCTCAACTGTTATCTCGCTTGATGTTTGAGTAAGTTGGCTAGTTTGTTCCCCCAAGTTTTGGATCCTCTCAGCATTCTCCTGCACCGCTTGTGCAAGGGCATGGATTACGTCATCCGGATATATGATAGAGTCCTCCATTGGTGGAGATATCGAAGTGCAAGATTCTTCACACTACTAGAATTCTGTTATTTAACATCGGCTCATTAACATCATCTAGAAAAACCTGTCATGTTAAACAATTTTTTAACATCGGTTTTTAAATTTGCGATGTAAATAAAATTATAGACATCATCCCATTTGTTTGACCGATGTTAAATATGTGTTTTTAAAAAAAAAATAGAAGGCGCGGAACTACACTTAAATTCATTTGAACACCCGCCCAAGCAAATATGTGTACCATTTTTGCTCTTTCTTCTTTATTCATTCTTCATTTGTTCAGACCCCTCGCTCCACCGCCTCCTCCCGCCACCTCCCTTCACAAATCCACCTCCTTGTCGGCGACTCACTCGATCCACCTCCTTCTCTCCACCACCTTCTTGCAGACGACTCACTCCACCTCCTCCTCCCGCCACCTCCCTTCGCAAATCCGCCCAGATCTGTTCTTACTTATCAGATCTAAACCCATACACGCAAGATCTCTTCTTTCTCGGTGCTTCATCCTAGACAAGAGGGTGGTAGAGGAGGACGGAGGCTGGAGAACTAGACAAGAGGATGGTAGAGGGAGACAAGAGGCGCAGTCCACCACCTCACCAGATCTGAGCAGTCCAAGAGGATGCTAGAGGAAGACAAGAGGATGTTATCGAAATCCCTACTCCAGCAGTCGAAACCCTACTCCCTCACTTCCTCTCTGTCACCGGTACGAAATTCCGCCTTTAATTTTCAATATTTTTGATTTAGGGTTTGTGTGAATTGATTTGATTTAGTGTGGCTGGCTTGATGTTGATATTCAGTTTTTATTTAGGGTTTAGGTTTGATGAATGTTTGTTTATGTGAATTAGTTTGGTTTAGTTTTTATTTTCCCGCTGAATTTGGTGAATGTTTGTTTGTGGGTTCCTGGGCATGCTCTCAGCAGTCAGAATCGATTTTAAGCTATGGTGTTGGCTCTATCAGTTTTGATGAACATGATGATTATGAATATTCCGATGAGGTAAATGAAATATTCTTTGGTCTTTTGCTTCTTACTCCTGGACCTTCTAACTTGGGAACTTGAGGGAGAATCTTTGGTAGTAGCTTCAACATTTTTGGAGACACTTGTTGATTTTGTAGATTTTTCCTTGCTTTTGGATGACTTCTCTAAACTATTTTTCTTGGTATCTGTAGAACTTTTTTACTTTTGGACCCAGAACGCTCCTTGGATTTTGGACTGGCAATCTGTTCTTTGGGTTCATCTCTCTCTTTGGCATCTGGAAGTTCCTCCTTGTCTTCATCCTCACTATCTTCCTCAGATTTAATTTAGATGTTCAAGATTCTGTGACTTCCCAGGTGTAGCCTATCTTAGATCCTTCCTAATTAGGCTCTTTGTGTAATTCATGGATTGAATCATTATTTCTAACTGAGGTGATGATTTAGGGTTTCTTTGGTTTCAATTGATTATGCAAATAATGGAAAACTGTGAAACTGGAAAGTATCATTTTTACATGTCTTCACATTATGCAGTTCTTCATGATTTATGATAAACTTGATGGTGTTTATTTTTCTGCCACTGATATAAGATCCTTGTGTTTCTACAGCCGGTTTTTGAAATCAGACGTAAAGGTAATATAAAAGAAAAGGAAAGGAGAGTCTCTTAACTGAATGTTCAGAGAGTGTTATCTGAACTGAATGTTCTTCACTTGACAGAGTAGTGGATGCTTTGCTTGGAGCTTTTTTAGTTGATTGTTGTTACTTGAACATGTACGATCTTCTTAGTTATGTCATTAGCATAATTACATCTAGCTAAATGGTTGTTGTTGCTTTGTGCAGAAGGTACATTGCTATGGTTGAAATGTGACAGGTTGTTGAGAACGGAGATCAACTTGTTACCATATTGCTTTTGTTTGTCAAGCACGTCGATATCAGAAATTCGTATGTTTTCAACCCTTTTTTTTTCTCAATTTAGCTTTCTCTGCTCTAGTAATTGCACTTGTCTGATAAATCAATTCTTTCCAGTTCAACTTTAGTTTATGGTGAAACAACAAAGATGATCACTTACACTTCTGGAGCAGCCGACTCTAAATCATATGTTTGTTCACTGTGTGGAAAGTTACTTCCAACTTTAAAAGGCTTGAATTGTCGAGGTATGCTCAATTGTAGTACATTCACTCATTCGTGTGCCTCAGAGGTAGAGCCCCTGCTGGTAGACGTGGCAGGTCATCATCTTACTCTGAATCACCTAGTCCTCGAAGGGTATATTACTTGTCTTGTTCAGTTTACATTTAAATATGAAAATAGCGGAGTTGTTATTGATGTCAATGTTGAATTTGTCATCTTTAGGTTCCTCGGAGAGTATCAAGAAGCCGGAGTCCTAGAAGGTATTTATCTCGAGTGAATAGCGGAGTTGTTATTGATGTCAATGTTGAATTTGTCATCTTTAGGTTCCCTTCGCAAAATTCCTTTGCAAAGCTCATCTGCTCACTTGGCTTCATATTTCTGCAGGCAATTTCATTTTTTTGCTTCTAATACATTTAATAGTTCGTATTTTTCGATTATCCAGATAGAAATCTGAAATAGCAAACTGGAGAGGCAGTCAGTGAATAATACTAGGTTAATTGAAGAGCTTGACAAGCTTGTTGGACGATTATCTATTCCTTCAGAGGTATTTAATCTCTCTATAGATAGACTACTAGTTGTGCTCAACTTATTTTGACCTAATCCGCACCTGATCAAAATTTCTACTTGCAGTATGCAGCATGTCTGACAGGAGGTTCCTTTGATGAGGCAAACATGATTAAGAATGTAGAAGCATGTGAATGGTTGGAAAATGCTTATCGAGGCCTTGAACCCCCAAACTTGGATCCTATCTATTCAAACATGAGAGCTGTATTCATCTTCTTTTTTGCTTGGAAATAACCTTAAACGAATTCAAATGATCATGTGTTATGTGGTATGGAACTCAAGTCGTATATGTGACTTTTCCATGCAGTTCTTGAATAAGCACGCCGTTTTACAAACCTGTATAGATTGACATTTTCTTAAAGCAAGCAAGTGATTGCTTTTCTTATCTTTTGAATTTTGTTCATAGAAATATATCATAAATTAACAAGAACAAAATTTAGACCATATGCAAAAAAGCTAATGATGGAGAACCATTCTAAAGGGGCCACCTCCAAGGATGTATGAACGTTCCACCTGAGAATAGGTCAAAACCTTCCAGCTAACTGCCCATAAGAGCTTGTACGATTGCTATTCCTTTCTCTGAAGCTAACTTTTTATTTGCATGTTATAATTTGATATTATTTCGAATCTAATCTGAGTGGAAGATTTATGTATGATTCATTTGAGAAGTAACTATACTCACTTCCTATTAACATTCAACTTGCTGCTATGGATTTGTGAATGAGATTTATGTTCTATGAATGAGATATCCAGGTTTTAGTGAAAACCTGGATAACACTATCCATGTTTTAACATTAAACTTGCTGTTAATCTGTTATGTATTTCAGCATCATTTGGAAAGCACTATCCCTTGTGTTAAACACTTTTATCTTAATTTGTGTGCAAACATTGCAATACAGTGCTTAGATACATTGGACACCCTCGTTGAAATGATGTATTTTCCAGCATGTTTGTGTTCATTACAGCATGTTAGTTAACTAGGCATATAATCATGTGCTTTACATTTGTCTAAACTTCTATTTTTAGTGTTTTGTTTCTAGCTATTTGTTATGAATCTAAATCATGTTCTTTTTGCTATTATGTAAGAACATTTTATCTAACTTAAAAGCCTATTAGCTCAAATGGTAGAGCGTTGTGTTCAAACACAAAGATGTGGGTTCAATTCCCGCATAGGCTACAATAACAAAAAAAAACCTACAAATACGCCATTTAACATCAGGCAATAGCCGATGTCTTTCAAAAAAAAAATTCGATGTCTATGTTGGTGATGTAAAAAGTCAAAACTTTTTAACATCGGGTAATAGCCAATGCCTTTGTATGTTATAACATCTTGTATATTTTATAATCGATGTTATAACATATCAAAGACATCAGATTTAAAAATATAACCGATGTTATAACATATAAAGACATCGGCTATTACCCGATGTTAAAAAGTTTTGACTTTTTACATCACCCACATAGACATCGATTTTTTTTTTTGAAAGACATCGGCTATTACCCGATGTTAAATGAAAAAATTCTAGTAGTGTCATGTGCAACATGGTAATCCATGTAACAGAAGAAATCCCACAACCCCGATCGACCTAACCGTGATAGGCCTCCGTTACTCATGTGCTCAGCAAGCGCTCGTGTCTCAGCAGTCATCCCGTCAATTATGCAAATAATCATATCTCGGATGCTGTCTTGATAACCCCGTGAATTACGAATGTAAACATATCTCTACAATCTAGTAAGATATTGGTGAAAGTTCTCACCTTGAAACTGCAACAACCTCAACATCTCAAAAATTAGTAGTAGGGTGTTATGAACCGTAAGACTAACTCCAATGGTGGTGTGCAATTGTGTAAATGTGTATATTTTACACAATTATGAGCTCCAATGGTTGTTTTGTGGGTGCTCAAATGTGTACATTTGAGCATGAAGTGTGTATATTTGAGCACAAAATCCCCCCTATGTGCAAAAACTTTCTCACTTTTTGAGAAAGTGGATAAAAGCTTTGTACAATGAGAAGAGAGAAGACATTGTTTCATAAATGATTTTTTATCATTTTTTTTATAACTAAATTTGATTTAATATAAATTAAATTAATCTACGGAGTAATAAATTTCATTTAAAAAGTCCCATCTAATGACTAAGAAATTCATTTAAATATTTAAGTTTAAATCTAACAAAAAAAATTAAGTTAGATTAGTGATATACCTTTTTAAGAAATAACCATCCAATTTTGTGAACAATATTGAAATTTTGATTTTTCAAATTGTGGTGAAAATTATATTTTTTTTATATCAAAATGTGCGCAATAAAAATTTATAATACAAAATACATATTTAATTTTTAATAGATATTAATCATAATTAAAATGTGAAGATAAATATAGATTATTTGGTTATTAAAAGAGATGTGTGCAAAAAATACACACTTTAACCAATGGAGTAAAATGCTAAAAAATGGTTTGCAAAAATACACATCTTGTGCAAATGTGCACATTTGCACACCTAACCATTGTGGATAGTCTAAGATAGGTTCACAACAAAGTTAAGTTATATATAATAATTGATAAACACACAAAACAAAGAAACAAACTTTGATTCCCCGGCAACGGCGCCAATTTGATGGACGGTTTTTAGTCGCGTAAACCGTATCAAAATAAATTCGATCTTACTAACTAATGTAGTGTGGTAAGCACGAGTCGATCCCACAGAGAATCAAGTTATTCCTAAATAATGCCTATTTACCAATTAGTAGAAAAGAGGGGGTTTTTGAGTTGTGAAATTAGAAAGAAAATAAAATAAACTATAAATAATTTAACGGAGATAACAATTAAAGGACTAGTTTCATCTATAAATATCCACTTTAGTGTGACCGGTTGATCCTCGATTCTTCTTCAAGTTCTCTTTTCATCCTATTATTGTTCCTGTCCTAATCTTCTGTAAATTACTAGTCCTACGAGTCCTAGTAACCCTTACTAATTAGATAACCCTAACACGGTCAAGATTTAAACTAATAGTAGCATTAAGATTAAGGATTAACCAGGATACATGCAACACCAAACTACGAGTCAGCATTTAACACATAATTGATTCTCTACACACCAGTTTAGTCCTACGAGTCCTAAAAAGGCATGATTGCTACTATGGATTAAGGTTCGCTACGAGGAATCTACAAAATCCTAACAATAATCTCAACTAGTTGTACGGACTAGAAGAAATCAACAATATTTGCAAAAGAATCAATACGAATCAATAGGAATAGAACAAGAATAGAAATCTCACAACTTTATCAAATCAAAGCTTCAATCTATAGACGAAACGGGAGAGTTTAGATCTTCATAAAAATAAAATAAAGTATAATTAGGGTTAAGAGTAAAACTTAGTCGGCACCGTATACTCAGTTGTGGCTCTCTTTATTTATAATTCTATCCTACCTAACTAGTTCTATCTAATTTTAAAAGGAAATAAAAAAGGTTTAAACTAATATGTGATATAATCTAATTAATGATTAATCTATCTAATTCTAAGTTGCAGCCGCTGAACTCCAATTGAACAAGGTGAATTTAACGGAGCAATCAGCCCATCACTCCTAAACGGCCCATCCCATCTTTCTTTTGATTTGTGGAATGATCCCATTTTATCTCCAAATTTTAACCGATCCAGCCCGAAGATGTCTGAAATATATAAAAGCACTAGTGTAGACTCCGAAAATTCAGAATTTTTTTTCGAAATAGCCAAAAAACACAAAAATATTTGGAAAATAGCCAAAAATCAAAAGTATTTTGGAAAATAGCCAAAGTGGGGTAAAGTCGCTGTTGGTTTTTTAAAAAATTAATAAAACATTAAAGTCGCTGTTATAAACAGCGACTTATATATATATTTTTTATTTTTTTCAACTTTTAATACATTTATTTAGCTGAAAAACTAAAAAATATATATATATAAGGAGAGTCGTTGTTTATAACAGCGACTTTTCTTTTTTTTAAAAAAAAAAATTTGTTAGTTACTCGCCTGAAAAGAAACAAATACTCCCTCCGTTTACAATTAATTGTCGTTCAAGGGATTTTGTTTGTTTTGAAAAATAGATGTCGTTTGGGAGGTCTGGCCACTTAATTAAT
Organism: Persicaria maculosa; assembly: GCA_963922045.1. NCBI lineage: Eukaryota > Viridiplantae > Streptophyta > Magnoliopsida > Caryophyllales > Polygonaceae > Persicaria > Persicaria maculosa. The sequence goes on from OY998252.1 coordinate 59,323,576, forward strand.
ACTTCCCCTTGAGATTCAAGGTACGGGCTCCCCTTTTTTTCTTTCCTACAATTAAAAATAATGTAAATCTAATTTGAAAAGCAACCCTGTCCACTCAATTAATACTCCCCCTTGAGAGAAGAATGGAAGCTGTAGAGTCACCTTGTACTATGGACTTATGGAGTACTTACACCAACACTGACCCAAAAAAAATACCACTCCTTAATTTGTGTGTCAACCAACTATAACGTCAAATATTTGTAAACGGAGGGAGTAGCAGAGAAAGAGAAAAGGAGGGGTGGGGGCCACACAATGTGAGAGAGAGGGAGGGAGTTTCCACAATCAGAGAGGGAGGGGGTTTGGAAAACGGAGGTGGGGGCCACACCAATTGGTGAGATAAGGGAATAAAGTAAGATAGGACACCTGGGGCCACGAAATCTGGAGAGAGAGAGAGGAGTCAGGAGTGTGAATTAATTGGATAAAGTGGAGAGTCGCTGTTGTAAACAGCGACTCTCCTTTTATATATTTTTTTAATTTTTTAAGCTAAATATGTATTTTAAAAGTTTAAAAAAATAAAAAAAAAGATAAGTCGTTGTTATAAACAGCGACTTTAATATTTTATTAATTTTTTTAAAAAGCTGGGGTAAAGTCGCTGTTTCAAACAGCGACTTTACCCTACTTTGGCTATTTACCAAAATACTTTCGGTTTTTGGCTATTCTCCAAATATTTTTGTGTTTTTTGGCTATTTTGAAAAAAAATTCGAAAATTCAATAATATAAATTAACTATAAAATAGGTAAAATATGCATGAATATGACCTAAGATAATATGCAATTATACGACTAAAATAGACTCTATCATGTATCCTAATATTTTAAGGAATTATCTTAATACATATCTTTCCACAATCTTTCTTGTTGATCAATAACTATTCCTCACCGTTCTTAGTGCGCGTAAATTCAATTTCTTGTTGTGTGTAAGATTGTCTTTATCCAAGTGTCTTCTGACGAAACCACCCATGAGAGGTCCCGTTTTGTTGGGACCTATGTGTCTTCGGAGGCATTCATCCGCGACTATCATGGGCTTACTTGAACCACGTAGGGTAAGGCCATGTGGCATGACCTGTGTCGTGGCTATGCGAACGGATAAACCCTCCGACCCTCCTACGGGAATTCGCCCGACCCACAAGGAGCGTATATGACATACCCGTGTCCCGAGACGAATGTGGTAATATGCTCGTGGATTGGTGTTACTTGCTCAAGTGGTGGCCATTAGAAGTCTCTTGCAATTAATAAGACATGGACGAGAATAAGCTATGTTCCACGAAGCTTGAATGACTTGTTTCGTCGCGGATCAAATCGTTGGTTAGCCAAAAAGCTCTCTCTCTCTCTCTACTATTCTTTAGAATTCCAAACCCCTTCTTCCTTGTTTGAGCTTGGTTTATATAGTATCTTACTTATATGGAGACAGGGCGGACATGCGTCTAGAGGGTAACACCATGTGGCAGACTTATTGGACCCATGGGAGGTGGGCATGTGTGACACGTGTCCTTCATTCCTTTCCCATCCGCGGACGACTTCGGGCCAGGTCAGCATTGTCCCCTAATTACTCCATTGATCCTTATACTTCTTCTTTTAGAGGTTCCCCCTGGGCATGGCTTAGGAAACGACGCGCTAGGACTGATAGTATTTCTCCGAGTTACATCATCTTCCTTATTAATATGGAAGTTATTATCTATTAATATTCCTGACCATCATATAGGAGTTTTATGTTAGGAGGTGTTCCATGTGCAATTCTTATACTTTAGGATACGAAACAAACGTCACATGATATGCCCAAAGAAAAGAAATTCCAGATGTTACACGTGCCACAATAATATCATTTACTATCTTGACGTGAATTGGCATACGTGCCTTTTGCTATATGAACTAAAGAGATAATGCCTTCTTCCCAAAGCAAATGAACATCTAGTATCTACGTATGGACATAGTTAGTAACTATTAAACCCTTCTAGCTAGCATAAGATAACTGGAATATAAATACTATTAGGATTGGCGATCCTTAAATTTACTCCGTTATTCCTTAGTGATTCTCTGTTGATAACTTAACATGTCTAAGATCTATTTTCATGATCATATTTTCCTCCTCTTCAAAGACAAGCTTACTAATATATTGTTATTTGTATCCTATCAACTTCTTTTGTTTTTTGTTCAATCTCATATTACGTATTTTAATCATCTATCATTTGTGACATTTGGAATGGTGGCCTAGGTGGATAAAAAGAAGTAGAAATCGGCGTTGAGCTTAGGTCTACACTATGCCTTATTGGTTCCATGGTCATCCTTTGTTGATATTTTGTATGGATGCTACATTCTTTAACTATGCACAAAACGTTTTCATTTTAGTATTTGTATTTTCAAATACATTGACATGAATAGGTTTAAGTTTGGTCAAATCTTAACATAACTTGTATGACTTCCTTACTAGGTCCAATTATCTCATGTTTTTTAGCTTCTAATTTTTTTTGAACCGGAAAGAATTTGGCTGATGGCAGGGCCAACTAGCCAAGAGCATCCTTTCGGATGATACTATTCAAGACTGCATGTGAGGGGATGGACGAGCCAGAGAACCCAATGTCTAGATGAGATAGACGGTCAGCGGCTTGATTGCCATCCCTGAAAACATGAGAGACCTCAAATTCAGAAAGCATATTCAGGGCACATAGAGTGTCGGATATGAGCATCTCTATCTCGCCACAGCAAGACATACATGCCTTGAGGCTTTTGATAATACTAAGATTATCGCCTTCAATACAGATACGCGGAATTTTTAGTTCAACTGCTTTAAGTGCCCCTCTCCACAGGCCATAACATTCTGAACCAATAACAGAAGCGAGTGAGGAAGAACCAGATTCTACATACCGAGTCCTGCCTAGACTATCCCTGATAATGAATCCAAAAGATCCTAATTTGTTGGAGGAGAAGGCGCCATCGAAATTTAGTTTGAACCAGTTATTTCTAGGGTTTATCCATTTTGTAGTTCATTTTCTGGTCTTTGTGGGTTTGGGCTCTTTGTTATATGTATCCCTATCTGTACTTAAGTCATCAATTTTTGCCTTTTCCCAGTTGGTTAGTTGTCCTTTTGTGAATGATGCTATTGTTTTTGGGTTGGATTTGACTTTATCAAAGAGGGCTTTGTTCTTGAAATACCAAGAACACCACCATGCTGTAGCTAGTAATGAAAATTTTGACTTACTTAAAGAGGCGTGGAGACTGCATAGTAAACCGTTTAAGTTGGTTGTGGAATCATATACTCATTGGAGTGCGTTGTAGATTTTAGGAGAGAGATGTTGTAGTGTAAGCATTATTGTTTACCGTATGAGGATTTGTAGTGTTTTCTAGTTTATAAACTATATTCCACTTTAAATTTATGCATGTTAATGCACAAAATTAATAATTTTATAACTAAAATCTTTGATGCATAATGATATTCTAGACTGATATAATAATTGGAATTGCAAATCCATGAAACTTCTCCTTGACTTAGATTACAAACAATCCCACTAATGACGATGCATCAATAGTAATATTGGTCTGCAGAGAAGAGGGTTGAACCAGAAACATCAAAGCTAGTCCGCAATGACACGTGGCATCCATGCCTTCATCCCACATGTCCTAGAACATAGGACACTTGGCATTGTGCGGTCTCCATTTGGCGAATCATGCCCATGGGGCTCCGAAAGTATAAATAGGAGGAGGAGCGAATATGAAAGAGACTTTTAGAGAGGAGACGAAAGGCAAGTAAAGAAATAGATCATGATGGCTTCGTATACCTTGTACCGAAGGTTCTTCCGCGTATTGGTGCACGGATATGAAAGAAGGTTTGTTTGTAGTCAGCATGAGATTCGGATCAGCCCAAGTATTGGTGCGCGGATAATAATCTTATCGCGCATCTCTGGCAAGCCCGATCACCCGAAGTCCTCTGATCTCTACTCGATCCCAGAATCCACAGCCAGGGGTAAAGGTGGTCTTCGTCATTGGGGCTGTCTGTGTGAACTCCCTTACGCTCAGAGGTAATTTTAAATTAAATCTAGCTCACACAACTTAGCTAGCCGTGGAACCTGCTCATTAATCATGTAGCTTCGCTGGACGCGGCTCATTAATCATATAGCTTATCCAGCCTTGGAGCTAGCTCATTAATCTTGTAGCTAAGCTAGCCGTAGAGTTGTCTCATTAATCATGTAGCTTAGCTAGCCACAACTCATTAATAATATAAGCTTAACTAGTCGCAGAGCTAGCTCACATAACATAGCTAGCCGCGGAGCTAGTTCATTAATCATGTAGCTTTGCTGGCCACGACTCATTAATCATAAAGCTTAGTTAGTCACGGAGCTAGCTCATTAATCATGTATCTTTCCTGGCCGCAATGCTAGCTCATTAATCATGTAGCTTTGCTGGCCGCGGAGCTAGGTCACATAGCTTAGCAAACTCATTAATCATGTAGCTTAGCTAGCCACAGATCATTAACCATATAGCTTAGTTAGTCATGGAGTTGGCTCCTTAATCATGTATCTTTGCTAGTAGAGGCTCATCAATCATATAGCTTAACTAGCCGCGGAGCTAGCTAATTAATCATGTAGCTTAGCTAGTCGCGACTCCTTAATTAATCATATAGCTTAGCTAGTTGCGGAGCTAGCTCATTAATCATGTAGCTTTGCTGGCCACGGAGCTAGCTCACATAGCTTAGCTAGATCATTAATCGTGTGGTTTAGCTAGCTCCTTGCTAATATAAAGATAAGCCCCTCGACGCTAGAAGCTTTAGCTCGTGGTTGCATTGGCCTCCCGATTGTAGCTTTGAGCTCTCGCAGCAACACTTGAAGGCATTCGATAAGCCCCTCGATGCTTTGAGTTGTTGCTCGCAAAGGGTTTCATGATTGTAGCTTCAAGCTCTCGGAGCACTACTTTAAAGATATTTGATAAGCAACTCGATGCTAGAGCTGTCGCTCACGGAGGGCCTCTTAATTGTAGCCTCGAGCTCTCGAAGCACCACTTTGAAGATATTTGATAAGCACCTCGACGCTGGAGCTGTCGCTCACGGAGGGCCTCCTGATTGTAGCTTTGGGCTCTTAGAGCACCACTTTGAAGATGTTAGATAAGCCCCTCGATGATGGAGCTGTCGCACGCGGAGGGCCTCCTGATTGTAGCCTTGAGCTCTTGGAGCACCACTTCACAGATATTTGACAAGCCCTCGATGTTGCAGCTGTCGTTTGCAAATGACCTCTTGATTGTAGCCCCGAGCTCTTGGAGCACCACTTAGGAGATATTTGATAAGCTCCTCAAAACTGGAGATGTCACTCGCTGATGGCCTCTTGATTATAGCCCCGAGCTCTTGGAGCAACACTTTGAAGATATTTGATAAGCTCCTTGATGTTGGAGCTGTCACTCGGGAGGGTCTGCTGATTATAGCCTCGAGCTTTGGAGCACTACTTCAGAGATATTTAACAAGCCCCTCGACACTCGAGGAAGGCATCCTGCTCGTAGTTGCAAGCTCGCAGAGCTAAACTCTAAATTAGTATAAACGAAGTCCCTCGATGCTAAAGCTTTAGTTCGTGGAGGGCCTCCTAGAGGAGCTATAAGTGCTTGGAGAACAACTCTAAATGAGTATGAACCAAGTCCCATGACGCTGGAGCTTTAGTCTGCGGAAGGCCTCCTAAAGAGGGAACAAGCGCTTGGAGAACAACTCTGATGACTCCTCTCCCTTGATGAAAATCGGAATTAGTTTGAAAGGCTTTGACAGACAGTTTGTGTCAAAGGTCTTGAAGCTACAGCTGTGTTGATGAAACACAAAACCTGTACTCTATGTTATATTGCTCGAATATTATTTTATATTTTTATATGCTTCCAGATATTATATTCTAACATTTCAGGAAGCTTTTCGAAAATTATCTCCTTCCTTAAAGCATGAAGATGAGAAGGACACAATCGGAGATCATGGCTTCAAACTTTCCAAGTATAGAAGATCTCGAAGATGGCCATGATCAGCCTAGCCGTTGAAGAGAAGATTCTTCTTTGGAGGCGCCGATTCATTTTCTATAAAGGAAAGGAAGAAGAGAAGACAACAACACATCAGTTGAACACAAGCTCACATTCGTACTCAAGCCTTCAAGTGAAATCTGTCTTCTTCGTGTGCTCTCTGCTAGTTCTTAAGAGTCTGTTATTTCATTTCAAAGCATTTGAGAGTTACACAGTGAGCTTATAGGATATATTCTGAGAGAGTGTTATACTCGAGAGTTTTGTAACTCAGGAAGTGAACACTAGGCGATTGATTCACTAATTGTAAGAGGATTGTACTAGATAGTTGAGAGAGGTGGGGCACTTCTAGATTGGTCTAGGACTCCAAGGGAACATGAGTTGACTAGATTGCAATTTTATAGGAGAGAGGCTTCTCGGTGAGCTATTAGGATCCTAAGTCTTGTGAATCAATAAAAGCCGGTTGAATCCTAGGGTTGTGGAAGAACCCTAGGCGGGGACGTAGGCCAAGTTCGTGCCGAACCTCGTAAATAACTCATTGCGTCCTTTACTTACTGCTTTACCCTATTTCCGCACTTGGCTCGAATTGTTTAACTTTGTGATTCAGGTTTTCAGAGAAAAGACTAAGTCTAATCTCAAAGGATTTCGCACGAGCTTCAAAAGTCTTGAGACTATCTGTGAAAAACCGGCATACTCTATTTAACCCCCCTTTCTAGAGTATCTTTATATTACTTTGTTTTACATTATCGAACCTTCAATTGGTATCAGAGCTTTACTCACTGTTTTCGATCTAACAATCTTGTGAGTTTTGATAATGTGTGGTGAAGCAAGCGGAGGATTTGCACAAGGAAGGTCTACCAGTAGACCACCACTCTTTGTAGGAAACAACTTTGTCCACTGGAGATCATTGATGAAGATGTTCATTATAGATCAAGATCTGGAACTTTGGAACATTATAGAGAATGGTCCGAAGGTTCCTGTAAAAGACGGACCAAATGGAACCAAAATTGCGAAGAAGGAGTCTGAATATATCCAAGCGGATCTTGAACTCGTCTCCAAAAACTACAGGGCTATTAACTTACTTTATTGTGGTCTTAGCACTGATGAGTTTAACCGTATTTCATCTTGTAGGTCAGCTAAAGAGATTTGGGACAAGCTGGTCGTCACCTATGAAGGAACCAGCCAAGTAAAGGACACCAAGATCAGTATCTTCCTTCGAAAGTATGAGCTCTTCAAAATGAAGTCTGATGAGTCTATCAAGGCCATGTTCACACGATTCACAGAAATCACCAACAACCTTGACTCCCTTGGGAAGAGCTTTAAGAACGTTGAGAAAGTAAGGAAGATATTGAGGTGCCTCCCAAAAGAAAAATGGGGTCCTAAAGTAACAGCCATAGAGGAAGCCCAAGACCTCACCACTCTGCCCCTTGATGACCTGCTTGGGAAGCTGATCACTCATGAGATGATCCTTAATGAAGACGTTGGAGCACTTCCAGCAAGCACTAAGAACTTGGCGCTCAAGTCTAAGAAGGATGAGCCCAAAGATGGATCTGATTCCGAAGATGAGGATGACGATGAGGATGATCCTTTTGCTCTTATCACAAGAGGCCTTGATCGAATCCTCAAAATGAAGAAACAATTCAACAACAAAGATGGATCAGAGTCTTCTAAATTTTGAGGTAAGTCTCAATACAACAAATATGATAAGAATACTAAACCTTTGTCTTGTTTTGAATGTGGTGAAATAGATCATTTTGTAAAAGACTGCCCTCAAAAGACGAAGAGCCAGTCCAAGAAGGGTGATAGATGGAAAAAGAAAGCCATGGTGGCAACTTGGAGTGATTCTGACTCTGACTCCGATGATGAGAAGGCCAATGTCTGTCTTATGGCCTCAAGAGATGAATCCCACGATGAGAAGCTTGAGGTAATTGTAAGAGAACTTATGGCAAGTCCAAAAGAGGTATTATCGGAATTCCTTTCTAATATGATTGCCAATGAAGAGAAACTTATTGCCCAATCTAACACTCTTATTAAGAAAACTGTGGACCAGGAAAAAATTATTGAGGATCTGTCTAAGATGGTCAAAAGTCTTGAAGCTTCTTATTCAGGTCTTGACATTAAAGTCAAGACTCTTGACTCAGAGAAATCTGAACTCAAGCAAGATCTCTCCTCTCTAAGAAGTGAACATCATGACTTAGAGAACGAGAAGATCTCCCTGAATAATAAGATTCAAGACCAACAGACAGCCCTCATAAGTTTTACCAAATCCAAAGGCACTCTTGATAGGATGTTGGGTGAGCAACAAAGTTCTCTAAAAAAAAGTGGTATTGGTTATAATCAAAGATTTTTAAAGAAGCAGCACATTACCACTTTTGTAAAGGCAAAAGGAAGAAGAACCTCTCCTATATGTCACTACTGTGCTAGAAAAGGACATGTAAAAGAGACCTGCCCCTATAGAAGAAGGGATCCCTATATTATCCGCAATACATTTCCTGTTCATTTGAGAGAAGAACGGATAACGCAAGTTTGGGTCCCCAAAGGCACTATTTTACCAAATATGGTTTATCCCAATAATGGATCTAAATTTGCATATTGGTCGAGGCATAAAGGTTGATGTTTGTTTTGCAGGAGATCCCCAAGGTGAAAGAGCAAAAATGGATTATTGATAGTGGATGCTCGAGGCATATGAGTGGAAGGAGTTCTCTCTTTCATGATTTAAAGAAGCAATCCACTGGAACAATCACTCTTGGTGACAAAGGAAAGTGCGATATCGTTGGTATTGGTAGTGTTGGGAGTGATTCCAACCATAGTATATCTCAATTATGTGATAGTGGCAATGATGTCAGATTTAACAAGAAAAGATGTCTAGTATGCAGAGAAGATACATGTGAAGTTGTTCTGACTGCATATCGTTACAACAATATATATGCTGTAAATGCTGAGCAAGTGGCACAAGGAAGCTTAACTTGTCTAAAGGCTTTGACGGACGATCCAAAGCTCTGGCACAGGAGACTCGGTCATGTGAGTCCACATACACTACAGAAGCTTGTGTCCAAAGGGCTTGTAAGAGGGCTACCTGAGATGGACTTCAAAGGTATTGATATGTGCAATGCATGCACACGAGGTAAACAGACACGTAGCTCTTTCAAACCCAAAAAGGTTGTAAGTTCTTCTAGACCCCTTGAACTTTTAGATATGGATTTATGTGGTCCTATGCGAGTCAAATCTTCCAATGGTAAAAAGTACAAGCTTGTTGTTGTTGATGATTTTTCTAGATATACTTGGGTTGCATTTTTAAAAGAAAAATCAGAGGCCTTATTTAAGTTTTCAAAACTATGTAAGGAGTTGCAAACTTTAAGAAACGAGCCCATAGTGTCAATTCGAAGTGATCATGGTAGGGAGTTTGATCAACTTCAGTTTGATTTGTTTTGTGCTAAATATGGCATCTCCCATAACTTTTCCGCTCCTAAGACACCTCAACAAAACGGGGTTGTGGAACGAAAGAACCGCACCTTAGAGGATATGGCCAGGACTATGCTTTTAGAAAATGCATTACCTAAAACCTATTGGGCTGAAGCTGTTAACACAGCTAACTATATTTTGAATCGTTGTCTTATTCGTTCCATCTTAAAGAAAACTCCTTATGAACTTTTCAAAGGTCGCAAACCACTTATATCTTACTTTAAACCCTTTGGCTGTACTTGTTTTGTTCATAACAATGGAAAAAATAATCTTGGGAAATTTGATGCGTGTAGTGATGAAGGTATATTTCTTGGCTACTCCACAAGTAGCAAAGCTTATAGAATCTTCAATAAAAGGACCCAATTAGTTGAAGAAAGTATACATGTTATATTTGATGAATGCAATAACGGTTCTTTGAGTGAAAGTGTTGCAGATATAGATTTTAACATCCATGCAGAGAACGAGGAAGGTGATGATGCTGCCACCAACAACACAGAGAAGAGAAACATGCAGGAACAGATTCTCAACACTGAAGAATTGGCCCAAGGTGTTGAAGACTCGTCCAAAGCCCTTGGTGTCCAATCCAACAGTGTTGAGACGTCAGAAACTACTGTAACTGAACCTAACAGGACCACGGAGTTAGATGTACCACAAATCAATCCTGCTGGTGTGATAAATCAATGAGCTGAGACTAGCAAAAGAAAATTCAAATACTCCTCATCACACTCATTAAAGGATATCATTTCTGACCTTACATCTAGTGTTCAAACTCGTTCTAAACTTAAAGATCTTTGTGCCTTTCACTCGTTTGTTTCTCTTATAGAACCAAAGAAGGTAGACGAGGCCCTTCAAGAGCCAGACTAGATCATTGCTATGCAAAGTAAGCTCAACGAATTTGGAAGGAACAAAGTCTAGACCTTGAAGCCTAGGCCAAAGCATCAATCAGTCATTGGCACACGATGGGTATTTCGAAACAAGCTAGATGAGAATGGTAAGATCGTGAGGAACAAAGTAAGGCTTGTTGCTTAAGGTTACAATCAAGAGGAAGATATTGACTACGAGGAGACCTTTGCTCCCGTAGCCAGGCTTGAAGCCATTCGCATTTTATTAGCATTTGCATCTTTTATGAGCATAAAGTTATATCAAAAGGATGTCAAGTGTGCTTTTCTTAATGGTTTCTTAGAGGAAGAAGTCTATGTGGCTCAACCCCAAGGTTTTGAAAGTTCGGAATTTCCTAATCATGTTTACAAACTAGACAAAGCGCTATATGGTTTGAAACAAGCCCCAAGAGCTTGGTACGAGCGCTTGTCAAAATATCTTTTAAAAAATGATTTTAAAAGGGGGTTGATCGACAAGACTCTTTTTATCAAGACCAAAGGAAAGGACATTTTGGTTATTCAAATATATGTTGATGATATATTGTTTGGTGCTACTAACACATCTTTGTGCAAGGAATTTTCTGACATCATGTGCAGTGAATTTGAGATGAGCTTGATGGGTGAACTCAACTTCTTTTTGGGATTACAAGTCCATCAATCCAAGAAAGGGATCTTTGTCAACCAAAGCAAGTACACTAAGGATCTCTTGAAGAAATTCAAGATGGATCAATCCAAAGCAGCCAAGACACCCATGAGCTCAACATTATCTCTAGATCAAGACAAGACTGGGAAGAGTGTCAATCAAAAGGAGTGTCGAGGAATGATTGGATCTTTACTATATCTTGCAGCTAGTAGACCTGACATCATGTTTAATGTTTGCATGTGTGCTAGGTTTCAAGCTGATCCTAAAGAATCTCACCTCGTAGCTGTGAAGAGGACCTTTCGATATCTCAATGGCACTAAGGAGCTTGGCTTGTGGTACCCAAAGCAAAAAAGATTTTACATTAATCGGGTATTCTGATGCAGATTTTGCAGGCTATAAGGTGGATAGAAAGAGCACGTCAGGATGTTGCCAATTCTTAGGAGCATCCTTGACCAGTTGGCACTCAAAGAAACAAAACTCAGTCGCTCTATCCATTGCAGAAGCCGAATACATTGCAGCTGGAGCCTGTTGCTCCCAAATCCTTTGGATAGCTCAACAAATGCGAGATCTTGGCATCAACCTCAAAGGCATTCCCATTAAGTGTGACAATACAAGTGCCATCTCTATCACTAAGAATCCTGTTCAGCATTCAAGGACCAAACATATTGATGTAAGGCATCATTTCATTAGAGACCATGTTGAAAAAGGTGATGTGTCAATTTCGTTTATTTCAACTGATTATCAATGGGCTGACATTTTTACTAAGCCTTTAGCAGAGGACAGGTTCACCTCCATTAGACGTGAGATTGGAATGCTTAACAAGGATGCACTTTCGTAGGGGGAGCTTTCCCTTTACGAAAGATAAATTATACTCAGTGCCAAGACCTTTGAGAATTATGTCAAGGTTTGTGAACTGAATGGTAGAGAACAGATATCAGATCATATATTTGGTTAATATCTTTTTAGATATTTGATCAAATATAGTTTTTAATGGATTTTAAACTTCTTTATATGTCACATATTTTATTTCTCTATCCGAGTATGTGTTTTAATTTTGGAAAAGATATTTTTGGATTTCTTTCCCTCCTTTTTTAAATTGTGAGAAGAAGGTTTGAATTTTGAATTGAAATATTTTCAAAATGGCAATGTTATGATTAGCATCATTGGAACTCTAAACACGTCCCATCAACTTCATTATCTCACTCTACTTAAGCCCCAAACTGTACCCGATTCTCTCACCACTTCAGACTTATCTAACCTTTCCAATTCTTCTTCTCCTTCAACCTCTCAACCTGTTCTGAAACCCTAGCCGAAAATCTCCATGGCTCCCAAATCAAAGAAAACCTCCACTCCCAAACGTCTTGGCGCCATCCCTAAGGGACGCCAGGCCACTGCCACTTCCCCTCAACCTGAACCCACTCCACAAGCAATCGTCCCAGCTACTGTCCAGAGCACCATCGCTGAGAGCACGACTACAGTAACCAAGAGCTCTCTGAAGCGCTCAGCGAAGAAACCTCTCAGTGCTAAGCAAAAAGGGAAAAAGAAAATCATTGCTGAGGAGGTGGACGAAGAGGAGGAAGATGAGGATCTAGATGCGATTTTGGAACGAGATGCCACCAAGGAAGCCGAGGAAGAAGCTCTGAGAAAGAAAAAGGCTGAGGAAGAGGCCGAACTGGCGAGGAAATTGGCTGAGAAAGAGGCCGAGAGAGTTCGAAAAGAGGCTGACAAGGAGGTTCCCACTGAGGAGGAACCAGAGGAAGAGGAGGACGACGAGACCGGTGATGACGAGGATGCTGAAGGAGACAACGATGAAGGGTCAGCTGAGGACTCGGGGTCTGAGGACGAAGAGGATGAGGAGCCCGAACCTGTTCCCTCTCCTTCTCCTCCTCCTCCTCCCCCGTCTCCAAAGAAGCGGAAAGCCCCAGCAGTAAAGCCTCCATCTCCCAAGCGTACCAGGAAGGGCACTCTCAGAAGCCTTGAGGCGCCTGTCAAGAGGACTGCTCCCATACAGGCTCGTAGGAAGAATGCTGATCCACCTGCTCTCATCCAGGTAAACCAATCCTTGCCCTCTTCATGGTTTGAAAATGCTGAGATGGCTGGAAAGTGGGTAGATGAGTTGGATGTGTTTCATGTTTTAAAATTATGATCCAACATTCGTCTAACCCATGCAGGTACTTAGTCTGATGCTGCTTATATTATATATGTTTGACTAAGTTGCAGGGATGCACAGGTTTTGTCTTTCAACAAGAGGGAGATTGATAACTCCTCTCCCTTGGTGAAAATCGGAATTAGTTTCAAAGGCTTTGACAGACATTTTGTCTCAAAGGTCTTGAAGCTACAGCTGTGTTGATGAAACACAAAACATGTACTCTATGTTATATTGCTTGAATATTATTTTATATTTTTATATGCTTCCAGATATTATGTTCTAACATTTAAGGAAGCTTTTCAAAAATTATCTCCTTCCTTAAAGCATGAAGATGAGAATGACACAATCGGAGATCATGGCTTCAAACTTTCCAAGTATAGAAGATCTCGAAGATGGCCATGATTAGCCAAGCCGTTGAAGAGAAGATTCTTCTTTGGAGGCGCCGATTTGTTCTCTATAAAGGAAAGGAAGAAGAGAAGACAACAACACATCAGTTGAACACAAGCTCACATTCGTACTCAAGCCTTCAAGTGAAATCTGTCTTCTTCGTGTGCTCTCTGCTAGTTCTTAAGAGTCTGTTATTTTATTTCAAAGCATTTGAGAGTTACACAGTGAGCTTATAGGATATATTCTTAGAGAGTGTTATACTCGAGAGTTTTGTAACTCAGGAAGTGAACACTAGGCGATTAATTCACTAAGTGTAAGAGGATTGTACTAGATAGCTGAGAGAGGTGGGACTCTTCTAGATTGGTCTAGGACTCCAAGGGAACGTGAGTTGACTAGATTGCAATTGTATAGGAGAGAGGCTTCCCGGTGAGCTATTAGGATCCTAAGTCTTGTGAATCAATAAAAGCCGGTTGAATCCTAGGGTTGTGGAAAAACCCTAGGCGGGGACGTAGGCCAAGTTCGTGTCGAACCTCGTAAACAACTCATTGCATCCTTTACTTACTGCTTTACCCTATTTCCGCACTTAGTTCGAATTGTTTAACTTTGTGATTCAGGTTTTCAAAGAAAAGACTAAGTCTAATCTCAAAGGGTTTTGCACGAGCTTCAAAAGTCTTGAGACTATCTGCGAAAAACCGGCATACTCTATTCAAACCCCCTTCTAGAGTATCTTTATATTACTTTGTTTTACATTATCGAACCTTCAAACTCTAATTAAGTGTACGATAAGGTCCCTCAACGCTAGAGCCAACTTAATCTTTTTGCCCGTGGAGCCTAAGGGGATGTCATTCGCACAACTCATTTTCGAAAAAATAATGAAGGGTCAAAACAATCTCGTTTGAACTACGAAAGGCTTGATTCTCCACCCGAGAGATACAGAGATAATTCTGTAACACCCCGTCGCACATCGAATATCATAAGAATGTTGGGAGTGATTTATAAGTGATTCAAGCCCTACCTATATCACAAGAGCTCTCCCTTTTGGGCTTCAAGTGAGGACAATGGACATGAGAGGGCTAGGTGTCATGGGCTGGCGTCTCTTAAGACCCCGGGTCTTACAGATGGTATCAGAGCCGACTCTAGGCTCAGAGGTGCGCTAACAGTATGCTCGAGTATGCTCCTCTCGGAGGGAAGTCCCTTGGGCCTGACGGGGTCGTCAGTGCTTTAAGTGGGGGAGATTGTAACACCCCGTCCCACATCGAATATCATATGGATGTTGGGAATGATTTATAAGTGATTCAAGCCCTACCCATATCATAAGAGCTCTTCCTTTTCAGGCTCCAAGTGAGGACAACGAACTTGAGAGGGCTAGGTGGCATGGGCTGACACCTCTTAAGACCGCGGGTCTTACAGTGTCACTAGTTAGCATACTTATGGAAAGTATCTAATAGGAAATTATAAATTAGAGGTGCAGTTTGTGAGTGCTTTAAAACATGTTGTATACAATAGATCAGCTGGGAATAATGAGTTTTAGAAATATGGATTAGTCACTCACAAAATATTTGATTTTCAAGAAATAATATCTCGATTAACAGAATGTGGTAATGGTGTGCAATGCATTAATTTTGTCTATGATATTAAACATAAAAAATTTAGTGACCTATGCATTAGTCGACGAAGCACACCTTTAGAATCCCATGGTTGTGGATTCCGGGATCGAGTAGAGAGCGAATGACTCCGGGTGATCGGGCTTACCTGACATGTGCGATGAGATTATCGTCCGCACACCACTATCTGGGCTCATCCGAGTCTCGTGCTGACCACAAGCAAATCTTTCTCCATTGCATTTCATCAAATCGACTTCCTTCAAAGAGAAACATGAACGCAACTTCGACACAAAGTTTGCGGAGCCATCATGCTTTATTTTTTTACTCGTCTTTTGCCATATTTTAAAAAATCCTTTTCATATTCGCTCCTCCTCCTATATATATATATATATATATATATATATATATATATATATATATATATATATATATATATATATATACTTTAGGAGCCCCATGGGCATGATTCCCTACGTGGACACCGCAGATTGCCAAGTGTCCTATGTTCTACGACATATGGGATGAGGGCATGAATGCCATGTGTCGTTGCATGTGTGCAAAGAGTAGGGCAATATTTACTGTCTGTGGACCGACTTTAATGTTTCCAGTTCAACCCTCTTATCCGCGGACCAATATTACTATTGGCGCATCGTCATAACTCATTCAACCTTAGTTAAGTCATGGCTTAACTGGGGTTTGATTAAAACGATGCATCGTATGCATTTGTATCTTGCTTATATTCATCCGTCAAGGAGTACTCGATATATTTGGCCTTTAGTGTAAATATTAAAGCAAGTTTGTTGGTCCAAACTGCACCCAACTACTCATGGGTTGAATTTGTAAGACTCGGGGTCTTAAGAGGCGCCATCCCATGCCACAAATTAGCCCTCTCAGGTCCATTGTCCTCACTTGGAGCCTGAAAAGGAAGAGCTTTTGTGATTTGGGTAGGGCTTGGATCCTTTATAAATCACTCCCAATATCCTTATGATATTCGATGTGGGATGGGGTGTTACAATCTCCCCCACTTAAAGCACTGACGACCCCGTCAGGCCCAAGGGACTTCCCTCCGAGAGAAGCGTACCCGAGCATACTGTGGATGCACCTCCTAGCCCGGAGTCGGCTCTGATACTATTTGTAAGACCTGAGGTCTTAAGAGGTGACAACCCATGCCACCTAGCCCTCTCAGGCCCGTTGTCCTCACTTTGAGCCTAACAAGGAAGAGCTCTTGTGACATGGGTAGGGATTGAATCACTTATAAATCACTCCCAACATCCTTATGATATTCGATGTGGGATGGGGTGTTACAGACACAACCCCTAGGAAAGCTACTTGGACAGATATTGGAGATTATTGCAATTACTTCTATGACTAATATTCCAATTTTGCACTTGTTGAGTGTTTAAAGTATCTATCATTCCAAGTTCAGCCTAAGTTTATGGATGCACCAATTATTCTTGGCCACCATACCAGGAAGAAGTTGTTGTATTTAATTGACTAATCAGTAGCATTGTCGCATTATGTGCAACCACCAATATTTATATCTAAAAGCATAAGCATATTTAGAAGGATCTAGGCATAGAAGTGAAACCTCGATATTTCCTTAAACACTTTGTGAGCAACTAGATCGAGGGGCTTCACTACCACATGAGAAACCTCCTTTACATTAAAGACCTTCAAACCAGTTTGCGCTTCATGTGGCCCCATCGTTTCGAATAAGTTTGTGCTTCAAATCAAAGCATTTGAGAGAGATATCTGCATTGGCTGCACTTACCTAAGGAAAAATCGGGGTTGAATTGATCGACCTGCCATCTCCTCCACCATTGTCATTCTCCATTCAAGAAAGCTCGAAGATCGTAGTAGAGAGCGCGGATGGCAAGGCGTGATAGTGGACGATGAGTGAGGGCGAGTGTGCGAATTAGGACGAGATAGGATGTAACACCCCCATCCCACATCAGATATCATAAGGATGTTGGAAGTGATTTATAAGTGATTCAAGCCCTACCTATGTCACAAAAGCTCTTCCTTTTCAGGTTCCAAGTGGGGAAAACAGACCTGAGAAGGCTAGGTGACATGGGCTGGCGCCTCTTAAGACCCCGGGTCTTACAGAGGAAGCACGAGATCAGATCTAAGGACGGCAAGGGGCAATGTGAGGATGACGAGGAGTGAGGGAGGATGACGAGTGAAGGCGAGGAACAAAGGAGGGAGATGCCGTCTTCCACTGCCATGGCTGAAAGGTTATAGAGTCGGGAGAGGGAGGGAATGAACAGGAGACCTGTGTTATGCTAGCCCGACCCGTTTTTGTAAAGTTAAATTAGGCATGTTTTCCATTTTCATTTTAAGCATATTTTCACTTTAAGCACCATTTTCATTTGAACATTTACCTATATATATATACATATACTAAAACCGATGCATAGCGTCCTGCGTGGCGGCGTGTGAGTGAATCTGCCTACGTGGCGACGCGTGAGTGCGTCTCGCAAAACTTTCTCCCGTCAAAAAGGAAATCTGATAAAAATAATTATTTTATTTTACCATTAACTCTTATAATTGGATAGATATGAAATATCTTATAAGGAAAAAATTATATCAATATAGCACAATCAATATAATTAATATTAAACGTACCAATAATAATTAGATATAATGTATATTCGTTCATTATGTATATTCAATATAATTAGATATAATTAAACACATCGTATGTCTTTACTCTATTTCAATATAATTAAACGTATTAGTAGTAATAATAAAACTAATTAAGCTATCATTTTGACGGTTGTTAGATTCAAGGTTTGAGTGTCTAATTGAGTTTTAGAAACACTCTGTAATCTATATCTATATTTTTTATTCTATTCTATATACATATACTAAAATCGATGTATAGCATTTTATGTGGTGTGTTGTTGTTGATTCTAAGGAAAAATTAATAAAAATAATATGTTATCATAGTTTAGAGAAAGTTGTATAAGTCCCAATCTATCTATAAATATTTTAGTTAATTTACAAAAATATAGATAAAAAAATATTTCATGGTCATATTTACCAAAAACATCTATAGATAAATATGTTATATTTGTAATTAGGTGCTATTTTATTTATATCTAGATTATTTTTTGGTGGAAAGAATTATTTATATCAAAACCAATCATTTAATAATTGTTATTTTATTTCTATCTATATTATATTTGAGGCCAAAATAAATAATTAAAATATTATATAGCCATAATATGTAGCTATAATCCATCCGTGTAGAGATATTTCAGTAAACTAACGTACTATACATTTAATAAAAAATAATATTGAAATATTTAAAAAAAACATGTATCTATTAAATTAAATGAGATTAAATTAATTGTAGAGTAGAAAAAAAAGTACCTTATAAATGTGAATTTTATTTATATTTTGAGAGAATCTAAATAAAAGATATTTAGATTTTTATAAACCGTCGAGCTAATTTTATTTATATCTATATTAATTTTTTGTGAAAATTTGATATATATTTATATTTTTTTATTGAAATCTATCTAAATTATTTATAATATTGTATTAGTGTATTCCCTGTACACGAGACGGGGCCTACACTAGTATATATATATATAGGGTGAGATTAAGATGAAAATGAGGCTTAAAATGAAAATAGTGCTTAAAATGAAAATGGGGTGATTAAAGAATAAATTAGCGCGGGTCTGACTTTAAAAAAAAAAAACTGAAACGCTGAACCGGCCTAAACCGGTGGAAAACGCTAAAATGCTCCCAAACCCTATTTCATGGCTGCTCAATTTTCAGGGAAGAAGAGAGGAGTAAGGAAGCGAATTCCGTCTTCAATGGAGGGAGATCTACAAGAGAGGTTGAACCAAGGGCGAGGGAGAGGAGAGATTGAGTTCTTCAAGGAGCTGTCGAAGCCGTTCGAACAGGCCGCGGAGAAAAGACAACCTTTGGATCCGCTCTGCACAGTCTCAAATTAATCGAGCATCCCTGCAAATCCGGCGCAATTTCTCCCACCCGCGGAGGTTCTTAGTCGGCGCCATGGAAGCCCCCAGCTCCTGTGACGCTTTTCCCTCTACCTATCCACCCTCTCCCTCCTTCCCGGCCATGAACACTACTCCATCACCAGGTCTGAATATTTAGTCCCAATGTCTTCGTTTTCCTTCGAAATTTTAAGACATGTTTCATTTTGTTGCTCCAGTGCTTAATTTCTTGTGATTGGAACGGATTTGTGAAGATATATGAAACTGACGAATAGAAAGAGGGCAATTGTGAGTAGGTTGCTTCATTATGCACTTGTGAATGAAGTTTTGGGAACTCCATTTGATGAGATCGTCATTAGACAAACTTCTGAGGGCAAACCCTATTTGGTACTCTCCTGTTTTTCAGTTTGATTCTTATTTTCGCCACTGTCAATTTTTGTGCTGTTTTCCTGAAATAGTTTGATTCTTTTTCTGCTATTTTGGTCACTGTCAAATTGGTACTCGTGAATTAAGTGACTTGGCTTTGATAACCATGGTCCATGGCACGCCATTTTCAGCAACAAGCAACTTGAGGTGCCAAAGATGGCTGAGTATGCCTTGTTTGTTTATGAGTTGTTCGTGTACACATTATCAATGATTTTGCTTGATTTATGTAGGTAAGGTTTCCAGTTTGGATTTATATTTTCACAGATGCAGGGATTTCCATTTCTTGGTGCTATTTGTGGCATCTGTGGTTCTTATTCAAGTTAACCCTTAATCGATCAATATCATGAAAAAGTATCCCATTGTTCACCATTGCTCTATTCAAGTTTGTTTTGTTCAACTTGCAGATTTATGCGAAGAATGAGCAAAAAAGGTTGCAGCTTATCATTCTTCTGTTGCCCCACTGCTCATGGAGTGGGAGAAGGCTGATAGTTCTATGTACTCCTTACGGATACTCCATAGTATCTCTGCGCACCTCTTCATGGTTGGCCGGCCATCCCTCTGTGGCGCCAGACACTGCAGCGCCAGCTGAAGGATCTTCTTAACTGCCCAGTTATTCGCATTGTCCCTCTCTAGCCTCGGATCCAAGACTGAAGTTGCGTCCCCTTCCATGAACTTCTCTATAGCCTGCATAAATCCATCAATTAGATTCATATCAATTAGCTCTATATTGTTCTTGACAGAACAAAATCATACCCATTTTGCAGTGAGACGCTCCTTGAAATCGCGCTTAGATTCAATAGCACGTCCTCCTGAGACCAACTCAACCAGCAATGCATCGAAGGAGTAAACATCACTTTTGTCTGTTAGCTGGTAGGTTTTAATGTACTCTGCATCCAAATACCCAGGTGTGTCTTTCACCTGCGTAAACACATGGTTCAATTTCTTCCATGTTTTCTCAATCAACCTTTACAGATTCACTGCTGAACACAATTTATGCAGGATGAGTCGGAAATGGAGGAGGCTGATGTATATAAACTAGAGGAGCATGCTGGCGAGGTGCTGAAAGATCTTGATACAAAGCAACAAGAAACGCTCAACATACTAAACGAACTAGAACTCACAAAAACTCTTATCGAAGAGCTCAAACTCAAGCTTCGGAACGAAGCATCCCAATCCAATTCGGTAAGATCTAGGGCTGGAAATTACCCGCGGGTAACCGTTCCACCCGCCCCACCCGCATTAATTTTGCGGGCGAAAACCCGCAAAAAAGTGGGTGATGGGTGGAGCGGGTGCGGGTGAAGCGGGTGATGGATGGATTATGGGTGAAGATTTTTCACCCATCACCCGCCCCAATAATCCACCCATTAACCCGCCCCATTCACCCGCCCCGCATACCCACATAAAACTCTAAAAGTTTATCTATATATATGTGTGTGATATACTATTTTACCCTTTCAAATGGAAAATGTAAGTTATTTTTCTCTAATTGTAGTTGTCTATCTTTTTTTTTACATGTTTAATAGAGAACATATAATTTTATTTGTTCATGGGCATGCTAGGATCGATACTGTGGTGGATCCGCTTAATTATTGAAAAGGAAAAACATGCGATTCTGCTACTATCTACTCTTTAAGTTCCATTCTCATCTATTTTAGTTTCATTTTGTAATTTTAAGTAACACGTTATTGTGATGTATGAGTGTATAACATGTATTTGAATTCCATGAACTTATATTTGTAGTATTTATAAATTAAATTTTAAATTTTTATTCATCTTTCAAAGTTACTCAAAAAATTATCACTGCACCCATTGGGTACCCGCTCCACCCGCATCACCCGCGCGGGGCGGGTGAGGGTGCAGAAGTTTGCGGGTGATGGGTGGAGCGGGTGAGATTATTTACCCGCGGGGCGGGTGATGGAGTGGCTTCATCCACCCATAACCCGCCCCATTTCCACCCCTAGTAAGATCTGAGGCAGTTGCGTTGGGGCTCAATCAAGTAAAGCAAAGCCTCAGCCAGAGCACGAACAATCTAGAAGCGATCAGAGCTTCAATCGAGCACGCGAATAGGAGGAAGATGTCGCTGAAGTATCCCACTGCCTAAAGTTGCACTTCTATCTCTTGCTTTTGCACATATATATTCTAAAGTTACACTTTATACTCTTATTTAAGCAATTTTTAATCTTATGTTGTAATCTTATTTATTCACTTTATTATCTTAGTCATGTACTTTGTACTCTTATTGAAGCACTTTATTCTATATCAATGGATTAAACAACATCAAAATGATATTGATTAGAGAGATGTCATCTTGTGAGCATCTAGTTAGATAATTACCTCTAGTATTATATCATTTGACCAAGGAGTTTTATAATCTTAATTGTGCATTTTATATTATTATTCATGCACTTCATCGCTTTATTCTTGCACTTTTTCATTTTATTTATGCACTTTATAATCCTAATTGTACACTGCATACTATTTTATTCATGCACTTTATAATCCTAATTGCACTTTATAGTATTATTCTTGCACTTCTTTATATTAATTGTGCACAATTACACCTTGTATATGCACATTTTTAAATGTGCACTTTATAATATTATTTTTGCACTTTATAATCATATCCTAGGACTAAGATCTATAAGCTCAAATTGGAAAGAGCGTCTGGACAAATTGTTGTTCAGGAGGTTGGTGGTTCGACTCCACCTAGATCTATTCATGCAATTCGGAGTGTTATTCATGCAATTTATAGTTTTATTTATACATTTTATAATCTTATTTATTCACTTTGTATTTGATTAAAAGTAGAAGTAAACATTTATTGATATTAATTATGCACTTTATAATATTATTCTTGCACTTTTATTATATTAATTGTGCACTTTAAATTATTAAATGTGCACTTTATAATATTATTTGTGCATTATTCATGCATTTTACCATTTTATTTATGCACTTTATAATCTTAATTGTGCACTTCATACTCTTATTCATGCACTTCATATTATTATTTATACACTTCATAATCTTATTCTTGCATTTTTTTTCATTTTATTTAGGCACTTCGTAATCTTATTTGTGCACTTCATATTATTATTTAAACAATGCATCATTTAATTTTTTCACTTTATCATTTTATTTATGCACTTTATAATCTTAATTGTGCACTTTAACATCTTATTTATGCACTTTATCATTAGAGCTAATGCTAGAGCTGGTGCAAATAGACTTGATATCCAATCCGAGTCCATTAATATTATTAGTTCATGTGTATGTACTTTATATTTTTATCTAACAAATAAATACACATTTATTTATATTATTTATGTACTTTATATTTTTATTCATGCACTTTATTATCTTATACATGCACTTTATTATTTTATATTGGCACTTTAAAATCTATTTGTTTTAGAAATTTGATTTTTTTTTGAAATCTAAAATCTGAATTTTTTCCTTAAATCTGATATTTTATCTAAGTTCTCGTGTTTCATCTATTCTTGAGTTAAAATCTTGTATTTTGTGTGAGCTATATAAAATGCATTTGAAATCTGATTTTTTTAATCTAAAAGTTTTTTTTTCCTTCCAAAAATAAGATATTTTCATGATTTGTTCATGTTATGTTCAAAAATCAGATTTGTTCATGTTGTTTTTTAGAAATTAGAGCCACTAACCTACACATAGTCATACACTTTATCATTTTATTTATGCAATTTATAATCTTAATTGTGCACTTCATAATCTTATTCATGAACTTCATATTATTATTCATACACTTCATCATTTTATTCTTGCACTTTATCATTTTATTTATGCACTTTATAATCTTGATTGTGCACTTCATAATCTTATTCATGCACTTCATATTATTATTCATAGATTTCATCATTTTATTATTGTACTTTATCATCTTATTAATGCACTTTACCATTTTATTTTTGCACTTTATAATCTTAGTTATAAATGGAACAAAAATAAGACAACCATAAATAGCCTATGCGGGATTTGAACCCGCATCTTTGTACATGGTACATCGCTCTACCATTTTGAGCTAATAGGCTTTAAATCACATATCACTTTTTTTTTTGCCAAGAAAAAAAAGGCAATTTATGTGGAAAAGAAGTAGAAGAAAGCAAGCCAGTTATAAATTAAAAGGTATAGTAACAAACACTGAACATCAAACAAATAAAACCTCTTCAAAGCTGCTCAATTTGCCGCTCATAAAGCCTCTTTCTCTTCAAACATTGCATTGCCGCTGTAGGGGAATGACAAAGTAAAGCCTTTAACAAATAGAACTGATATTTTCTATTCTTTCTCCATCTTGATTAAAAAGATGGAACAAGGAAAAGGGAACTAAAGGAAGAACAATAAACTAAACAAGCATCATCAAGGATCTCCAGTGGACAAAGTTGTTTCCTACAAAGAGTGGTGGTCTGCTCGTGGACCTTCCCTGTGCAAATCCTCCGCTTAATTCACCAGACATGATTGAAAACTCACAAGATTGTTAGATCAAAAAGCAGTGAGTAAAGCTCTGATACCAATTGAAGGTTCGATAATGTAAAACTAAGTAATGTAAAGATACTGTAGAAGGGGGGTTGAATAAAGTATGTCGGATTTTCGCAGATAGTCTCAAGACTTTTGAAGCTCATGCCAAAACCCTTTGAGATTAGACTAAGTCTTTTCTCTGAAAACCTGAATCACAAAGTTAAACAATTCGAACCAAGTGCGGAAATAAGGTAAAGCAATAAAGTAGAGGACACAACGAATTGTTAACGAGGTTCGGCACGAACTTGGCCTACATCCCCGCCTAAGGTTCTTCCACAACCCTAGGATTCAACCGGCTTTATTCATTCACAAAGCTTAGGATCCTAATAGCTCACCGAGAAGCCTCTCTCCTATACAATTGCAATCTAGTCAACTCACGTTCTCTTGGAGTCCTAGACCAATCTAGAAGAGCCCCACCTCTCTCAGCTATCTAGTACAATCCTCTTACTCTCGAGAATCAAAAGCCTATTGTTCACTTCCTCAGTTACAAACTCTCGAGTATAACACTATAAATGAATATATCCTATAAGCTCACTGTGTAACTCTCAAATGCTTTGAAATGAAATAACAGACTCTTAGGACAAGCAGAGAGCACACGAAGACAGATTTCTCTTGAAGTGTTGGAGTGTATGAAAGCTCGTGTTCAATGAATGTGTGTACTCTGTCTTCATCTTCCTTCTTCTTTATATTAAGACAAATCGGCGCCAAGGATCTTCTCCAACGGCTAGACAAGATCATGGCAAAGGCTGGATCTTCTATCTTTGGAAACTTCAAGTCCACAATCTTTCCGATTTGAATCTTCTCAACACGCATCACAAGGAAGGAAATAATTCGAAAATACTTCCTGAAAGGTTAGTTACATATATATAACATAATGGAAGTATATAATAATATTAAATAATATTCGAACATAATAGCATATAGAACAGGTTTTGTATTTCATCAACGCTGTTAACGCTCCAAGACCTTTGACACAGACATACTGTCAAGGCCTTTGAAACTTATTCCGATTTTCATTAAGGGAGGGAGTTATCACACCTCAAATGCACTCTATTTTTATTTCACCTTCCCAGCAGCCTGGATAACAACCTTCTACCTATTCTAAAGATGCAAGTCAATTGGAGCAACTTAACCCAAAAAAAGATCACAATAATGTTCTCCACAACTGTCGCTACAGTGTAACAACTCAACAACTTCAGCAGATGCATCCAAAGGTTGTCGGTGCTCAGTATAATGGAGTCCTAATTCATACTGAATGACACTGAATTAGGAATTTAGGAAAGAGTTCATCACATCAATCAAACTATCTTCAGTATCTTGACATTGAATTTGTTGAGAGAGCTCAATAGCTCACTGAATCCTAATTCATGTTGTGATGTGAATCAAGGCATATATGGAGAAGGTCTACTAAGATTCAGATTGAAACAAAATGCATCACAAGGAAGGAAATAATTCGAAAATACTTCCTGAAAGGTTAGTTACATATATATAACATAATGGAAGTATATAATAATATTAAATAATATTCGAACATAATAGCATATAGAACAGGTTTTGTATTTCATCAACGCTGTTAACGCTCCAAGACCTTTGACACAGACATACTGTCAAGGCCTTTGAAATTTATTCCGATTTTCATCAAGGGAGGGAGTTATCAATCTCCCCCTTGATGAAAGACAAAACCTGTGCATCCCTGCAACTTAGTCAAGCATAAATAATATAAGTGAAATCGGACTAAGTACCTGCAAGGGTTAGACAAATGTTGGATCAAAATTTTAAAGCATGAAAAGTCATCCAACCGAAAACCAAAAGATCAAAAACCAAAGTCTTCCAAGACCTTCACAGCAAAAAGGTTTTCAAGTCTAAACCAACCACAGATCATCTCCCCCTTTTTGTCTTTCAACAAAGGGAGGATGTAAAAACAGTCATCAAAAGTTTTGAAATTGTTTCCAAAAACCAGCAATGTATCAAGTTTGGGATAGGGATGGGATAGGATAGGTTTAAGCTTCGTCGTCCGGAGCATCATTAGTGAGCCTCGTCCACAGACCTTGCATCATCTTGGTTATCCCGCTCATCTCCGTCATAACCTCCTTGTGCAGCTCCTTGATATCCAGGCGAACTTCCTCCAAGCCCAACTCCAGGTTGTCTATGCGCTCATCAACAGCTGAGGCAGTGGGAAGAGCTTTTGAAGGAGTGGCAAGACTCAAAGTCCCTTGGGGAGACCGAGTGATGCCAATCTTTTCAAGGCTCTTGGAGTCGAACTTACCCATATGCCGCTGCTGTTCTTCATTTTTGAATTCAATTCCAGAAGCTTTGAAGAGTTGGGTCAAGAGGGTAGCAAAGGGGAGGGGAGTTCCTTTCTTGGCTTTTCTTGTGTGAGCCATGGATTCTAAAATGGTGTTGGCCAGACAAGATCAAGGCCATTGAGAATTCGGTAAAGGAGGACCATGGCATTGTTAGTAAGGAGTGAGCCAGAGTTAAGACGGGGTAAGAGGCATCGAACAATGATGTTAAATATAATTTTTGCCTCTAGGGTAAGGGATGAGTGGGTGAGCTGCTTTGAGGTGCTGTTAGATGCTTCGGGTAGGAGATATTTGGATCGGGCAAGGATGATGCAGTTTTCTTTAGAGGGGTGTACCTCAGCGGGTGGACAAGGGTTAGGTAGGCCAAGGAAATCTGCAAAGTCATTGGAGTTGAAAGAGATTCTAACCCATTTGACAACAGATTCCAAAGACCAACCATTGGCATCGTGTTTGGCTTTTAGGTTTATGTAGAACAGGCGGGTTAACTGGGGATAGTAGACAGTTTCAAGATTGAGAAGGGTCCAGGCTAGGGATTTTTTGAGAAGATCAATGCAGGGTAACTTCAAAGCTTCAAAGAACTCGATATCCAAAAAATCAGAACAGCATATCCTACGAGTTCGAAACTCATCTACCCACTTACCAGCAGTCTCAGCATTTTCAAACCAAGAGGAGGGCAAGGATTGGTTTACCTGGATGTAGGCGGGTGGATCGGCATTCTTCCTGCGAGCAATCGTTGGAGCAGCTTTCTTGACAGGCGCCTCAAGGCTTCTGAGGGTGCCCTTCCTGGTGTGCTTGGGAGATGGAGGCTTAACAGCAATTGGGGCTTTCCGCTTCTTTGGAGATGGAGGAGGAGGAGAAGGAGAAGGAGACTTTTCCTCCTCTTCCTCAGACCCCGAGTCCTCACCGGACCCCGCTTCATCTCCTTCAGCTTTCTCGTCTTCTCCAGATCCGACTTGTTCTTCATCCTCTTCCTCAGGCTCCTCTTCCTCCTCGGCCTCGGCTTCCTTCCGAATCCTTTCAGCTTCCTCCTCGACAAGTTTCCTTGCAAGCTCGGCCTACTCCTCGGCCTTCTTCTTCAAGGCTTCCTCTTCGGCTTCCTTGGCAGCATCTCTTTCCAGAATGGCGTCGAGCTCATCTTTCTCCTCTTCCTCGTCCACCTCCTCAGCTAAGATCTTCTTTTTCCCTTTCTGTTTCGCACTGAGGGGCTTCTTAGCAGAGCATTTTTGAGAGCCCTTGGTAACAGTGGCCGTGCTCTCAACGATGGTGCTCTGGACAACAGTTGGGACGATGGCTTGAGGAGTGGGTTCAGGTGTGGGAGAGGTGGCAGTGACCTGACGTCCCTTGGGGGTGGCGCCAAGTCTTTTGGGTGTGGAAGCTTTCTTTGATTTAGGTGCCATGGAGGAAATCGGCTAGGGTTTTCTTAGAACAGGTTGAGAGGTTGAAGAAGGAGAAGTTGAAAGGGTTTGGATAAGTTCTGAGTTTGTGATGGAATCGGGTACAGAATTGGGTTTAAGTAGAGAGAGATGATGGAGTGATGGGACGAGTTTAGAGTTTCAAGGGGAGGATAATGATATCATTGCCAAATTTGAAAAATTTCCAATTCAAAATTCAAACTATTCCATTAAAATAGGAGGGAATAACCGAAATATTTAGTTCCAAAATTAAGATATCTCAACGGAAAGAAAATAACATAAATAGGCAATTTTGAAATCCGATAAAAATATAATTGATTAAATATCTAGAAAGATATTAACCAAATATATGTGATCCGATATATGTGATTTACCATTTAGTTCACAAACCTTGACATAATTCTCAAAGGTCTTGACACTAAGTAGATTTTATCTTTCGTAAAGGGAAAGCTCCCCCTACGAAAGTGCATCCTTTTTAAGCATCCCAATCTCTCGTCTTATGAAGGTGAACCTGTCCTCTGCCAAAGGCTTAGTAAAAATGTCAGCCCATTGATAATCAGTTGAAATAAACGAAATTGACACATCACCTTTTTCAACATGGTCTCTAATGAAATGATGCCTTACATCAATATGTTTGGTCCTTGAATGCTAAACAGGATTCTTAGTGATAGAGATGACACTTGTATTTTCACACTTAATGGGAATGCCTTTGAGGTTGATGCCAAGATCTCGCATTTGTTGAGCTATCCAAAGGATTTGGGAGCAACAGGCTCCAGCTGCAATGTATTCGGCTTCTGCAATGGATAGAGCGACTGAGTTTTGTTTCTTTGAGTGCCAACTGATCAAGGATGCTCCTAAGAATTGGCAACATCCTGATGTGCTCTTCCTATCCACCTTATAGCCTGTAAAATCTACATCAGAATATCCAATTAATGTGAAATCCTTTTGCTTTGGGTACCATAGTCCAAGCTCCTTAGTGCCATTGAGATATCGAAAGATCCTCTTCACAACCACGAGGTGAGATTCTTTAGGATCAGCTTGAAACCTAGCACAGATGCAAACACTAAACATGATGTCAGGTCTACTAGCCGTGAGATATAATAAGGATCCAATCATTCCTCGATACTCCTTTTGATTGACACTTTTCCCAGTCTTGTCTTGATCTAGAGATAATGTTGAGCTCATGGGAGTCTTGGCTGCTTTGGATTGATCCATTTTGAATTTCTTCAAGAGATCCTTAGTGTATTTGCTTTGGTTGACAAAGATCCCTTTCTTGGATTGATGAACTTGTAATCCCAAAAAGAAGTTGAGTTCACCCATCAAACTCATCTCGAATTCACTGCACATGATGTCAGAAAATTCCTTGCACAAAGATGTGTTAGTAGCACCAAATAATATATCATCGACATAAATTTGAATAACCAAAATGTCCTTTCCTTTGGTCTTGATAAAAAGAGTCTTGTCGATCATCCCCCTTTTAAAATCATTTTCTAAAAGATATTTTGACAAGCGCTCATACCAAGCTCTTGGGGCTTGTTTCAAACCATAAAGCGCTTTGTCAAGTTTATAAACATGATTGGGAAATTCCAAACTTTCAAATCCTGGGGGTTGAGCCACATAGACTTCTTCCTCTAAGAAACCATTAAGAAAAGCACATTTGACATCCATTTGATATAACTTTATGCTCATAAAAGATGCAAATGCTAATAAAATGCAAATGGCTTCAAGCCTGGCTACGAGAGCAAAAGTCTCCTCGTAGTCAATACCTTCCTCTTGATTGTAGCCTTGAGCAACAAGCCTTGCCTTTTTCCTCACGATCTTACCATTCTCATCTAGCTTGTTTCGAAATACCCATCGTGTGCCAATGACTGATTGATGCTTTGGCCTAGGCTTCAAGGTCCAGACTTTGTTTCTTTCAAATTCGTTAAGCTCACTTTGCATAGCAATGATCCAATCTGGCTCTTGAAGGGCCTCATCTACCTTCTTTGGTTCAATAAGAGAAACAAACGCGTGAAAAGCACAAAGATCTTTAAGTTTAGAACGAGTTTGAACACTAGAAGTAGGGTCAGAAATGATATCCTTTAATGAGTGTGATGAGGAGTATTTGAATTTCCTTTTGCTAGTCTCAGCTCCTTGATTCATCACGACGGTAGGATTGACTTGTGGTACATCTGACTCCGTGGTCCTGTTAGGTTCAGTTACAGCAGTTTCTGACGCTTCAACACTGTTGGATTGGACACCAAGGGCTTTGGACGAATCTTCAACACCTTGGGCCAATTCTTCAGTGTTGAGAATCTGTTCCTGCATGTTCCTCTTCTCTGTGTTCTTGGTGGCAGCATCATCACCTTCCTCGTTCTCTGCATGGATGTTAAGATCTATATCTGCAACACTTTCACTCAAAGATCCGTCATTGCATTCATCAAATATAACATGTATACTTTCTTCAACTAATTGGGTCCTTTTATTGAAGATTCTATAAGCTTTGCTATTTGTAGAATAGCCAAGAAATATACCTTCATCACTACGCGCATCAAATTTCCCAAGGTTATCTTTTCCATTGTTATGAACAAAACAAGTACAGCCAAAGGGTTTAAAATAAGATATAAGTGGTTTGCGGCCTTTGAAAAGTTTATAAGGAGTTTTCTTTAAGATGGAACGAATAAGACAACGATTCAAAATATAGTTACCTGTGTTAACAGCTTCAGCCCAATAGGTTTTAGGTAATGCATTTTCTAAAAGCATAGTCCTGGCCATATCCTCTAAGGTGCGGTTCTTTCGTTCCACAACCCCGTTTTGTTGAGGTGTCTTAGGAGCGGAAAAGTTATGGGAGATGCCATATTTAGCACAAAACAAATCAAACTGAAGTTGATCAAACTCCCTACCATGATCACTCCGAATTGACACTATGGGCTCATTTCTTAAAGTTCGCAACTCCTTACAAAGTTTTGAAAACTCAAATAAGGCCTCTGATTTTTCTTTTAAAAATGCAACCCAAGTATATCTAGAAAAATCATCAACAACGACTAGCATGTACTTTTTACCATTGGGAGATTTGACTCGCATAGGACCACATAAATCCATATGTAAAAGTTCAAGGGGTCTAGAAGAACTTACAACCTTTTTGGGTTTGAAAGAGCTACGTGTTTGTTTACCTCGTGTGCATGCATTGCACATATCAATACCTTTGAAGTCCATCTCAGGTAGCCCTCTTACAAGCCCTTTGGACACAAGCGTTTGTAGTGTATGTGGAATCACATGACCGAGTCTCCTGTGCCAGAGCTTTGGATCGTCCGTCAAAGCCTTTAGACAGGTTAAGCTTCCTTGTGCCACTTGGTCAGCATTTACAGCGTATATATTGTTGTAGCGATATGCAGTCAATATAAGTTCACCTGTATCTTCTCTGCATACTAGACATCTTTTCTTGTTAAATCTGACATTGTTGCCACTATCACATAATTGAGAAACGCTAAGCAAATTATACTTTAAACCATCAACAAGATAGACATTTTTAATACTATGGTTGGAATCACTTCCAACACTACCAATACCAACGATGTCACATTTTCCTTTGTCACCAAGAGTGATTGTTCCTGTGGATTGCTCCTTTAGATCATGAAAGAGAGAACTCTTCCCACTCATATGCCTCGAGCATCTACTATCAATAATCCATTTGTGCTCCTTCACCTTGGTGATCTCCTGCAACACAAACATCAACCTTTGTGGCTAGACCAATAAGCAAATTTGGATCCATTATTGGGATAAACCATATTTGGTAAAATCGTGCCTTTTGGGACCCAAACTTGTGTTATCCGTTCTTTTCTCAAATGAACAGGAAATGTATTGCGAATGATATATGGATCCTTTCTTCTATAGGGGCAGGTCTCTTTTACATGTCCCTTTCTAGCACAGTGGTGACATATAGGAGAGGTTCTACTTCCTTTTGCCTTTACAAAGGTGGTAATGTGTTGCTTCTTTAAAAACCTTGGATTGTAACCAATACCACTTTTGTTTAGAGAACTTTGTTGCTCACCCAACATCCTATCAAGAGTGCCTTTGGATTTGGTAAAACTTATGAGGGCTGTCTGTTGCTCTTGAATCTTATTATTCAGGGAGATCTTCTTGTTCTCTAAGTCTTGATGCTCATTTCTTAGAGAGGAGAGATCTTGCTTGAGTTCATATTTCTCTGAATCAAGCGTCTTGACTTTAATGTCAAGACCTGAATAAGAAGCTTCAAGACTTTTGACCCTCATAGACAGATCCTCAATAGTTCTTTCCTTGTCCACAGTTCTCTTAATAAGAGTGTTAGTCTGGGCAATAAGTTTCTCTTCATTGGCAATCATATTAGAAAGGAATTCCGATAATACCTCTTTTGGACTTGCCATAAGTTCTCTTATAGTAGCTTCAAGTTTTTCATCGTGGGATTCACCTTCTGAGGCCATGAGACAAATATTGGCCTTCTCATCATCGGAGTCAAAGTCAGAATCGCTCCAAGTTGCCACCATGGCTTTCTTCTTCCACTTGTCACCCTTCTTGGACTGGCTCTTTGTCTTTTGAGGGCAATCCTTCACAAGATGATCTGTTTCACCACA
The DNA here is from genome assembly GCA_963922045.1 of Persicaria maculosa. Taxonomy (NCBI): domain Eukaryota; kingdom Viridiplantae; phylum Streptophyta; class Magnoliopsida; order Caryophyllales; family Polygonaceae; genus Persicaria; species Persicaria maculosa. The sequence continues at coordinate 59,355,950 of OY998252.1, forward strand.
TTCAAAACAAGACAAAGGTTTAGTCTTCTTATCATACTTGTTGTATTGAGGCTTACCTCGAAATTTAGAAGACTCTGATCCATCCTTGTTGTTGAATTGTTTCTTCATTTTGAGAATTCGAGCAAGGCCTCTTGTGATAAGAGCAAAAGGATCATCCTCATCGTCATCCTCATCTTCGGAATCAGATCCATCTTTAGGATCATCCTTCTTAGACTTGAGTGCCAAGTTCTTAGTGCTAGGTGGAAGTTCTCCATCGTCTTCATTAAGGATCATCTCATGCGTGATCAGCTTCCCAAGCAAGTCATCAAGGGGTAGAGTGGTGAGGTCCTGTGCTTCCTCTATAGCTGTTACTTTTGGACCCCGTTTTTCTTTTGGGAGGCACCTCAGTATCTTCCTCACTTTTTCAACGTTTGTAAAGCTCTTGCCGAGAGAGTCAAGGTTGTTGGTGATTTCTGTGAATCGTGTGAACATGGCCTTGATTGACTCATCAGACTTCATTTTGAACAACTCATACTTTCGAAGGAAGATGCTGATCTTGGTGTCTTTCACTTGGCTCGTTCCTTCATAGGTGACGACCAGTTTGTCCCAAATCTCTATAGCTGACCTACAAGATGAAATACGATTAAACTCATCAGTGTTAAGACCACAATAAAGTAAGTTAATAGCCCTGTAGTTTTTGGAGACGAGTTCAAGATCCGCTTGGATGTATTCAGACTCCTTCTTTGCGACTTTGGTTCCATTTGGTCCATCTTTCTCTGGAATCTTCGGACCAATCTCTATAATGTTCCAAAGTTCCAGATCTTGATCTATAATGAACATCTTCATCAAGGATCTCCAGTGGACAAAGTTGTTTCCTACAAAGAGTGTTTGTCTGCTCGTGGACCTTCCCTGTGCAAGTCCTCCGCTTGCTTCACCAGACATGATTGAAAACTCACAAGATTGTTAGATCAAAAAGCAGTGAGTAAAGCTCTGATACCAATTGAAGGTTCGATAATGTAAAACTAAGTAATGTAAAGATACTCTAGAAGGGGGGTTGAATAGAGTATGCCGGATTTTCGCAAATAGTCTCAAGACTTTTGAAGCTCGTGCGGAAATAAGGTAAAGCAATTCGAACCAAGTGCGGAAATAAGGTAAAGCAATAAAGTAGAGGACACAACGAATTGTTAACGAGGTTCAGCACGAACTTGGCCTACGTCCCCGCCTAAGGTTCTTCCACAACCCTAGGATTCAACCGGCTTTATTGATTCACAAAGCTTAGGATCCTAATAGCTCACCGAGAAGCCTCTCTCCTATACAATTGCAATCTAGTCAACTCACGTTCCCTTGGAGTCCTAGACCAATCTAGAAGAGCCCCACCTCTCTCAGCTATCTAGTACAATCCTCTTACTCTCGAGAATCAAAAGCCTAGTGTTCACTTCCTGAGTTACAAACTCTCGAGTATAACACTATAAATGCTTTGAAATGAAATAATAGACTCTTAGGACAAGCAGAGAGTACACGAAGACAGATTTCTCTTGAAGGCTTGGAGTGTATGAAAGCTCGTGTTCAATGAATGTGTGTACTCTGTCTTCATCTTCCTTCTTCTTTATATTGAGACAAATCGGCGCCAAGGATCTTCTCCAACGGCTAGACAAGATCATGGCAAAGGCTGGATCTTCTATCTTTGGAAACTTCAAGTCCACAATCTTTTCGATTTGAATCTTCTCAACACGCATCACAAGGAAGGAAATAATTCGAAAATACTTCCTGAAAGGTTAGTTACATATATATAACATAATGGAAGTATATAATAATATTAAATAATATTCGAACATAATAGCATATAGAACAGGTTTTGTATTTCATCAACGCTGTTAACGCTCCAAGACCTTTGACACAGACATACTGTCAAGGCCTTTGAAACTTATTCCGATTTTCATTAAGGGAGGGAGTTATCACACCTCAAATGCACTCTATTTTTATTTCACCTTCCCAGCAGCCTGGATAACAACCTTCTACCTATTCTAAAGATGCAAGTCAATTAGAGCAACTTAACCCAAAAAAAGATCACAATAATGTTCTCCACAACTGTCGCTACAGTGTAACAACTCAACAACATCAGCAGATGCATCCAAAGGTTGTCGGTGCTCAGTATAATGGAGTCCTAATTCATACTGAATGACACTGAATTAGGAATTTAGGAAAGAGTTCATCACATCAATCAAACTATCTTCAGTATCTTGACATTGAATTTGTTGAGAGAGCTTAGTAGCTCGCTGAATCCTAATTCATGTTGTGATGTGAATCAAGGCATATATGGAGAAGGTCTACCAAGATTCAGATTGAATAACAATGCATATTCTTTCCAGACAGCAAACAAATAAAAGAGGGTCAAGTTGTGCAGAAGTAAATAGAAACAATGTGAACCCAAAAGCAGAAGCTTCGAGATTCACTACACAACAACTAAACCGGAACAATTGAATTTGAATTGTCTTTTGATTGCACAAAATCTCCCAGGCGAATCAACATAAAAAATGGCAAGTGTGCATGCTTAAGCAGCAAAACAAACACTTCAAAAGTTTCCAATTGATTCGAGAGAGAGGAGAGTATGGACGAAACCTGGTTCGAAGGATCCTCAGGGGCTAATGGCTGGGATGATTCGGAGAAATCGTGTAAATCAAAACAGAAGGAAGCGACGGCGGACTTGCGAAAACCAGTAGAAGCAAATGTTAACAGCTTTAGAGATGCTATGATGCCGGCGCCGGAAAACATAAGCGACGGAGATGGCTTCAGAGAGAATGAGAGTATGGATGCCGCAGAACCTGTTGAATTGACATTGCGTTGGACTCAGAGACGTCTCGACGGAGGAGATATCGCGCAGCGTGGAATCGCTTGGATTCTACCTCGAAGCGCCAGATTGTAGACGGAAAAGCTCCATGGTTGGCGTTGGCGTCGGCGTCGAGGAAGGATGCACCATGGATGAGGAGTTTGGGCTCGAGGTTGGCGGTAGATCTGAAAGTGGGAGGTGGCCGGTGGGTAACTGGAACTCTGAGAGAGAGAGAGAGAGAGAGAGAGAGAGAGAGAGAGAGAGAGAGAGAGAGAGAGAGGAACAACGCGAGCAAGCGATGGAACAGGGCGAGAGGACCAGGTCAGTGGTTTTTTTCCTTAACGGGCCATTTCGATCCGTTTCATTTGATTAAATTAGGCCCATTTTCACTTTAAGCAACATTTTCATTTTAAGCCCCATTTTCATTTGAACCCTTACCTATATATATATATGATAAGGCATATTTAGATAGGCATTATAGAGTAGTTTTAGTTGAGTTTTATGGTTGTTTCATTATGTTTTAGAGTTAATTGCGTATTATGCTCTTTTAGTGGTAAAGATCGGAAACTACACTATTTTATTGGATTTATGTAGATTCGTAGTGCCGACATGGTGAGAAGCTTGGGAAGAGACCAAAAAGGTTGTCCAAAGAGCAAGGAACAGGCCAAAAAAGGATTAGAAGGCGATTTGGGAAGCTAAGGAGCACAAGAACAAGAGCGGAAACGAAGCACATTGAGAAATCGTATCTTTAAGGATCTAAGAAGTTGGAATTAGCTTCTGAGTTCTTCATGATAGTTGTAGTCCTTGAAAAGATCTTTCCAACGGATATTCATATGTGTTAATCGAACGAACGAGGACTCCAGAAACTACATTACAAGTTCAGTCTGTTAAAGTTGTCAGCACTGCATAAGCGGCGCCCGCCGTCCCTTCAGATCCGGATCTGCGCAAGTGGCCCAACTTCTATCTTTGTGAAAACTCTTTCTATCTATTCTAGGGTTTCGGACGACGGCATGAGGCCATATATTATACCTATTTTCATTATAAATTAGTAATCTAATCATCTAACATTAACATTCAGCCGTTTTCTCTCTTTCAATTAGATTAGTTTAGGTTTTGTTTTCAAGAGAAGGGATTTAGGTAAGTCATGCGTGGCTAATTCTCCGTTGTTTTCATCTACAGTTTCGAGACTTGGTTGGTTGTTTGTGAGTTTCTAATGAAATAGTATTTCTCTCTTTAATATCTTTCGATTTCCCTTGCGATTATTGTTGATATTATTATGATTAGTTACCATGATAGTATCTTGCTAGGTATTTTTTCTTTCATCATTGAATGGATTCCGTAGTAGCATGCTTAGGATTGTCAGAACCTTCGTTTGAATGGATTCCGTAGTAGCATGCTCAAGGTCACCTGAATGTGCATAGTCTGAACTTGTTGAACACAAAAGAGATGGTGCAAGGCTTACCAAAAATTGGTGAGCTTGGGTTGTTTGAAGAATGCCTATATGGAAAGCAGTCCAATGGTCTATTTCCAAGAGGAAGAGCTTGGAGAGCAAGTGAATGTCTTGAGCTTCTGCATGCAGACTTATGTAGTCCAATCCAGACTGAATCACTTGGAGGGAGTAAATACTTTCTACACATTACAGATGATTATAGTAGAATGATTGGGGTGTATTTCTTGAAGGCTAAATCTGAAGCCTTTGAGAATTTTAAGAAATTCAAAGCTACGGTAGAGAAATAATCCGACAACTTTATGAAAGCCTTGAGAACAGATCGAGGAGGTGAGTTTCTTTCACATGAATTCTCTGTATTTTGTGAAGAATAGGGAATAAGAAGGGAGTTAACAACACCATATGGATGCCAAATCAGTTTTGGTGTGAAGTAGTTGCTACAACTGTATATATCCTCAACATCTCTCCAACCAAAGTTGTCATGGACATGACTTCACTAGAAGCTTTGAGAGGAAAGAAGCCATTAGTAAGTCACTTGAGAATGTTTTGTTGTATAGCTTATGCTTTGGTTAATTTAAGAACTAAACTTGATGATAAGTCTGAGAAGTGTGTATTTATTGGCTATGCGATTCAATCCAAAGCATATAGTCTATATAACTCTCTCAGTGGAAAATTATTATTAGCAGAAATGTAGTGTTTAATGAAGATGTGGAATGGAACGGGCAGAAAAGAGGAATTAGCACAAGTAATTAGAGAATCATTACTCTTGATGTTTCAGTGGGGGAACCAGCTGTGACAGACAAAAACAAGCAAGTTCAGAGTCCTCCATGAACACAATCAAGTCTTCACAATTCATCAAGCCAAAGCTCCTTTGCTTCAAGCTCTTCAAGTAAATCACCACCACGAAGGTTCAAATCTCTTGTAGATATTTATGAGAATTGTGGCTTTGCTTTGATTGGTACAGACCCAATATGCTTTGAGGAGGCAAATGATAAGGGTGAGTGGAAAGCTGCAATGGAAGAAAAGATGAGGTCTATTTAGAAGAATGAGAGTTGGAAGTTGATGTATCTTCCTCAAGGGAAGAATGTGATTGGCTTGAAGTGGGTATTCAAAACAAAGTACAACACTAACGAAAGCATTCAGAACTATAAGGTGCGACTGATGGCTAAAGGGTATGCTGAAAAAAGAAGGGATCGATTTTAAAGAGACATTCTTACTAGTGGCAAGATTTGAAACTGTGAGTGTTGTGCTTGCACTAGCTACTCCATGGAAATTGCCAGTGTTTCAACTTGATGTGAAGTCAACATTTCTCAATGGAGAATTGCAAGTGATGGTATTTGTTGAGAAACCTCAAGGCTTTTTCAATGATGGAGAAGAGAGCAAAGTGTATAAGTTGCAGAAGGCTCTCTACGGTTTGAAACAGGCTCCTCGAGCATGGTATAGCAAGATAGATGCATTCTTCCTTCAAAATGTGTTTGAAAGAAGTGAGAATGAGCCAACTCTGTATATCAAGAGGAAATTATACAAGGGTTTATTGTAGTATGCCCGCATATTGATGACATTATCTACTTCAGCTCTTCAAAAGCATTACTAGATGAATTCAAGTTCTTCATGATGAAGGAATTTGATATGAAGGACATGGGAATTCTACACTATATCTTGGGTTTGGAAGTAAAGCAGAGAAAGAGTGGTATCTTTGTATGTCATGAAAAATATGTAAAAGATTTGCTAAAGAAGTTTCATATGGAAAGTTGTGAGGTGGCAAAAAAGCCAATGAACACCAATGAGAAGCTATAGAGAGAAGATGGCATAGAAAAAGCCCGTGAGAAGATATTCAGAAGATTGGTAGGAGGCTTGAACTACCTCACGCACGCACGACCAGACATTGCTTATTGTGTGAGTGTGGTGTCAAGATACATGCATAATGCCACCAAGCAACACCTTGGAGCTGCAAAGAGAATACTCAGATATGTAGGAGGAACAGTCAAGTATGGAATCTAGTATGAAATAGTCGAAGATTTCAAACTAAAGGGGCATACTGACAGTGACTAGGCAAGATGCATTGATGACAGGAAAAGCACCTCTGGTTCAGTTTTTTTGTCTTGGCTCAGGAGCAATCACCTAGAGCTCAAAAAAGCGGGATACACTAGCATTATCTTCTTTTGAAGCAGAGTATATTGCTGCAGGATCAGCTACAAGACAAGCATTATGGCTGAAGAAGTTTCCGAAAGATTTGGGTTGTGTACAAGAAGAACCTATAGAGTTATGGTGTGACAACAAGTCAACAATTACAATAACCAATAATTGTGCGTTTTTCATCATAGAGCTGGTGTCTAAGGAGAAAATTGTTCTAATGTTCCGTGGAACAAATGATCAAGATGCATCCACAGAGACTACATTCTATACAATTTAAGAATTGTGCATTTTTCATCCAATATTCATGCTTGTACACTCATCATACTTTTCTTCCAATATTCCAAGGTTTCATGCATGCTTCTTTTACTCCATCTAAATTTAACTCATAGTTAGTTTTGCTTATGGGGTCTAGCTAGAACCCTAGCTATAGGTGGAGTTCTTTTTCATTTAGTCTATAATTTGGCATAACTCTTACCCCGAATCTTTCTTTCTTTTCTAGAAATTCTCTTTGTCTCAATATTCGTGGTCTTTGATTGCTAGTTGATTCATGCTCATGTTGCCTATAGTTTCTTCTTCTCTCATTATGTTGTTCATCTGAACTCTTCTTTACTAGCATTTCTTTAGGTTATTTTTTTAGGCTGTTAAGGATTTTGCATTGCTTTCATCTAACCCAATTCATCTAAACAAGTTTAAAAATATCTAACCTATCGTTAAAGTGGATACTACTTAATTTTTATGGTATTGTTCTTTTTCTTTATTGGACTCTTCATTCTCCTAATTTATCCAACGTATCGGTGATTTTTTTTAAATGGATAACTATATTTATAAAGATCGAGCAAGTTTTTTTTTCCTTACCTGCTATCTTAAAGCTTAGATAGATACTTAACTTGCTAATTGATGTCTACATTTTTAGCATGTTTTATAGCTTATTTCGAGTGCATTTGCATTGCATTTAGGTTAGAATCGAGTCACTTTTGTAGGTTTTGGTATGGTTTTCGATTTAGACGTCCACACGAGTGTATTTTTCATTTTATAGGATTTCATACTATTTTAGAGGAGACGTGACACATTGGGAAGCTTAAAGGAAGGTCAAGAAGATGATGAAAAAGCTAAGGAAGTGGAAGCGGAAATGAACAAGGCGACGAGATGGAGCAGTTAGAGAAACTCCCTCTTTTAGCATTTTTACACATCGAATCAAGTTATGATCTCTTCATGAGAATTACAGTCCCCGAAAAGAACTTTCCAACACATATTCATATGCGCCAATCGGACAAACGAGGACTCAAAATGTGGGTTACAAGACATAGATGAAAAGAGTGAAAAACACAGGAGGAGCGGCGCCCGCGGCCAGTTATCGGCGCCCGCCGATCCCGTATCTTCGTAGATTTTTCACGCGGTCGAATCCAGCCTATTGGGCCTTACACATGAAGAGAACCGATTCTAGGGTCTTTCTCATCTATAAATAGGACCCTAGGATGAGGCATTAGAGGCATCCAAGAGATAGATAGAGAGAGAGAGAGAGAGAGAGAGAGAGAGAGCGGTTTTCGCGACGGTTTGCGATGTTTTTAGAGATCTCTCAAGGTGTTTTCTTTCTTTTATGACTTTGTTTATGTTTTTTGTCATGAATAGTGAGTAGTTCCCTTTCCTTATAGGGTTAGGGAGAATCCAACTATAGACATGTGTGTGGAATTGATGATTTTATGGTCTTGTTTGATGTTTTTATCATCATCTACCTTTGTGCCTACCCTTGGATGAAAGTCTAAGGAATTCTTGTTACAATTAACTTGAAAGAAGGGAAGTGTGAACTGGGACAGCAATTATGGTTTATAACGCGAGTTGATAAAAGAAAAGAGTAGAAAAAAGTAGGTTAATTATACGAGAATTGATTGATTTCCATGTTGATTGATGAAAGTCAATTACTTGATGTTTAAAAACATGAACTTTTGTGAGATTTATTGATTTGCACATGTGTTTATTGTTGTGGTAATCCCTATCCTTGGTTGAAAGTCTTCTCTCTATTGATTTTACCGTTGTTTGAGTTGTGAATGTGTGTGAAGAAAATTCCCCCATCGACATCCATATTGATCCCTCTCCCACCATTCTTGCTACCGTTTGCTCGAAAAACAACTAAGATAGAACCGCTGACCAACTCCCTTTGGATCTACCCTAATCCCACTCTACTATAGCGGAATTTTGATAAATTTATTTGAAGATTGCTTGAGCCTAGGTCAAAAACCCTCACATCATTGATGGATTTAACGTTGATAATCACCTATCTCTTTAGCAATTTAACAAGCTTGTCACTAATATTTATAATTAACCTTTCTAATTTTTTTTATTGTAATTTTAAGACTTTAAGTTCATCTACAATACTCCCTCGATCAATTAAAACTTGTTATTTTAGGAAGTAAATCTTGTTAGGAAAAACTTATCATTTTATGTATTTTGTCATTCACTTTGCGAAATTGCCTTTGTCATGATTATATAGTTGTTAGTTGTAGTTTTTGAGAAAGTAAAAAAAATTGAGTAATAATTAGGGGTATAAGTGTATTTTTATTTTTATTTGTTTTCTTAACAAGTTTTAATTAACGGAGAGAGTAGTATTTAAGATAGCTCCATAATGTGTATCATTTCTATCCATACTAGTGTTTTGGCCCGTGCTACGCACATGTCTGAATTTTTTTATGTAAATTATATATAAAATAATAATTTGACTTATATAATTGATTTTTATAATATATAATAATATTTTTAAGTTATAATTATTAATAATCTATTGCCAGGAAAAATGGATTTTATATAAATATATTAAGATTATTTATGATGAACTTTAACCGCTAAATTATTATCAACTGTATAGTTTTTTCGTGCTTCATACTAATATTTATGTTTAACACCACAAACATTATACAATTAACCTTTTTCTTGCTTCTATCGATTTTGAAAATTTAAGATATTGTCTTTGTAATAAAGAAAGATGATGTTTATTCAAATTTATAGGATATATTATGATTTCTAGTACTTAAAAATGCTTAACTTAAATAGATGGGTAGTGTTAATATGAAAAGGATTTTCCTAATTGTTGAGAAAACATTTAGTGAATGAATTTATTGGGCAAAAAAAATCTCTTTAATTACAAAAAAAATGATGATGTTTATGCCCATTTATATGATTATTATGATTTCTAATAAAAAAATATCATTATTATGATTTAAAATATTAATTTTAAAATATTAATTTTCAAATGGTTAATCTAAATACATATACTGTTATTATTTTTAAATCTAATTTTTTTAATTGTTAAGGATATATTTCGTTAATGCATTTAATTTATTGGGCAAAACCAAATCCTCTTTTATAGGTTGTATAGATTTATCCATTTATTTTTATTAGGGTACATTCTAGAGTTACCATCATAAAAAAATAATGTTTTAATTTCTCCTCATACTAATGGTTGGAGATTTAATTGGCTTATTTTATATTTTATATTTTATTTTATTATTATTTAATTTTATTAGGGCATATTTTAGTCTTATTATTATTTATATATCAAAACTTATACTCGTACTACTGGTTTGAGCTTTTAATTGACTTTCTATTAAAGGAATATATATTTTTTAATAAAAAACTATGATGTTTATGAAAATTATTAATCTAAATAGATATTTTTTTTTATTGTGAATCTAAATATTTTTTTTCTAATTGTGGAGGGTTTATGGAATAGAGGAATTGATATTTCACAAAAAAAATAATAATTTTGAAGCTAATTAGTATATCATTTATTGGCAAAAAGTTATCTTTATATGTTATATATATAGATATAGATGATGTGCACATGGACAAGTTTTATTAGGAGAGAATTATAGTAAATAAGCCTCTACCCGCCCAACTTTGCAAGCCTAACCCACTATCCACAACAATTGAGAAGGTTACCCCCCCTCCAAACAAAAAATTGCAAAGATTCCGGTGGAAAATAACCGGAACAGATGAGAGAGAAAGTAAAGGAGGAGAGAGAGAGGAAGCGGGGTGGAGAGAGAGAGAGAGTCAGAGGGGAAGTTATTGTGGAGAGAGAGTCAGAGGGGAAGTTATTGTGGAGAGAGAGAGAGAGGAAGCGGGGGAGGTTATTGTGGAGAGAGAGAGAGAGGAAGAGTGAGAGAGGAAGACAGTTTAATTTCAAAACCGTCGAGTCCAACTGCCTTTCACGGGCTTACAAAAGAGGAAGAGAGAGAGAGGGCAACAGTTGCTCATGCAACCCTAAGGAAAACAAGAGGAGAAGGAAAAAGAAGAGGAAGAAGACGACAGAGCAAGAGAGGAGAAGAAGAAGCCAACACGAGGAAGAAGACGACAGAGCAGGAGAGAAGACGAAGAGGCCGACTTTGAAGTAAGTAAACCCTCACTATGCCGATTAATTACGTTTTGCTTGGATTCGTAGGGGAGGAACCGATTGGAAGAACCTAAACTGGTTTTGATTGTGTGAAAATGGGAAGAAGGGGGCGAATGGGTTGACAGTGCGGAATATCGCCCTCTCATGTAGGAAGTAACCAACGACAAGTTAAAAACAAAGGGTGGAACGTTTGGGAACTGGGGTGTGCGCGACTAGGAGAGAAGGGAATTTTTGGGAATGGGGAAATTGGGCAAATATGTTGTCGAATCCAACTTATCAGGAGTAGGGCCAGTGTAGATACGTTCAGTTTAGGGGGAAATTGGTTGAAATGGGGCATATGACTATAGATACGTTCAGTTTTGGTGGAAATTGGCTGAAATAGGGAGCATTAGGGTTAGGGAAAATGTTAGAAAGGGTGAACGTTTATGTCAAATCGAAATTATCTGGAGTAGGGTGAATCATGTACAATTGGAGATTTACAGATTGAAGAAGTAGTCTGTCATGTATAAACATTTGTGTTATGTGTACCTGTCTTTGTGTCATGTTAAAAGTAAACTGCTGGGTTGGATATGTGGAAGGGAAACTGCATGGATGATTATGGAACCATTGGGTGCATTCAATATTAAGATGAATAGGTTTGACATTTGATATGCATATGTTCTGAATTAGTAATTTTCATGTAAATGATTGCTGGAATGTTTGTGGCCTTGTGAGACTGATATTGATATGAAGGGAACCGTGGGTTGGGGGACACGAATTGATTTCTAGAATACTGATTTTTGGTCTCCTAACATGCAGGATATCTGGTGATGACGCCCGAAAGATAACGAAATTTAAGAAACAGTTAAAGAGGGTTTAAAAGGTTAATGAAGATAAACTCCAAAGGACAAACATAACGGCCTTTGATCCGCGGACGAGGAACACCTGCACAAAAGGGACAGATGGCGCGCAAAGGGACAGGTGGCGTCCATGTCCCCCATCCAAGTGCATTCCTTACCCTGGACACCTGGCAATACGACATCGACAAATGGCCAAAAGAGGGGAACATCTCCCCTGTTTGACAGACGAAGAAATGCACTATAAAAGGCAGAAAGGGAGCCAAAACAAAGGACTTTTTGGAAAAAACAGGGAGGAGACGCTAGATCCAGAGAGAGTTGAGAGAGAAACATCCACGCCAACGTTCCCGTCCTGACTCATCTCCGTATCACACGTCCGCGGACGCCTATAGAGAGGAGAACAACCTTATCAACCGGAACAGGTAGTCGGACCTCAGTCAAAGGGGCCGGGGACCACGTGGAATCATTTCACCCTCAACTTCTACTGTATTAGACGAGCGCATCTCCTTTACCATTGGGTCATTTGATGAACCCGGATAAGCATAGATGCGAGTCTTCTTGAAAGACTCGGCGGCTCCGATCGTGGGATCTCCATAATTCATGGGGATCCCAGGTAATGGGTAAGACCGTCCTCATTTCCTTTAGGGTAAGCGGCACAGGTAAAGGTCTCTTTTCTCCCGTTCTGTTGCACCGACTGGGTGGATTGACTGGGGGGAAAGGGCTTCAGGTAAGTCCGTATTACCCAGTTTCCATAAAAGGAAATCCAAGGCATACCCCCCCATGGGGATGTGGGGGGGCCACATACTTTTTCTTGTACGGTTTCGTCATTGACGCCGTCTGTGGGAACACTCTCACCCTGAGGGGTTCCCGATTTTAAGTATCAAAACATTATCTAAGACATTATCGCTAGCTAATACCTTTTGTATGCACAGGTGGAAAAATGAGTGAAAGCATGGGAGAAGCCTCTCACGGGATGATGAGTCATGACCACGGAGGACCCCAGGGGTCCGAGATGCATGGAAATTCTTCGGGACAGAACAGCGCACCGGAGGTTCCAGTCGTCTCGCCGTACGTCCCCCCACAAATGGCTCAAGGCTATTTCATGCAAGAGGAACATTACGTCCCCCCTCCGAACCCGGGACAAGGTTTTTTCTACGGGTATGACGGGTACCCCCCATTCCAGCAGGGGAACCCGTTCAACGTCTTTGCCCAAAATATATATGGGAGCACCTATCAAGATCATTTTCAGCCCAGATTCTCTGATGATTTTGGCACGCACCGTCGAAGCGAAGACAGACGCGCACCCAAGCATCACAGGGGCGAGCATTCATCTGATATATCCACATCCACCCGGACAGGTTCACCCCGTGAGAACGAGAGGAAGGTGGATTTCGTTCCTTCAGTGTTCGTCCCCGAGGTCTCTTGGCACCCGTACCCAAGCGATGGAGAGACACTAATCTGATGAAATATGATGGCACCACTGACCCGGATGACCACATGTGCCATTTCACGTCCGCTATGGGGATCAATGAGTACAATGATGCAATGTTGTGCCGAACGTTCCCATCAACTCTGACCGGCATCGCCCTAACATGGTTCACCAACCTACCACAGAACTCGATTGCTAGTTTCATCCAGCTTTCCCAAGTCTTCAAGTCCCATTTTGGAAGCTCGCGGTCTAGAAAAAAGACCATGTTGGACCTCAACTCGATCAGGCAAGGGCAAAACGAGACTCTGGGACAATTCTCCGCCCGCTATACCTCTGTGGTAGTTCAAATTCCCAACTTTAATCACGAGTCCGCGGTTATAATCTTGATGGGGAACATCGCAGAAGGCGGTTTCAAGACTCGGCTTTTCAGAAAAAAACCGAAAGACTATGACACGTTAAGGAACTTGGTGTCGGCCCAGATTGAGGCAGAGGAAGCCGCGGCCTCTAGCTCGAGGGCTAATGAGGGCCTACGAGGTTTCCTGGGGAAGATAGCGGGAAAGTTTCGGAAAGACAAAGGAGCGGCGAAACCAAGGAGGAATTACTCCGCGGGCGGAATACCCGCGTCCCGACAGGACGAGGTCCACTTCAACCATGAAAGAAGGAATCCACGCTAGATATCAAGGCTATGACCAAGTAGTACGCCATAAGAGGGAGCCAGTCTCTCTGGCCAGGAAGAATGAGCATCGCGACAACCCCCAACGTCGCCAGCAAACTTCGAGTCGCAACGATAGGGGGCACGCGGATGATAGAAGGAGTCACCGCCAGGCTTCACGATTCGAAAACCCTCGGGGGAGGGATGAGCAACAGCGTTACCTCCCAGTGAACAGGGGCAGAGGGAGGGGACGTTGGTGGAGGGGTGGTCGAAGAGGGCAGGGTCAGCCTGCACAAGTATCGGTCAATCAGGCTCCACGTCGCGAGGATCGTCCGGAAGGCTCGCGGGTCAACCGAATCCCGGAACCAGAAGGTTTCATTGACACTCTAGCAGGGGGACCGTCGATCTCAGGAATCAGCCGGCAAGAGAGAAAGAATTATGAGAGGGAGGCCAGGCAGCCTCCATCAACTGCAAGCCAAAAGATCGCCTTACAACCGCACCCAGAGATAATCTTCACCTCGACCGACGCGGAGGAGGTCCGCATGCCCCACGCGGATCCGCTGGTGATCTATGCCCAGATCGCCACAAAAACGGTGAAGAGGGTTTTCATCGACACAGGGTCGTCAGTAGACATACTATCATGGGAAGCTTTCTCCCAGTTAGGCATGTCAGCGACAGCTTTGAGGCCTTACCACGGCACGTTGATCACCTTTTCAGGGGATGAAGTACAGGTGGCGGGCGCCATCGAGCTCACGGTGGTTTTAGGCACCTCCCCTCGTCGGAGGATAGAAAACATCACCTTTATGGTGGTCCGAATTCCGACCACATACAATGCACTCCTAGGGAGGGTTTCACTTTACAAATTTCAGATGGTTGTATCGATCTACCACTTCAAAGCAAAGTTCCCAGTCCCCGGGGGTGAAACGGGGGAGGTGTGCGGCCAACAACCGGAAAGTCGGAGTTGTTATGTGACTTCTCTGAAGAAAAAGAAGGAGGTCATGGGTCTCGAGGACACTGCTCAAAGCAAAGCCAAGAACGCCGGGAGAAACCCTTCACCAGAGATTAAAGCAGCGAGTGTAAATAATGAGGTTGCGTTAGAAGCCGAACTCGAGGTACGGCCTTCCGAGAGGGAGGTTCCAACCGCGGATTTGAGAACCGTCCATCAGCCTTTTTCTAATACTGAGGAAAGAATTTACATGGGCCAAGCCCTCGGAACGGAGGAAAAAGAACGGGTCCTAGAAATTATCCAGCAGTCTCGGGACTTGTTCGCATGGTCCCCAAAAGATCTCGTGGGTGACACCACCTCCATCGCGATCCATACCCTCAGAATCCGTCATGATGCGCGGCCGGTGACCCAAAAGAAGAGAAAGATGGCCCCGGAGAAGTCCCGAGCGGCGAAAGAAGAAATAGAAAAGCTGCTTGAGGCCGGGTTCATTGAAGAAGCGGAAGATTCAGATTGGCTTTCGAACGTGGTCCTGGTTAAGAAAGCTAACGGAAAATAGAGAATGTGTGTTGACTTCTCGGATTTGAACAAGGCTTGCCCCAAAGATAGTTACCCGCTGCCTTCGATAGACGAGTTGGTGGACATCACTGCCGGGAACGAAGCTCTGAGTTTCCTAGATGCGTACTCCGGGTATAATCAGATTAAGCTGGACCCACTGGACCAGAGAGCCACCACTTTCATCACCAATCAGGGGATTTTCCGTTACAAGGTCATGCCTTTTGGTTTAAGGAATGCCGGAGCCACATTCCAGAGGACTGTGGACAAAATATTTCGCGATCAGCTGCCCAGGAATGTGTCCATCTATGTGGACGATATTGTAGTTAGAAGCAAGAAGGCAAAAAATCATGCAGCAGACCTACATGAGACTTTTGATTCGCTGAGACGGGAAGGACTGAATTTGAACGCTGAGAAGTGCATCTTCGGGGTCGATTCCGGAAAATTTCTGGGTTTCATGGTCAGCCAGAGAGGAATAGATGTGAACCCGGCAAAGATAGCAGCAACACAGGAACTACGACCTCCACGGACTATCAAGGAGGTGCAGTCGTTGAATGGTGCAGTCAACTACCTGGGACGTTTCTGTTCCTGCCTGGCAGATAAGTCGTTGGCTTTCTTCGCGCTACTAAAGAAAAAGGGACCGATACAGTGGACGCCTGAACTCCAGCAAGCTTTCGATGAATTGAAAGTTTTTCTGCAATATATGGCAACTCTTCAGCAGCCACAAAAATCTGAAAACTTACAGATCTACCTCGCGGTAAAAGCAACCACTATCAGCGTAGTTCTCACCAGAGAAGGGCGATACCCGGTTTATTATGTGAGCAGGATATTACAGGACGCTGAAACTAGATATGAGCCGTTTGAGAAGGTAATCATCAGTTTGATTTTCGCGGCCAGGAGGCTACGTCCATATTTCCAGGATCATCGAATCGAAGTCTTGACAGATTTACCATTGAGGCAGATTCTTCATTCCCCAAGCCTCTCAGGACGGATGACGAAATGGTCCATTGAACTCTCAGAGTTCGAGATAGCATACGTCCCGCGTAAGGCGGCATTAGCTCAGGTTTTAGCCGATTTTATCTGCGAAACCAGTTTTGAGGATGAAGACAGCGACTCACAGAGGGGTTGGTTAATAAAAGTTGACGGGGCTATCAACGCAGATGGATGCGGAGCAGGAATCGTACTAACCACCCTTGGGGGGGACCAATTCTGCTTTGCTCATCAGCTAAATTTCCAAGCCACCAAGAACAAGGCAGAGTATGAAGCTTTGATAGCAGGATTGGAGTTAGCCCTGACCCGCGGGGCTCGGGCTGTCACCGTATACACTGATTCCGAGATTGTAGCTAGGCAGGCGGAAGAAGAGTATGAGGCCAGGACAGGATTGTTGCCAGATTACCTACGAAAGGTAAACGCTCTAAGAAGGGCCTTTTTGCAATTTACCATCGAATCCATCCCAAAAGAAGACAATGTACAGGCCGATTTGTTGGCCCGAGTGGGAGCCGCCATGCTGTCAAACATGGAGGAAAATTTTGATTTCGAAAGAAGGGATCGGCGAAGATTGTTACAAGAGGTGTACTTTGTCCAAACTGAGGGACCCGAAGACTAGCGGACACCGATCACTGAATATCTGGGGAAGGGGACCCTTCCGCCAGAGAGAACGGAGGCTAAGAAGTTGATAAGCAGGGCGGCCCGATTTGTGATCTGCGAAGGAAGACTATATAAGAAAGGTTTCAACTTCCCAGATTTATTGTGTGTGTCCGGCCGGGAAGGACGGGTCATTGCAAAAGAATTGCATGCAAGGGTCTGTGCTCATCACCAAGGATGGAGGGCTTTGTCCTCCAAAGGTTTGAGGTTGGGATACTACTGGCCCACTATCAGAGCAGATGTGCAGAATTTTGTACGCAGTTGTGAAGCATGCCAGAAACACGGAAACGTGAGGAATGTGCCCGCCGAGCCGCTTCAAAGCATCTATGGGGCTTGCCCTTTCGCCTTGTGGGGGATGGACATTCTGGGCCCCTTTCCCACGGCCCCCGGACAGCTCAAATACGTCCTGGTTTTGGTGGACTATTTCACCAAATGGGTAGAAGCGGAGGCGATGGGTTTGATCACCGCGGAGAAGGTTAGAAAGTTCTTGTGGAAAAACCTAGTGTGCCGATTCGGAGTCCCTGAAGCCATCATCACGGATCATGGAACTCAGTTCGATTGTGAAAATGTCCGAGATTTCTGCGAGGGTCTCGGAATAAAATTTAAATTCTCGTCAGTGGCTCACCCACAAACGAATGGACAAGCAGAGACTACAAATCGCCAAATCTTGGAAGGTATCAAGAAGAAGCTGGGGAAAACCTCCAAAGGCCGATGGGCGGAACTCCTTCCGCTGGTGCTCTGGTCATATCGGACCTCACCGAAAACTCCGACCAGGGAGTCGCCATTTTCCTTGGTGTTTGGGTCGGACGCGGTCATCCCAGTCGAGCGGCTGATTCCTTCTACACGGGTCTTGGCCTATGAATCCAAGGCCAATAATGAGGATCTGGAAGTCGAGATGCACCTACGAGAAGAAAGGCAGATGGTTGCAGAAATTAAGGCTTGGGAGTACAAAAGGAAAACCCAAAGGCACAGGGACCAGCATCTCCAAGAGCGACGATTTGAAAAAGGAGACCTGGTCCTCCGTTTGGCCCTGGTAGGAGGAAAGCTGTACGCCAAATGGGAAGGGCCTTATGTAGTTGTTGAATGCATCCCCGTCGGAGCATACAAGTTACAAACCCCCGAAGGTGTTGTTCTTCGGAAGACGTGGAATGCAGAACACCTGAAGAAATACTATGTGTAATCTCTAAGTCTTTTCGAAGTTTATCCAGTCACCCCCGCTATCAGTAAATAAATCAAAGAGGTTAGTGGGTGCTTTATTGTATTTCCCTACAACTTTTAGTCCTATGACGCGGGAGCTTGCTCCGCGTCGGATATTTGGAGGACGCATTGGGCTCTCAGATTAACTTCTTGTCTTACGACGCTGGAGCTTGCTCCGCGTCGGACATCTGGTGGACGCATTGGTCTCCCAAATTAACCTCTTGTCTCACGACGCTGGAGCTTGCTCCACGTCGGACATCTGGTGGACGCATTGGGCTCCCAGATTAACTTTTTGTCTTACGACGCTGGAGCTGGCTCGGCGTCGGACATCTGGTGGACGCATTGGGCTCCCAGATTAACTTTTAGTCCTATGACGCTGGAGCTTGCTCCGCGTCGGATATCTGGTGGACGCATTGGGCTCCCAGATTAACTTCTTGTCTTACGACGCTGGAGCTTGCTCCGCGTCGGACATTTGGTGGACGCATTTGGCTCCCAGATTAACTTTTTGTCTTACGACGTTGGAGCTTGCTCCGCGTCGGACATCTGGTGGACGCATTGGGCTCCCAGATTAACTTTTTGTCTTACGACGCTAGAGCTTGCTCCGCGTCGGACATCTGGTGGACGCATTGGGCTCCCAGATTAACTTCTTGTCTTACGACGCTGGAGCTTGCTCCGCGTCGGACATCTGGTGGACGCATTGGGCTCCCAGATTAACTTTTTGTCTTACGACGCTGGAGCTTGCTCCGTGTCGGACATCTGGTGGACGCATTGGGCTCCCAAATTAACTTTTAGTCCTATGACGGTGGAGCTTGCTCCGCGTCGGATATCTGGTGGACGCATTGGGCTCCCAGATTAACTTCTTGTCTTACGACGCTGGAGCTTGCTCCGCGTCGGACATCTGGTGGACGCATTGGGCTCCCAGATTAACTTTTAGTCCTATGACGCTGGAGCTTGCTCCGCGTCGGATATCAGGTGGACACATTGGGCTCTCAGATTAACTTCTTGTCTTACGACGCTGGAGCTTGCTCCGCGTCGGACATCTGGTGGACGCACTGGGCTCCCAGATTGATTTTTAGTCCCATAACGCTGGAGCTTGCTCCGCGTTGGACATCTGGTGGAAGCATTGGGCACCTAGATCAATCATTAATCTCGTAATGCTGAAGCCCGAGGCACGTCGGTAACATGACAGATACACTGGATCCAGGGACTCAAACTTTGGACCCGACCATACCACAAAACGTCTCCCAAAGTAAGGTCACTGAAGTTCAAAAAGGGGTATCCCCGAGATAATAAAAAAACACACGCAGAAGGCCCAGAAAGGCTAAACTAAGCGAGATAGACAAGGTGGTTCAAAGAAACACAAGACCAACTTAAGGAGTATCCCGGGGGCGATCCAAAACCAAGCGAGTCCGGTCAGCACATAGACGAGTTCCATTGGGCAGAGGGCCCTCAGGGTGAGGCTCTTGCCACTCAGCATCAACCTCGTTGCCGTCCGCGGACAAAATGTGAACCTCGAAACGAGCGTTCCCCTTATGCAGAAAGGTAATGGCGGACCCTATATCGACGCCATGAGTACAAGCAAAATGATTCCACCCTTGTCCCAAGAAAGGGACCCGGTAATCACCCCGGAACACCGTCACGGGGAAGTCCCGAAGGATCCTCGACGATAGCAGAACACGCTCGGGGAGATCCGGGCCATACTCAATTTCAAAACGGGCAGGCAGCCGCTGCTCAGACGCGCCATATAGACAAAGAAAAATCAGTTAACTCAAGAAAAATCAACGAAAGCATTGAAACCACAACTATAACGTACCAGGCGATACATCTGTTCCGGGAAATCCAGAGAACGGAAAAAGGCCCAGGTTGTTTGGATTGAGGATGACATCTTAGGATAGATCCTCTTCGCAGAAATGAAAGATTCAGGGAACCCCGACTTTAAAAGGGGATCCTCAGGAGTCACGGGCTGCACAGGCACCATCTCGATAACCCAAAACACTGAAACGGGACCAGGGAGGAACCCGAGAACGATCAGGACATCACTGCCCCAGGCCGAGCATGGCAGACAGATGTACGTCAAATGGGATGCTTCGTGCAGATCAAAACCTGCTACCATGGGAAGACGTGATGAAAGAGAAGAAAGAAAAAGACCCGTGAACCTCCTTTAAATTATCGAAATTCAAAAAAGATGAAGAGTAAGAGGAGAAAAACCTAGCTCTTCTCCCAGGGGGCGACGAAATCGAGGGCAAGGCTCAACTCCTTAAGTATAAAATAAGCCTCGGCGACTCATGGAATCCGACACCTCATGTCGACGAAAATGAATCCAAGGGCACCGCCTAGGACGTTCTTTCGCGTCATCATGAGGGAGGAACAACTTCAAACCCTCCGACTCCCACTCGTGTACGTCTTAATAGACGTGGACACACAATCACAAGCCAGGCTTTGGTCCCGCTCCAATCGGGAACATAAGGTGAAAGTTAAAAAGGATAGCGATGGCCTTTTCTGGTTGACCCAGGGGTGGCACCACTTCGTTCAGGCTAACCGAGTTACGGTAGGATCAGCTTTGATTTTCGCCTACATGGGGGATTCCATCTTCGAAGTCGATGTGATCAATCCCGACAGCGGAGGAGTGTAGAGATGGAAAAATTCTAAATTCGTATCCCCTGTAACATGTACCCTCTTTGAGTTTAAATGTTCTAGGCCCGAGGGAATCGAATCCAAGAAAAATCGTTGTTCCTGTTACCCTCGATGAATAATAAAAGACCTTTGTTTCTTGGTACGGATGAAAGTCACAAAAACACGATCGCATACTTAAAGACAGCCGTAAACACTTGCAACTCATGATTGTTGAAGTCACCACGGGCGGCCCAAAGCCACCCTCTAAACCACCAAAGTAAAATGAACAGTTCTATACGAGGTTTCCGTGGTCGCCAAAAGACCCAAGCTACAAAGACCATTCTCCGCGTACTTTCAACAATTTAAGAAAGGTTCTTCCCCCGCCTGTTCTAAGAGAAGCACTCCTCCTTCACGACCGCTCTGAATCACATCAAAAATCATTCCCAGTCACGAGCAGAGGCAACACTTTTCTGCGCCCCACATGCAACGATCTCTTCTCCTTCAGAAACACGGGAAGTAGGCTTTGAATCCCTCCTGAACACGTGGATCCCATTCTACTAAAAGAAGAGAACGTGGGTTGCAAGAAACGCCCACGTATAATGTAAGCCACCACCCACAGCAGCCACTTGGCCGCAGACAATCCCAACAAGTGAAACATCATAAATAGAGGAGAAAGAAAGTGGCAAAACCAAAACTCTTCAGAGAGAAAAACACCCTCTTCGGAGGGACTCCGGCATGGGCTCCGAGAAAACTCGAGCATTCTACCGGTTCGTCACCAAGGAGGAACACTTGCAGACGTTACAGCTGCCCTAAATATACGAGCAACTCGGAGATGAAGCGCATCAGCTCGTCTACCTTTGGTCAACCACCTGTCAGGATTTCGAAGTCGATGTGGAGAAGGATGCGAGCGGGGCCTACTGGCTTACCGAAGGATGGCCGGACTTCGTTTTCTCTAATCGAGTAGTCATGGGATGCTCACTCCTCTTTGTCTATGAGGGGGAGTCCCACTTTGAGGTGCATGTGTCCTACCCAGATCTGATCCACGATCGCCAAAAGAAGTTCAGCCCAACAAGCACGGGCTCGCTCAAATCCAAGGCCCATCAGAAGCCCCCGAGAGCACCTAAGAGCGTTAAGGCGCCAAAGCATAAAAAGTGAGCCCGCGAGTCACGATGTACTTGAGAACGAATAAATGTTGTCTCTTTTTCTTTTTCTCGGTTAAAAAAAAAAAGAAATCAATAAAGCTGTTTTTCCTTTACTGACCGATTTTCCTTCCCGAGAAACCTGGGGAAGGAGCGATTCTGAAAAGATACTCGAACAGGGCGGAAATTAAATAAAAGATCAAACAAAAAAGGGAACAATGCAAACGGCTTCTCTATAAAAGCCAAGGACCAGAAAGTCCCTGAGAAACATTTTCTATCCGACAAATATAACATGGCAGCAGGTGGAGGCCGCTCAAGGGATTTCCTCCGATGGATCCAGAATGCTTCTCTCTTGCAAAGAACGGTAATCCCCTTTCAAAAACCTCTCCGTTTAAACTTTCTTGTTTCCTGCTCATGATTAATCTTTTCCTCCAACAACCATAGCCCCTGCCAGAGTTCTTCGAAGAGGAGTATGGGTTATTCGGCGTTGAAAGAATAATCCTAACCAATGGGCCTGAAAGGAGGGGGATACGCGTCCTGGTAGAGAGGGATGAAGCAGGGGTGCTCTGGCTCACCCAAGGATGGAGTGCATTCACCAGATCCAGGAATGTCCACGTGGGAGGGGCCGTCATTTTCAAGTATCCGGGCGACTCACGTTTCAAAGCTAGCTATGTGCCTTCGGGAGAAAACACCTCTGAAGGTGAAAGTAGTGATGACACTCCTTAAGAAAGGAGAGCTCCTTAATAAATGTTTAGGTTATCGAGAAAAAGGAAGCCTGTATAAATAAGAATATTAAATGGAAAATGTTAGACGCCCAAGCGGCAAGGTTTCCCATATCCTTTTTCATCACCTAAAAAAGATACTGAAGGAAATACTATTAATAAACGTAGCAAACTGAGTTCCCTGGCGCGGACCATCCGCGAAACCTGGGGGCAAAACCCAGTTCAAAAAAACCGCGGACCAAGTTTCCCATCACCGACCTTCCGCAAAAAACAAACATACATAATCCGAAAAAAGACACCTAACGAAGTATCAAGGGTTGTTTGAAACAAAGAACCATCCGAGATGGTGGGAACAAATGTCTACAATCCATCACCGGAGAAATCCACATTATCGTCATCCACCAGTCCCCATTCTTCCTGGTCCTCACTGGGGGAGAACGGTTGAAGAGGAACACCCGGGTTTTCCGCGGATCTCTTCACGCTCTGATGTATCCCGGCCTTCATCCCTATATAAAAGCAATCCCTGTACCGGTTTTGGATGAACTCTTGCCCAGCCTCTTCGTTTAGCCACTCGGGAACCGCGCTCTTCATGAACTCCAAACCATTCGGAGTTTTCAGCCAGTCACCCACTAACTTGGTACGGTTGTGCGGAACGTCCAACCAAGATAGAACGATATCACCGTCCGTACGAGACTGATATCGTTCCAACTCATTCGTACGACGATTGGCCTCCACGACCGCTTTGCTCCTCGCCTCGTTAGCCGCCAGCAGCTTTTCTTCAAACTCCTTTTTCTGGGCCTCAAATCCTTGTTTCTGAGCCTCGAACTCCTTCTTCTGGGCCTCGGAGTCAGTTTGCAAGATAGCCATTGCTTGTTGAGAAGACTCAAGTTGAGCGTGCAGCGTCTCCACGTCCTCCACCAACTTGCTACTTTTCGCTTTCTCAGCGGATATAATCTCATCTTTTTCCTTCACCCGCGAACGAAGATATTCAATCTCCTTCCTCGGTATCTCAGCCTCCGAGAGTTTCGCTTCCAACTGCTCCAATCTCCCTTCGAGCTCTTGAGCATGCTGGCCCAAGCGAAGATATCTGCCCCAACCGCTGTGAGTAAAAACATGACCCTAGCCACCAGAAGCAGTATGAGAATCGAAGAACACGTTAAAATATCAAATGGGTAAGAGGTATAATACCCGATTCACTTACCCAGTTGCACCAGCGCTATTGTTCTAGTGTGAATTGCTCGTCAGTGAGATGGTCCAGGTACCGTAACTCCGCTTTCCCCAGTTCGGGGGGAAAGACCAACTGTTCGAGAGTTTCAGAGTGAAAGCCGGGCATCCGGTACGCGGGCCGACCATTGGCATCTACATGAAAAACTGGTACCTCCCAGCTCACACCTTCCCACGCTGGGTATGAACGCGTTTTCTTTTTCTTCGGCGGAGGTTTAGAAGTTCCCGCGTCACCAGGGGAGATAACTCGACGCTCTGCAGGAGAGACGAGGGGTAGGGACTTGGCCTCAGCGACCGGGGAAGAATCAATCAGTATGATAGAAGGCTCAAGTTCCACCGGAGCAACTGGAGGAGAGGAAGTCGCAACAACAGCTTTTTCTTTCACCACCGCCTTTCCTTTGGTTTTTGGGGCTGAAGTTTTGGGGCGTTTCAAAGCCCTCGTCACGTCAGTTGGAATTTTCCTCTTGGAAGAAGAAGGGGGGGCCGAGGACATTTTAGCCGCGTCCACCATGGTTTTTAGCTCCGCAGCACCTAGAAAAAACCACAAAAATCAAAGACGATTAATATCCGAATCAAGAAGCTACTATGGATAAAGACAAAAGCAAGGACACCCCCCGAGATAAGCTACAACCTATACGCGGATGAGGAAGACTTAAGCCAGCCATCTCCAGCCGCAAGGGGGAAACCATATCTTTCCATGACGGTTTTGTCTCCACGACAAACTTCTACTCGATCTCCTTAAGGTCAGAAACAGCTTTCCTTTTCATCCGCGTATACAAACGCGACTCAGTATGAAAATTCAAAATCCGACGCGAAGGATCTCTGACCAAAAACCATTTATGCCGCCATTCCGGCTTGCTGGTGTTCCGATCCACAATAGGGACGCAAAGTTTAGCCTGATAAAGGCTTTTGTGGATGCCCCCATGGCCCAATGTAAGCATATTGCTCAAAAGTCCAAGAGAAGGTTGGACCCCGATCTCCAGGCAACGCATCACAAACGAAGTCAAGAAAAGCCAGCTATTCGGTACCAGTTGGGCAGGGCTCAAGCCACAGGCTTTCAGATAACGTTTAAACAGATTAGGCAAAGGGAGCCGAAATCCTTGGACCAAGCTCTCAATATACACCACCAAACAACCGGGGTAGGCATCCAGGCTTCCTCCCCCCTCAGCCGGCAGACATAGCACAACCCCCTCTGGCCAGGGAAAGACGCGAGCGATTACGTTTAAATCCTCCACAGTTGTGAATGTCCCCCCACCGCGGCTCTGGGCGTTCGGGGGGGCTATAGGAATCATACGCTGAGGCGAAACAACGGGTATTGGGCCCGCGACGGAAGGCTGAAAATCCCCCCTGAAAGGACAAGTCACTAGCACATTCTCGTTGTACAGAACCGGACGAAAATCCCCAAACACAGACGACGAACGGCGTTCTTTTGGCATAAAGACCGGGCCAGAGGGCAAATCATTATGAGAATCCCACTCTTTATAAGAGTGTTGAGACTCCGGCGACTCTAGTATTGAGTCAGATTCCGATGATGAGGCCCCGACGCCCGACCGCGAGGACACAGAGTCAACCGGGGAGGAATCTTCATCACGTTCGCGGTTCGGGGAAGAATAAAAAGAAGGATCCTCGAGATCCTTGGGTTGCCTGAAGGTAACGTTCTCAGGAACCTCTATCTCACCCATCAAGAGTTTTCCCCCTGGGCGTCGGGAAGATGGGGGCCTAACCAAAGCATGCACACTCCCTGAACTACTTTGGGAAGTTGACATGATGAGGATGGCCGAGCTGGTTGAGAGAGTAGTGAAGGAGAAAGAGGCCTAAGGACCAACCGCGGCCAATATGAACCCAAGAGATTGCCCGCACACCAACCACGGCCCGAGAGAATAAAGGGGGAGAAAAGAAGACTAGAATCAAAAACAAAAACTAAGGCGCGGAAGGAAAAGAAAATAAATCAAGATTTACCTCGAAGATGTCCCAGTTGAAGAGCTGTAAAAAACGGAGAACGGTAAAAATAAAAGAGGGATCAGAACCCCTATTTATAGACACCAAGATCCAAGACATTTCACCTCCTATCTCAAGACACGTGTCGAAAGCATGGTCCCCATCAATCAAGACAATGGGCCGAAAATTACCGGCCCATAAAAACCCATTCGGGCCCTGAAGAAGCCCAACGTTCCTGTTTTCCTTATCTTTTCGCCCTGAAAGAATTACCCACTACGAAGGAGGTTTTCGAACCGCGGAAAAACCTATTCGGTTCCCCCACGGCCCGAGGAGCTGTGATGACGCCCGAAAGATAACGGAATTAAAGAAACAGTTAAAGAGGGTTTAAAAGGTTAATGAAGATAAACTCCAAAGGACAAACATAACGGCCTTCGATCCGCGGACGAGGAACACCTGCACAAAAGGGACAGATGGCGCGCAAAGGGACAGGTGGCGTCCATGCCCCCCATCAAAGTGCATTCCTTACCCTGGACACCTGGCAATACGACATCGACAAATGGCCAAAAGAGGGGAACATCTCCCCTGTTTGACAGACGAAGAAATGCACTATAAAAGGCAAAAAGGGAGCCAAAACAAAGGACTTTTTGGAAAAAACAGGGAGGAGACGCTAGATCCAGAGAGAGTTGAGAGAGAAACATCTACGCCAACGTTCCCGTCCTGACTCATCTCCGTATCACACGTCCGCGGACGCCTATAGAGAGGAGACCACGTGGAATCATTTCACCCTCAACTTCTACTGTATTAGACGAGCGCATCTCCTTTACCATTGGGTCATTTGATGAGCCCGGATAAGCATAGATGCGAGTCTTCTTGAAAGACTCGGTGGCTCCGATCGTGGGATCTCTATAATTCGTGGGGATCCCAGGTAATGGGTAAGACCGTCCTCATTTCTTTTAGGGTAAGCGGCTTAGGTAAAGGTCTCTTTTCTCCCATTTTGTCGCACCGACTGGGTGGATTGACTGGGGGGAAAGGGCTTCAGGTAAATCCGTATTATCCAGTTTCCATAAAAGGAAATCCAAGGCATACCCCCCATGGGGATGTGGGGGGGCCACATACTTTTTCTTGTACGGTTTCGTCATCTGGTGAATATAAAAAATGTTGCAGCGTAGTGTAAAGAAGATTGCCTACCGTAGAGCTCAGACCTCCGACGCGGTAAGTTGCATTTCGTTCGAGTAATGTAAGTTGTGATTGTCGTGGTGAAGTATGGCTGACATGTTGAAGTCTGTGCAGGCTGTGTACGACATCGAGGAAGACAGACACTTCAAAGAAAAAATTAACCAATACTCCCGGATGCAGCTCCTCGTAAACATTGACTCCCGGTTGAGCGAGTCCCATTGGAAGCGCCTGATGGACAACCCGTTAGGGGGGCTTTGCAAGACTAGGCACAAGGGTCCTGTTCTCTGGCCAGCTTGTACACTACGTTCTCCAACAACAATTGAAGACGAAGAAGGAGAATGAAAGGTGGTACAAGATCCATGATGCGGTCGTGAGGTTCTCAATAATAGAGTTCGCCCTTGTCATCGGTCTCAACTGCGGCTATGGCAAACCGCCCGAGGACGACTTAGCGTTCGAGGGGGCAGTGTATGATTTCTTTGGAGTTGCGAAGATGAAGATGTCCGATTTCGAGGTGCAGTTCCAAGTGGTAATGGCATCTGAGAAATCCTCAACCAGGAAGTTGAAATTTGTCCTGCTGATGCTGGTCGAGGGTGTGTTGTTCGGGAAGGAACCCAAAAACTACATTCAGGGGTGGGTGGTCGACCTTGTCGCCAACATTGAAAGTTTCCTTGCCTTTCCGTGGGGTCAGCTTCGCTACGAGCAAACGAACAAGTTCCTGAACCGGGCAATCGAGAGGAACCTCCAACACAATGAGAGAAGCTCCAATGCACGCACAACCTACTGCCTGCTGGGATTCCCTCTCGCCTCCAGGTTCGTACACAAATTGAACTGGATGCCATATGAACTTATACTAGGCGTCCAATAATTATTAACTGGACAAAGAGTACATTTTTACTGGACAACCTTTTGGTTGCACTTCTGGGTGTACGAAGACCTGCCTCCAATAGTGGTCGTCCAATGCACGACCATCATAGACGAGAAGGTGTACCCCAAGTGTCTGCGATACGAGCTTAGAGACGCGAACCTCGAATATGCCGCCATCGAAACCCGATTGCAGGAGGCTAAGGAGCTCGGGTACTTCAATGGCCCTGAAGCTGTGAGGCCGCTTCTATTCCCCGATGAAGTGGAGGCAACTACCCGTTTGCACCGAGATGCCCGAAAAACTCACGATAAGCGGGGCAACTTCTTCGACGACATTGTCCGGGCGTTCGTATTCGCAAATGTGAAATCCTCACGGTCGAAACAACCAAAGGGAGCACCTGGGTCAACGCAAGAACCAGGGGAGGGCACGCAGACACAAGCTACCATATTAGAGATTGAGTCACGGTTACTAGCAAAGATGGACGCCATGTCGAGGAGTATAACCGCGGAGTTAGGATCGAGGATGGCTACGCTTGAGGAATCGATTGAAGACATGAAGAGGGCACTGATGGGGAAGGGGACTAGGGAGTCGGAGGAGCAAGGGGATGTTTTGACGAAGGAGGTAAGGTTATCCTGGTATCATATTAGAAGCATCATGTAATTTAATAGTACTGTCATGTTATTAGTATTAGTTGTCATGTACATGTCGGTACATGTCATGCAAAATATCAGTATATGTCAATTTAATCACATGTCATGTGGATAGGATCATGGATCAGTAATGGACAAGGACAAGGACAAGGACACTGGCAAGGGCAACACCAAGAAGGAGAGACAGCCCACCAAGGGGAAAAAGGACAAAGCCAAGGGAAGGGCCATGGAGGTATGTGCACGAGACTATCATGTTAAGATCAATTTGATGTCATGTCAATTGTATGGACTGTCATGTTAACCGCACCCTAGTGTGCAAGTTGTAGGAGGAGTTGGTGGCACCCGATGCCTAGCAGGTTGAGGCTGAGGCTGAGGTGCCCCTCCAACGGCCGAGAAGGAGCACCCGTCAACATCCTGATACGTTGTCCCAG
The DNA here is from genome assembly GCA_963922045.1 of Persicaria maculosa. Lineage (NCBI taxonomy): Eukaryota > Viridiplantae > Streptophyta > Magnoliopsida > Caryophyllales > Polygonaceae > Persicaria > Persicaria maculosa. The sequence continues at coordinate 59,384,734 of OY998252.1, forward strand.
GCGGAAGTAACTCAGCCAGTGAAGAAGCCGCGTGTGGGCAAGAAGCCAGTAGATGTCGCGGAGCTAGGCATTGCGACGAGGGCAGATGTTGATGCGTTCGTTGCGTGGATGAAGGACGGAAGTGACCCCGTCCGGTCGGTCGAAGGCACCCTACTGCACAAGGAGTTGTTAGGGGCACTCCAATCACTGACCACCTGGGTGTCATCCGAGGTTAGGTTCCCACATCGTGGTTCGATGCATCACCTTCCTCCTCATATGGTCTTCCATATAAATGATTTTTCCTTGCGTGTAGCATATTGAGCAAACTTGCGCCCTCCTTCGGAAGGTCATCAACGCAGATGACAAATACAAAGGCGTCACCGTTCTTGATTTCTTCTGGGGGTATCTGCTGCACAAGCAATTGGCGGATGCGAAGGGGAACCTTGACGTGGTCAAGGGGGACGACACGCTGACCCACTACTTCGACGGCAAGTTTCCACAGATGTTTCCAACAGGTTGGGCCGATGTCGACCGGTTGTTGGCGCCTTGGAATCTGAAGAACGAGCACTGGGTGGCCCTTGACATCAATTTCGTGGAGTGGACATTTGACGTCTATGATCCCGACATAAGCCATGTCGTTGAGCGCCATATGGCGGGCCTCCTCAAGCCGGTGACCCACCTCCACCCCATTCTGATGAACACCCACCCCGAACTTCGAGTGAAATGGGTCGGCAAAGTCTCGAAACCCTTGACGTAGAAAAAGGTGAAGGGGATTCCCCAAAACAAACAATCATAAATCATTATTTCTACTTCAATTATAAAAAAATTAACACAGGTTGGGTGAACATATTTCGTTCTTGTGATCTAGGGGCGACTGTGGTCCATACGTCATCCGTTACCTGCAACTCCTCGCGACCGGCGACACCAAATTCCGTGGCCTGGACGATGACTTCATTGCGGCGTACCACCAATCCCTTTGTGTTGCCATCTTTCACGAACGTCTTACACTCCCATCCGATCCTTAAAAAAACTCCCCGATTGATTTTATATACATTGTTGGTTGGTTTTAGACAGCTGTTGGTTTGTTTAGACTTGTTAGTTCGTTTATACTATTGTTGGCTGGTTTGCCGACGGTTATTGCTTTGATTGAAACTGTTGTTTGTTGGTTTTAGACATTTTGATATGCAGTTATTGTTGGTTTGTGGTATTCGTTGGTTTGTCATTATGACATGTCAAGTTCACTATCTGTCATGTCAAAATGCGGATACTGTCACAACAAAAGCGCATAATGTCATGTCAAAAGTGGGTAATGTCAGGTGACATACCGTTAAACAACTACCCTTCCCACATAACGTAGAACAAAGTAGAACAAACCCCCCATACAAAGTAGCAGAAAGGCATCATACTTCACACAAAAATAGGGTAACTATGTACTTAATTGCGAAAGGCGCCGTAACTTGAACTTCCTATCCCACTGCTAGGTGTGGCGGCGCTTCTGCGATTTCTCAGCTACACCCGCCCACTCTGTTGGTTCAAGTTTCACAGTCGTCGGAAACGACCCGGTCTTCCCTTTTTCGCGTTGGAATGTTTCCTCTACTTCCCCCACCGCTCGCTCCTCTTCCTGATCCCACAAGCTGACTACATCTTCGACGTCACTGCTAACACAAATTACCTGCTTCCCACGTCCAAATGTGCATGCGTTGTCCAACTCCTCACTTATCTCAAACTGGACACGTGGACATTCTAACTGGACAAGCGAAGGTTCTAACTGGACAATCGGCGTTTCTAACTTAACACGTGGACATTCTTGTCCATCGACACCTTGTGCTCCCAAAACAGTGGACAGTGGGTGATCATCTTGGGTCAAGGGTGGGCCACCCCCGACTGAATGGCCCATTGTGGATCCTTTCGTAGGGGTAAAATGTCCGCCAACCTTGCGTACCAGGGAGACATGGAGGTCGATAGGCTAGGATCGTTCTCCGGAAAGACCGTTTACAAACTTGTAGGCCTGCAGGTCTTCGTCATCCCCAATGGAAAAATGTCTGCACCCTTCCTTCTTCGGCTTTACATATGTGAACTCGACGTCATGCCTCCTCCCATCGACATTAAACTTGTCCATCAGTTGTTTCTTCAGGGAGACGTAGTCAATACATTCGTCTACCAGTACGACCTTCTGGCTCCTCGACCACTTCACCACCCAAGTGCCCTCTTCACAAGCCCACCATCCGCCAAACAATACAGTGATACACATGGACGATTTGTCCCCTGTTCCATTAGTTAGAGGGTGAGACATTCAGTTTTATAGGGAGATGAAATTATTTTAAGGAGAAACGTATCACATAACCTAAATAGAAGGAAGACTTACTCATTTTCTACAAGAAGTCGGTGTCTGTTCAGTTAACCCCAATAGGTGTCAAGTACTTGAATGGGTTTATAGTCTCCCCCTCCTCCCCCTCTTATTCTCTGTTGGCACAAATGACAGGGCGGGAAATTTAATCTCACTCCCGCCCCTCTCTCTCTCTCTCTCTCTCTCTTTCTCTCTCTCTCTCTCTCTCCCTCTCCCCTGTCTTATCCACTGTCCTTCTCTCTCATCTGCAAGATCCCCCCTCCCTTTTGTCTCTCTCTGAATTTATTGTTGTGTCAAATTTTATTCATTGCTTAGAACTTCATATGGTTTCAAATTATATTTAGTGGTTTGAATTTAATATGACTATATTTTCCTACGGTTTTGCATTTTATGAGTATTAAATGTGAGTGGGAAACCCAGCTTTATACGAAGGTCAAACGTTGAATAAAAACCCTTGAAAATATGTCCAGTAGATAATTGTTGGTTGCCCAGGGGGGAAGCATTGATCGGGGATTTGATTTTTATGGGTGTCATGTATCGTTTAACGACAGGTAGTAAATCCCCTTCATTTCTGTCATGTCAGAGGTGACACGTGTCATGTATATATTAGACCACTGCCATGTTAATTGTAGACATCAACAAAACACTGCAATTTAATGTCTTCTGCTACTGCTTTTTTTTCTCAACGGTCACATGCTTAACAGTGTTGATATTTAATAACCATTGCCATTTAATAACCTCCATACTCCCCACAAATTGGTGAAGTTAAATCCCCATTGCCATTTAATAACCTCCTCAACAACCGTTCAACAAAATAGCATCCTCGTCACACCACCGCGCCTCCTCATCTGGCCTCCCTCCCCGACCTGTCCCCATCGTTATATCATCCGACGAATCAAATGATGGAGGTTTGTCGATCATTTCATTCGTGTAGATTTCACTTGCGGTACTTGTATCATTATACTACCTTATTTTTGTTCTTTTATGTAGGACCAATGTCTCCACCGCCATACCGACGAAATGAAAGAGTAGAGATCGTTGGCGATGAGGCTGGGCTGCTTGGGTCGTTCTACGAGGCGACCCTTGTATGCATAATTAAGAAAAATACGATAGAGTTTTAAGGAAATAAATGCAAATTATAAAAGGATAGATCTACTATTTATAGTTATTGTTTTTTATGGAAATTTTAGAAATTGATAAAAGAGCAGTGAATTTTTTTTTTGGTATAAAGGGAGGGCAATGCCTTGTTTTATTGCACTAGAAGAACTTAGTCTGTAGCTCCAACTATTAAAGTTGGATTTAGAAGCTCGCGGATAAAGTCCGGGCTTTCCTCAAATACAATAAAAGAATCTTTCATAGATGACATAGCATAGTTTACTAGAGCATCTGCCATTAAATTAGTGGCCCGTCGGACATGTCATATCCTCACCTCCCAATCGGCACTACTAAGAGGTCTGCGACATTGGCTTATAAGCTGACTGTTCTCTCCTATGGGCTCCTCAGTCTCACGCAGCTGGGTTATTACCGTCGCATTGTCCATCTCCAAGATGAGATTGGGTATTCTCAAATTCTTCGCAATCTGCACGCCTCTCAAGGCTGCCCACGATTATGCTTTCTCCGCCGAATAGTGGCCACATTTGAAGCTGAAGCCTATCACAAACTTCCCTCGGTGATTCCTCACTATCCCCCTTCCTCCTGATGGTCCATGGTTCCCCTTCGATGCCCCGTTAGTATTGATCTTCATCCAACCCGGATCTGGTGGCTCCCAACCTATATTCGTGTCCTCTCGCCTCTCCCTCACCATCACCAGTCTCCGATCTTTGTTTGCTGCCCTGCTGTAGTTCGAAATTTGCTGCCATGTTCTGTCCGACATACCCCGCACCCGATCTACTCCATGGAACACTAGTTCATTCCTAGTCTTCCATATGAGCCAAGGGTGGTGTCAAAAATTGATGCCCATCTGTCTTCCTTATGAATATTTCCAAGGATCCATTCACTAATATCCACGCTCTAGAAGAAGCTCGGTGGTAAATTTTGGTTTCTCAGATTCCCCACATTTGCATTATAGGTTCACAGTCCCTCAACAAATACAACCCAGTCTCTTCCAGTCCGCATATCGGGCATGATGAGAATTGAGAGAGATTACGCCGCACTCGATTCGCATTGCATAACATTGCATTATGGGCTGCCAGGAAGGTGAACGTGCGCGCTCTCTGCTGAGCCGGAGCACACCATATGTGCTTCCAAACCGATGATTTGGGAAGCTCATTGTCCTCTCTAGCCTTTAACATTGCCTAGCTCGTGGAGACCTTGCCTGAGGATGTGTGTGCCCGGTAAATCCGATCAGGCGTCTCCTCTCCCGGGGTGACCTGTATAGCTTGAAGTTTCTGTCTTAGAGCCTCTGGAAGGTACGGGTTAATGTCCTCCCACTTACAGTCCCCATTGCTCCGCATCTCCTCAACTGTCTTCCCGCTGTCGGAGTCCGGAATCTACCTCTCTGCTGCATCCATCAGCGCTGATTCCTGCAACCAATTATGCCTCTTGGGTGATTTCCAAACATGTCCACATCGATCCTTCCTCCACAATATTTGCCCATAGATGAATCTGCTCCACAGACCGGTTGGGCTTTGTATTAATCGCCACCCGAGTTTTGCGAGTGTTGCCTAGTTAGTCGCCCTCATCGGTCTTATTCCCAAGCCCCCTTCCTCCATCGGTGAGTATAGCAGCTCCTTCCGAAGCAGCGGTATTATGCGACTCTCCGTGGTCGAACCCCATATGAACTTTCGAACCTCCTTATTAATATCATGACAGACTCGACGCGGGAGGAACGATGACTGCATCGTGTAGAGTGGGAGGCTTGTCAAAACTGATTTTGCCAAGGTTATCCTCCCTGCAAACAACAGTGATCTCGATCTACTTCCATCCATTCAGCCGTGTTGTGGATTGAAGCAGAGTTTTAAGGATATAAATGCAAATTATAGAAGGATAGATATACAATTTATAGTTATAGTTTTTTATGGAAATTTAAGAAATTGATAAAAGAGTAGTGAGTATTTTAATAAATAGTTTCTGACGGTTAATATTTGGATAATTATTTTGTGTTTTTGAATTTTTTCGGCTAACCTTCCTGTATTGGGCGATCGATTTTATGTTGATCATTTAAAAATGTTCATACTTGACAAAGTACAATAACAATATTTTTTCCTTCTAGTAATACAATTACAATAACTTTTTGTAAAATAAAGATATTTGAACGGTCACTCACCGTACCATAATAGATTTATTATATGTATATATATTGCAATAAAATATACATAGGAAATACATCGACGTATACTTTTGAAATATAAAGATACAAATATGACTAAGATCGATTAATCAATCGACCACCTTTGGTTGGTTACGTTCTCAAATTTTAAGGAATGGGAATAATTTATTGTATATATATATATATATATATATATATATATATATATATATATATAAAGCTTATAAAGCTTATATTAAAAAGAGAAATTGATCATATCCATGCTCAAATTCTCCATCATCGCAGTCTCCATCAAGCCGCAGGAGGATGCACCTTTCCCATAGCCGTAGTATCCGTAGCTCGAACCATGGTAAACCGATCCTCCTTTCGAGCCCAACGGGCAATTGGAAAGGGGTATGATCGGAATGTTGTCGCAATTGCAAATCTCGATCATGTAACCATCAGGGTCGTGGAAGAACACTTGGTCCACCTTGATCCCTCCTTCCTCCACCACCGCCGTCACGTACCTCATTCCCCACTCCTTCAGCCTTCTCTTCACCAACCCCACATCCGTACACTGCACCAATACCAAAATGTTACATCAATTATTAATAACTAATATAAGTAGATCGATTATCTTATATCGATCTAATAGTACGTGTATTCACCTGAAAGGAAATGTGGTTGTCTTTGGGATTGATGGGTCGCGGATCATTGATCGGGTCATACTCTTCCATCGACGGGCTCTCCAATAGATGTATCCCAATGCCATAATTGAACAACCTATCAAGCACCAAAATTAAAAAATTAAAATAATTCAATGAAACTGCTTTATAATATAAGGATGTGATCACACAACAGTTTTATGACCAAGATGATACGAACCAGGCACCCGGAAAATCGAATGAGGAAGGGCGCTTGACAAGGATGAACCCAAGGACGTTTTGGTAAAATTGAACCGAAGTCCAGACCGATTTGCAAAGCAAAGAAACATGGTTCAAAGAGAGCAAAGGCAATGCCTCACTGCCAGCGTTCCAGCACTCGACTTCTTCGATCTCCATTTTGATTTCCATTCTCGTTGATTTAATTTATTTGAATTGTATGAGTTACTCTCGCTAGGGTTTGTCAATTTGAATATATAATAAGTGTTAGAGATGGCGCCATTTTTATAGACAAAGTACTAGCTTGCTACAACTGTCCTTGTGTTTTCAGGAAATTACAGGAAATGCCACAACAGTACTCGGCTATGTGACACACAACACCGCGTTCCCGAAGGTCCCTTTGAAGACATGTATGAGGAACTTTCCTAGCAACTGCTTTCAATGGAATAGGACAACCAAATCCAATTGAGGTTGGTGTACGTACGTACTATAATACAAAAGGATATTTGTGGGTTTCACTTAACCTCATATATTGTAAATTTGTAATTCTTATTTTCACTATTACATTTGTGGACTTCATTGATTGTGCTATGCATATGATAAGTCAGTCTTAAAATTATTCGCAAATATAATAAATCCCCTTTTCATCTATTTTATTACTCCATCCACCCGTCTCAAAATAGTTGTTGTTATACTTTTGACATATTTTTTAAGAACGTTAAAAATAATATAAAATATCGATTTTATTAATTTTAAAAAGTAATTTCATACTTTTTTGTTTTGATAAGGTAAGAATTCGAAAGTCAGACAGACTTGGCTCCTTAAGTGGCCGATAAAGTCGGCAGACGACGAAACGTCAAACATACAACCTAAAATAGAAAGGCGCAATACTAATAGTGGCAAGCTAACAGATCCGGGTGAATAAACAAAGTAACCCTAATACGGTAGGGACAACATAGACTATGACCCGACACCAAGCGCAACCAAAGAATGACACTACTAGTCGGCGGTACATCAGTAGTTCCTGTGGGCAGTGAAGACGATCGATCCTCCTACAAAATTTGGATCACACAGTCGTCTCAATACACACAACAACGACCCAAGCCAGTACACAGTATTTAATACAATTACCTATGAAATTAGAGTTCCCAGCTTGTTCTGGCTAATGGGTCTCGTATGTATTGACTTGTATTTTGATTTGAGAATTGCTTCTGTGTCTGGCATTGGACCCTTTTGAAAACTTTATTCATGGACTCTCGGTTTTCAATATATGATATAAGACAGGTTTTATTTTTGCTTTTCTTTGTAAGATCCGTATGTAACTCTTGACACCTGCAAATACGATATTCTATTGGGATTCGAGTGCCAGGTAATGACTAGGTCTATTAGGTCCAGTCGTTACAAAGTGGAATCAGAGCGAGGTTGGCAACAAGAAGCATAAAGATGTTATGACTAAGAGTCCTAAAATGAATTTCAAATGCTTTTAAAACTATCTTAGAGTCCTAGTCGAGTCTTTGGAGAAGGGTTATAAGTGCACACGATCATCATCTCGCAGACGCCAAGGTACCTTAGTGTTTATGTATGTGTTGTTGATATGATGGTGTGTGAGTATTGTGTTTATTAGTTGTTTACTTGATTAGAGCGTGATGAGTGGAGCATCATGCTAAACACGAGATATATCTCCTTAGGGCTTTTGTATTTTGATTATAACATGGATTATATCTTAAATGCCCGACATGTTCTTCTTTATATGTTGTGACATTTTGAGGTTATACGAGGATATAACATGCACATTTATTCTATAATAAACTATTCTTGATTTTTATTGTTGATAACTTTCCTATATGTCTATTTGAGATGTTATGATATTGCTCTTCTGTGTGAATTCGCTTCAAAGAGGAAATCATATGTATGTAACTCGGGTAAAATGTGTATGAATTAATAAATAGATACAACTCACCTAGAAATGAAAATAGGGATGACCTGTAAGACATAAGCTTTGGATCTTGACTGAAGGTTTTATCCTCTCGAAGGGAAGATACTCTATATTCGAGCTAATTTGCTAATTGTGAGACCTGATGAGATAGCAATCTTATTTCTTTACTGGCCTCTTTGGATTTCTTAGTGGAGCCTCTTTGCTATCTTTGAAAGTCTCGACAATTTATCATAACAGTCTCATAATGATTTCTTAATTCCTTGGTGGAGATTTTCCTTGCGGTCCTCGAGAAACTCGATGAATTGCCATGACAACTCCTTGTCTCTCTTCATGTCAATATCATCTTGTTTACATAAATTCTTATTTTGACATGTAATGAGGAATTGGTGTTGTTCCTTCATCTGATGAGCTTCTCATCGTTCCTTGCTCATTATCCTTGATTTACATATCTTTGGTAATGAGATCGGCCTTTTTGAGGTCTTTCATCACTTTGGGAATTCTCTTGACAGTCTTTTATGGAAGGTGTCCACTGACATGTGTAAAACGGTCGTTAATCCTTATCAAAGATAATAATTCAAACCTATAAATAGTATAAGCGGTAAGTCCAGATGTCGATCCACAAGGAGAATACGTTTTCCTGTATACTAAAATTGCTAACAAAAGTAGTGAAGTTGAGGGAAATTTGGATAATTGAAATGAAACAAAGTAAAAAGTAGAAATGATGATTGATGTGAAACAATAGGAATGTGGTAGTTGTACTTGCAATTCTTCAACAATGGTTGTCTTATTGATCCTCGACTACCTTCTAGTTATTCTTTTTAATTAGATTAATCCAACTTTGGTTTGAATGAAATAACATTCCTCACAGACATGTCAATCCCTTTCACTCTATGCAATCTTGACCCTACATGGTTGTAAGCACAATGTCCTAAACGGACCTAAATTATTTGGCAGTTTGGCAACACCAACCTCCATAGGTGATTAGAAATCGAAAGCATAACACTTCCTAACCCTAATTCGCTCAAGAACCAATATGTGACCAAGTGTCAATATCCTACACACCCAATTGATGCTTTCATGGGATCAATTGACTATGTTCGCTACTAAGGTCATATTATTCTCCTGAATAAAAAACTACAGCAAAAGACCTACTTTATTGAATTGAAAACTAAATGCAAAATATAGAAATCTACCTAATTGCCTTTGGTTGCCTCTGAAGAAGCGCCTTTGTTTCACGTCTTTAGCTCGACGTGTTGCTCTTCTTGGCTCAAGTTCCTCCACCAGGGTCACATAGACTTGTCCTTTTCTTGACAAGCGTGGGCACCATTGGAAGATGTAACAATCTTTCCAAGTATTCATCCATTTCCTCCATTGATTTCTCTTCTTGAACTTGAACTATTCTTGGAGGTTGTCCTAAAATCACACAAACTTCCACACTATTTGGAAATAGTTTCTCATAAGGTAAAAGTATGGGTTTATGTGGATCAACAAAACTTTTAACATCCATCTTGACTTCTTCTTTGCCTAAACAATATTGCAATTTGTTAGAATATTCAAAATGAATAAACTCTTTTCTTGAGGAATTTCTAACACATTATGAAAATTATTGTTGCAATCAATATTGTTAGAAGTAGACATCTCCAAAGAATTTTCAGGATAAAGCTTAACAGGATTAAAAATAGAATACTTTATCTTTCTTCAATCAAACTCCATGGTCAATGAACCTTCACAACAATGAAATTTTGTCTCCACAATTCTTAGGAATATCCTTTGATATCACACATTTAGGTAGGCATATTAGGATGCATTTAGCATGATTTAGATTTATATAATGCATAGATTAGGCTAAATTTTCATTTATACTCGTTTTGTAGGTGGAGGCAGATTCTACATGCTTTTATGAATTATTTCAGATAGATGTGGATTTGACTAGAAATTAGGAAGCTCATGGATGAAGGAAGAGTGAAGAGGAGGAGGAAAAGTGAAGAGCACGGGAGCAGAGTCGAATTTTGAGAGACTAAGTAAAGAACAAATCAGCAGAAGTTGTCACCAGACAAGCTGAACTTGTAACGCACTTTCTGGAGGCCACGGTGGTTCGATTGACTATTATAAGCATGCGTTTGAAAGCTCTTTCCGAGATCTACAACTTTCGTGTTGATATCGAGACCAAATTCGAAAGAGAAAAATCGTTGGGAATAGTAAGGCTGACCCGCGGCTCGAAGCTCTAGCGAACAATTTCGCAATCGCATGGCCGCCCCGCGGCTTGGGTTGGCTGCCCCGCGGCCTTTGCATAAATGCCGAATCTGCTGAATGGACTTTTTATCTCTTTAATTAGGGTTTTAGAAGAATTATTAGGCCGACACTTTTGAGGCTTTTTAAAGGTGTTTTAGGGTTTTATTTTAATCATCTAATTCCTTACTCTTATGCACTTCGAGATTATCAATTGTGAGAACCATAAAGAGGAGCCTCCATGGCCATGGAGTGCTAAACTCTTCCGTTTCGTCTATGGATTGAAGGTTTGGTTTGATAAAGTTGTGAGATTGCTATTCTTGTTCTATTCCTATTGATTCATATTGATTCTTTTGCGAATATTGTTGATTTCTTCTAGTCCGTACAACTAGTTGAGATTATTGCTAGGATTTTGTAGATTCCTCGTAGCGAACCTTAATCCATAGTATCAATTATATGTTGAATACTGACTCGTAGCTAGCTTGGTGTTGCATATATCCTGGTTAATCCTTAATCTTAATGCTACTATTAGGTTGAATCTTGACCATGTTAGGGTTATCTAATTAGTAAGGGTTACTAGGACTAGTAGGACTAGTAATTTACACAAGATCAGGACAGGAACAATAATAGGATGAAAAGAGAACTTGAAGAAGAATCGATGATCAATCAACCAAACTAAAGTGGATATTTATAGATGAAACTATTTTCTCAATTGTTATCTCTACTAACTTGTGTATAGTTTATTTTCTTTACTGCAATCACCAAAACCATCCCTTTTTTACTAATTGGTAAATATACATTACTTGGGAATACTTGATTATCTGTCGGATCGACCTCTTACTTTCTTACTGTACTAGTTTGTAGGTTTGAGTTATAATTTGATAGGAACAACGACAGTTTCCTCCTGTCAACCTTCCTAAGATAATTGGTGTACGTCTCAGGGGTTCCCTGTTCCATATCTAACACAAAGAAATCAGCAGGGAAAATTAAATCACTAACCATAACTAAAACATCTTCAACAATACTTCTTGGCTTAATCTGAGATACATCAGGAAGTTGGAATGTAACACATGTCTCTGTCAAAGCATTCAGACCCAAAAACATGTACAAGTTATAGGACATAATGTTAACTGAAGCACCTAAATCCAACATAGCCTATTTGAATTTAGTATTCCCAATTGCAAATGGAATTGTAAACATACCTAGGTCTCAAAACTTTTCAGGCAATCTCTTTGTAAGACAGCAAAGACATTTTCATTCAAACTTACCTTTTCCTTCCTCTTCATTCTCTACTTCCTCTTTATGGTGCATAACTCCTTAAAAAATTTAGCATAGTGAGGCACATACTAAATTAAATTCAAAAGTGGAATATTTACCTCCCAATATGCGTATGTATCATACAAGATCTTCTCATCCTCCCACTTTCTGTCTGCTCTCAGAGCCTATAGGAAGGGTGATGTGCGCCTATTTTACCATGTTTTACGCTTACTTTTATTCCGATTCTTGTTTATATTTTACACTTTTTGGTTGGGAAAGTATGGAATTTTAGTAGTTTGTGTTTATTTGCAAGATATAGAGGTCTACACAAGTTTTTGCTTGATTTCGCAGAAATTGGAAACATTTCGGAGCAATTTGGAGAAGCACTCGATATCGATTGAAGTCACTCGATATCTACTGAAGAGTAGGTGAAATTTGGATAAGTGTTGGAAGAAGCAAGCTACTAAGATTCAATTCGACGTCTACTGAAGATGACTCAACGTCTAGTGAAGATTTCCACCCTTAGAAGCTGAAGAGGAAGAGCCACTCTAGATCGACTGAAGCTGACTCGATATCGACTGGACCTTAGTCGATGTCGAGTGTTGGGCCGAGACGCATCTTGAGGAGTCCGAGTTTGCTTAACAACGAAGGGAAGATCTTTATTTACCATATAAACTCCTATATTTATGGGGATTTTCTAGTTTACCCTCGGGAATTTTATTAGTTTATGTTATTTAGAAACATTTATCTTTTGCAACTAGATAGAGATTTCGATCTTTCCTGGGCTAGCAAGGATTGATCTATTATAAATAAAGGCATTAGGCCTAGGTTTTAATCATCCAAGAACACAAGGAATTGTGTGTTCTAGTTTAGAGAAAGAGAGAGCCGACAGTGAGGAGAGAGATTGAAGGTTTTGGTTGTACTCTTTCGTTTATTTCAATTCGAAGTTATTTCCTTTATGTTTATGATGATGTCCATGATGATGAGGTGTGAGTAGTCGTCTCACTTCTAGGGTCGGGGTGAGTCCGACGATAGCAATGTATGTATGCTTGAGTTTATGATTCTCATGGGATTTTCATCTTCCATTCCGTGTTTAAATCCTCAGCGAAAGTAGTAGACAATTCCTTATTTGTGATTTTGATGCGAAACTGGATCAATTATGAATTTGGTTAGTAATTAGATTTTGCTTGCGAAAGTTGGTTAACCCTAATTATGAAGAGGATAGAAACAATTAGGATTTTATTCAAAATTCGATATAATTCTATTTGATGGTAACGAGAGTTGTCTCTATTCGATGAAAAGCATATATCTTTTGATAATTTGAGTATGATGCATACATGGTTATTGTCGCGGTTATCCCTTGCCTTGGAAGCCTTTTATATATTATTGAAACAACCCTTTTGATATTTTTGTTCATCTTTCATTACCATTCTTACATTCTTCGCCCATCTTTGCTGACAACTTCAGTTAATGATTTTTTACTCCAGATCGACTTATCCTAGTTGACATCGAGTGGACTGTCACAACATCGACTGCCCTTTAGTCATCGTCGACTGCTTATTTGTGTTTTACAGGTTGTAATAGAAATCGATAGCCATAGTAGACATCGACTGGACCTCAGTCGACGTCGAGTGACTTCTGGTCGATACAGAGAGCGGATTTCGAGACTATTTAGGCAAGCGCTAACACGCTTCCTTGGGGATTGATCCTGATTCCCTACTACTACATCAGGAGGGAGGCTTGATTTTATTTGCGTGGACAAGGAGTTGGTTGAGTTTATACTTATATTTATTTATTTGGTAGATTTCTCTCCTAACAAATTTTGGCGCCGTGGCCGGAGAAGCCATCAATCGCCTTTTTAGTCCAAGCTGGGGTTGGATATCTCTCATAATCATCACCCACGTCGGGGTTGATGTCTATACCCACATCGGGGTTGAATATAAAATAGGTCCCCGTCCATACCCTTGTTATGGTTGGAAACTAGGTCATCGCCACAGTCATATATATAAAAGTAGGAAATCATGCTCATGCTCTCTTATGACTCTCTCAGGATAAACCTGATGGGGCTAGGCTATCTTATAACCCTAGCAACGACTGTAGGACTCACAATTAACGGTCGTTTTACCAACTGCATAGAGTAAATAGATGCTCAATCAAATTGTGCAACTTAAGTAGGATACTACATGATCATGCGATATGCATATGCAACACCTAACATAAAATGAAACAACATGCATGAGAGTCCAACTTGAGTAAGCCCCTAGGGAACTTACTTGGAGGTGCAGAACAGCAAGGTAAACAGTGAGGTAGATTAAGGATCACGTAGCAATTCAATAAATATAATTATAAGTCTAAAGTACACAGGACCCATTTACAGCTACACAGAACTAAGTAAAAGCAAGGAACTCGTTATCATCATTAAGTCACATAATCTCATCTCATTTCATGATTTATCATCTTTCTCAATTCCTTCATACTCTCAACATCATCATCACTATCTCATAACTCATAGCATCATTTCATCATAACTCATCAAATGTCATCTCGCACATCATCTCATATATCATATCTATAATTCACATGCAATATCTCATCATCATATTAGTTCATAACATATATTAACATGTCATATGTCATAACATTCCATGCTTCATAATCATTCATCATATTCCATCATTTTAATCTCAACATGCTTGCACCCATATATCATATCACAACATGCTTCAATCATATATTCATGTCATAACATCTCAAGTTGGGTCAAATTCCATTTTCAAGTCCAATTCAATTAGTTAAGCAATTTCCGTCCTTTGAAAATGTTTCTCAAATCTTTCTAAAACCAAGTTCATATAACAGTCATGTATTTCGACTCTCAATCACATAAGGCACATGAAATCATTTAGCATCCGTCATCATTTAAATCACATAGGTAAGCCATAGCATAAACCCACCAAAAAATGGGACAAGGCAAGAACTCAATCTGGAAAAGGGAGATCCTTCTAGTGAGCATGGGGTACTTGCGGTTGCGAGTTGGCTTTCACCGCGGTAAAACCTGGTTTCGATGTGGCGAAAGCTCGGCCTCCTATTAGCCCAACCAAACCTCATTCGTCGTGGCAAAACCCTCCATGGAGGCCCATGGTGACTCACGACACCTAGAGCCGCACCTGCGTCTTCTCCACGAAGAAACTTGGGTTTCGCCGTGGTGAGGGTCACTAGGCCTATCATCTTTTCCGGTTAGCCGTGGCGAAACCTGCGGCTGGGTCTTCTCGAGCCTCTTCGGGGCTTTGTTTGCTAGCCTTAGCCCTTCTCGTCCTGACTAGACCCTATCTCGACCTCAAGGAATGTGTCAAAATCAAAACGAGACCAAACAAATGGAGGGAAAGAAAATATTATCACCAAAGTGTTCACTTCATCAGAAAACGCCCGGGAGTGCTCATTTGGGCTAGTTGGAGTTGGATCAACACCAAGGCCAACCTAAGAAGCATGTAAGAGGATTAAAGGTCGACCTTTACTTGGGTTGGAAGTGAAAGAAGGAGGAATGGGAACTTATCGACTCAAACAAGGAAAAATAGAAGGAGGAAGAAGTGGTGGAGTTGTTCAGCTGCCCGGGCTCCTGCTGGGCTGCACCTTGTTCCTCATGGACGTTGGAGTAGAGGAGTGGGATGCTGCTGTTTCCACTCATCTGGAAGGAGGAGAATGAAACTGTGGTGGCCTTGTCTTTGCCCCAAAAATTGGGAGGGGAGTGCTTCAGAGCTTCTCGGTCTTCAATGGAGGGAAGGAAGAAGAAGGAGGAAATGTTGGGGGTGCTGGGAGTTGAAGAGGGGGCTAAGATGTGGTGGCCGTAGAAAACACTGGTGATGGTGATGTTGGTTATTACTCACGTTAAAGGAAGGAGGAAAGAAGGGTGAAGAAGGGCAAGACAAAGGGAGAGTTTGTGTTTAGGGTTTGTGTGTCTTGTGGGTATGAAATGAGGCCAAAGGGATATGATTATATTAATGCAAAGAAGGCTTGTTGTGAGCTGTTTTCAGGTGTCACAAGAAGGAGAAAGGGATTTGTTTGTTTGCCACTTTTAGGGGGCATAAGGATGAGGGAGAGAAGAGGTGAAATGTGGGTGTTTACTCAAATTAGGTAAGAGAAAGGTGAGAAGGAAGTTTAATTGATTCAAATTAGTCCAATGGGATCAAATTGGATGAGATTTTTGGATAATCATAGGAGGAAGAAGACAAGGTGAGTAGAGAGGCATCAAAGTAGAAGTAGTTCCGAAAACGCGACAATCAAATTTCTAATGTTAGTTTCCGAAAGTTAGTTTTCCCGAATCTTGCTCTCTCGATCTCGTCTCAACTCGATCAATTAGTGTCCAATCAAAAAGAATGTTGACATCCCGAGGTATTTCAAATTCCGAGGTGAATAGTCGGAATAAATCCTCAAAAGTTCAAAATTAGGCCGGAATCAACTTTAAGGATTTTAAAATACGAATAACAAGGTGAGGATGAGGGTTTTCAAAATATCTGAATCTCTGACTTAAATCCATTTTTAATAAAATATATTTTAAAAATCCAAGGTCCTTACAAAGGCTTACCAATCCCTTACACCATATTCGGCCCTAACTGGATTGTTAAACACACAGAAATCCCAAAGTATTTGGCCAATTGGTAATCTCAAATCTCAATTCAATTAGATTGTCAAAAGATGCAATTCCCTTAACCCAATCTCAAAAAAATCAACATTCAACCAATCACTACTAGAAAACTTCAATTATACATCTGTTGTCAATAGATGTCTTTCAAAAAAAATTCCGATCTCTTTGTGCGTGTAGTAAAAGATCAAACTTTTCCACATCGGTTTTAAGCAGATGTCTTTTCTTAATTAGAACCCCTCATTTTTTGTTATGACATATTCACTTGTTGATGAATATCCATAATTTGTCATTTGAAAACATGCGAAGATGTCCTCCTAAAGCAAAAAAGTGACATTTACATCTTTATTTATAAAAATAAGTGATGTCTTAATACAAAATAGACAACATTTTTTGTTTTAGTGATCACATTTATAATCATGTTCGATATATAATTTATGATTTTATATTGTTTTAATTTAACCGACCACATGAAATACAGACGTAACTGATGTATTTCCATATTATCGACGTCACATTTTTTTATTATAACTGATGCGTATAACTATACTGACATCTTATTCAATAGACAAATATGATGTTAGATGTATGAATGCACTACTATTTTCATATTTAATCCGATGTTTTATTTTGGGATAGGCAACGCGCTTTTGTCGATAGAACATCACATTTTGTATGGTCTTCAACATGATAGGTCGTTTAATAAAAACATGTACATATATACTACCATCATATTGTCACATTTACAAAATACGCCACTGCTATTCATAGCCACAAAATTGGCTAGCCACAACATCTCAAAACAAATAAAGCACACCGACGAATATATCTTGGGACAAACTAACACCAAACTGCCTAGAAAGATAAAAAAGAAAAGCCAGGACTAAAAACTGTCAGGAATAGCCATATAGAATGCATAATAGAGTTTATCCTTCAATCCCCACATCACCTACAACCAAATTTACTAAAATGATCTTATACTTTTCACAAGATTTCTCATCTTTAACCACCTGACTCATGGCCATTTGCAGAAGAACTTTCAGTTGCAGCTGTTTCCATAAGTCGCTTCAGAAAAGCAACGTCTGTACTGGATGAAACATCATCTGCACAAAATTTAAACCAACATATTTAGGAGGATTCTAGAATCAGGCAATCAGCTTCCGTCAAAACTTTCTGAGAAAAAGAATCAATTATTCCAACTGGTTACTAACCAAAAAACATTCCGTAAATTAGACGAATAAAGAAAGCAATCCCCAATTATTACACTGAGCAATAACAACGAAGGATACGGAATCACCAGGAAGTCAATCTCTTTGAAGCTAATTACTAGCCTTGTGAGGTGGGTAAACATTGAATATATTGAACACTTCTCGTACCCACTCCTCTAATGTCAAGAGAAGTTGATTCCAAGCCATCCACAAGCTAATCAGAAAAACAAAATCAATGTCCTATATTGATATAACATCGGGTATTTTTTAACAAACTGACGTAAACATATTGATTTAACATCACAAATTTGTTTAACATCACAAATTTAAAAACTGACGTAAACATATTGATTTAACATCGGGTATTTTTTGACAGACTTAAAACAGGTGATGTATAATTGCATAATTCTAGTAGTGAATAGTCATTACCCTGCATATACAACTGATACTTTCACGAAATCAATTACCTATTGTTTGCTACCATGGATTAACTATTCACAAGAAATCATTAATCACTAGCAAAGATGCAAATTCTGTCAAGATGATCAATCAAGAGAGAACTTGTGCAAACAAGAATTATAAGAACAAAGATAATGAAAGAACTAACAAATAACATATGAAATCAAAACCTCACAATTCAACCAACCATGTCTTCGAATCACAGGCGAAAATGAGTTTAACAACTCATAGTCTACCAAAACAATCAATAGAAAAGTAGTTGTAATTTTTCTCTCTCAATGTGTATCCCCCTCAAACGGATGTAAATAAGTCTAATATAGCCTAAAAGTGTAAGCTAAAAACTCTAGACTGTAAAATAAAAATAAATTAATATGATAGAATACGGACGAAATTAGGTTTGCCGATACTGCAAAATCGGCGGGCGCTGGTTAAATAGCGGCGGGTACCGCTACCATGGCTCCACGATTTCTTCTCTTAGCTTCAACGTTCTTCTCCTTAGCTCCCTTGATGATCTTCCTTTGCCTCTTTTATGCTCAAAATCAGCCTCTTCTAGACATCTTTAACCTCTCGTCATGCTCGGATTATAAGTCCCTTTGATTCAATGTGTGATTTTACCCTCCTTATGTTTCCACTCTTGATTGTGACTTTGTTATTTATTTTAAAAACCGACTCAAAAGTCTGTTGCTTGCAGAGTTTTTATAATTATTTATAAAGGTATTTGGTTTTAGCTTATTCAAAAAAAAATAAGGTGAAATAAAGCGGTAATGATCGAGATGCTTAGTAACTGGGTCTACGCATGACACCCATGGGTATGATCCGTGCAAAACAATTTCAGAACTAATCGCTATAAAAGGAAGCTTGAACATTGAATAACTGGGGTCATTCATGACATCCATGTTTGCGACTCGCGTCAAAAGATGTTCAAGTGGACTTGCCGAGTAAGTTTAGGTATTGACTAATCGGGGCCATTCATGACAACCATGTTTGCGACTTGCGTCAAAAGATACCAAAGCCGAAAGAAAACAAAGAAGGAAAAAGGAAAAAAAATAGAAAAGAAAAATAAAAAGAAGAAGGAGCCAAATTGTTTGCTGTTTTTAATGTTTTTCCACAAGTAGTGACATTTCGGTGGAGATTTAGTGATATCGTTGTCAATGTCTATGAGCTTAGTACATTATGTATTAAGAAGAGACTTGAACTTAAATCCTAAACACATGAGAGCGAGAGAAACACATATTCCCGGTGAGGTTGGATGAATGTCTACTTATATGTTTTGATCAATAAATACATGCTATGATGTTTAGTTACTATGCCCTGTGTTTGTTTAAATTTGATGTTGTTTTTTGATAAAGGTTAATGTATGAAGGACACACGGGTAGGTATATGTTGCTTTTTATTATTCGCTCAACGACTAGCAATGTTGAAGTGTGGGGGAGTTTAATAAGGCATATTTTAGTATGCATTATAGGCTGGTCTTAGATGCATTTATTGTAACATAGTCGTGCTTCTTTAGAGTTAATTCTGCATTGTGCACTTTTAGTGGTGAAGTTCGAAAGCTACGCTATTTTATTGGATTTATGCAGATCCATAGTTTCGGTATGGTGAAGAGCTTGGGAAGAGACCGAAAATGAAGTCAAGGAGCTTGGAAGAGCTAAGGAAAATTTCCCAAAAAGTTAGGAACAAGCTAAGGAAGCGTTAGAAGCCGAATCGGGAAGCTAAGGAACGAGCCGGAACGAAAGAAAATGGAGAAACATCCTATTTTGGCTTTTGATCACTTTGAATCAGATTCTACTTCCTGCGTGAGAATTGTAGTCATCGAAAAGAGCTTTCCAACAAATATGCATATGCGTCAATCAGATGAACGAGAACCCCGAAAAGTGTGTTACAAGATAGAGCTGAAAAAGCTGAAAAACAGGAGTTGCGCCCGCGGCCAACTATTGGCGCCCGCAAAAGATCCTTAGCACCCGCTGGAGAGGCCTCCACCGCTACCCATCAGCGCCCGCCGATCCAGTATCTCAACTGATTCTTCACAGGGCAGAGTCCGACCCATTGGGCTTTGCTTGCACACTAAGGAGGCACGTCTTCTAGGGTTTTTTAGTACTATAAATAGGGCTCTCGTTCAGTAATTCTACATATCTCGCATCACATCTATCACACAAACACAAACACATGCATATTTCATACTTTTAACCATTCAAGATAGAGAAGTTAGGTAAGTCGTGCTTGGCTAATTTCCTATTGTTTTCGGCTACACTTTCGAGACTTGGTTGGTGGTTTGTCATTTTTCTAATAAAGTAGTATTTTCTAATAAAATCATACCGAAAAAAAAAACTAAAGGAAAAAAAGAAGAGAAAGAAGGCAATCAAAACTAGATATATCAATCGCGTAAGTTTTATTCTTGTTAAAAAAAACTAAAGGAAAAATAAACTCAACATGAGTCTATAAGGCATTCATAAGCTTCAATTTCCATGAGTGACTAGAAATATCCATGATGCTAATGAAAATAATGGCCATAGATGGAAAGAATTACTCGAGCGACAAGAATCATGGTCTTAACATGCTTAGACTCTCTACATTGATAATAAGGATCGGTTCAAGTGAAGATCCATAAGGTACATGTAAAGATCCATAAGGTACAAGAAGCAACTCGATTAAAATAGACAGAAGTACTCTCTACATTGAAGAAATGCCTTTTTATTTCCATCAGCTATTTTTAAATCTTTTAACAAGCATACTAGCATAGCATAACCTTCAACCATTGGCAGAATTCAGCACATATACAACAGTAAGCGATATCATATAGTGTAGTGAGAGAAAAATCAAGAGCATGTGTTTACAACTTTCTATTTTTTTAAATATAGGATAATTTTTTTTGAATATATATAGAAATCGAAAAAAATGCAAGTTTCTCAAAATGAATAGCCAGGTATTGCAGTCTGCGGCGATTGAAATCTACTGCTACAAGTAGAGTTTAGAATTCATATTCCTAAATCTAGAGACACTGCAACAAAAATTCAGATTCAGATTTGGAAAGCATTTGGCATGATGTTTTCTCAATGAATATTTGAAGATATATCAAACCAAAAATAGGTTTATGCTTCAATTACAGACCCTTTAATTCAATTTCAGGAGAAGAGTAAAACATATGTGATTTTCAATAACAAAAAAAAAATAGGGTTGTTGCAAATTTAAATCTAAAGATTGAATTTCAGGCCCTTCAATCGAAAATTAGGGTTGTTGAAAATCAAAATTGCATAGAGACAAGTGCATAAAAAAGAGGTAAAAGCGAAATTGCATAGATCGAAACCAATCTCTAACCTCAAGTCGTGAAAGTGAAAACAGTTGACGTGGAAGAAAAAAAGGAACCTGTGAAGAAAACTCTTGCCAACAAAAGCAAGAAGCCATCAATGAATTTCAAAAGCAAATTCAGAGATCGAATTGCAACAATTGCAAACTTCACTGTGAGATCGAAGTTTTTCCTCGTGAGACTCTCATGGAAGGAGCAAGTGAAGATGGAAATAGAGACAGGCGAAAAAGGCAAAAAACACTGAAGAGAAGATGGGGATAATTTGGTCATTTCCAATCTCAAACGCTGCTCAGATTTCACCCAACCTTCCATGAAGGAGATGGAGATGAAAAGATTTGGAAGCTTATGAGGGAGATGAAATGTTGAGCGTGTTGAAAACGTTAATCACGGTTAGACACAACTATGCAAAGCGTTTTTATGGGAGAACGTGAAACGCTTTATCTAAAGCTCCAAAAAGCTCTTGCCAGGCGGACCCTTATACATCATAGATGATGAAAGATATGTAAGTACTACATAATAACTAAAGAATGTATTGATCATCACTTTGAATAATAACTTTCATTTTAATAATATCTATTTCTATGAAATAAAGAACATAATATTGATCATGTTAGATGATTTGAAATGTTTAAATAAAATATTTATTATTATATATTAGGTCAAAGCATGGATAGTTAGCTTAACTAGTGTCATAAAACATATGACAAATAAAGGAAAAATAAATTAATGTCTTTTGGATCTCAAACTTGTACTTTCAATCCATTTGGAAAAAAAAAGTGGAGGAGAAGCCATCAAACAAAATGTGGAAAAAACTTTCTCCTCTCTCTAGTTTTCTAAAGAGAAGGAGTCAGAACCCACATCAAACAAGCCCTCTGTCGAACACCGCCCTACCTCCGCCTAGCCGATGAAGCATGTTTGGAACCCCTTTTTAGAATATGAAAACTGCCTCTTCGGAGGCTAAGAACGACCTCAGAAGACTC
Organism: Persicaria maculosa; assembly: GCA_963922045.1. NCBI lineage: Eukaryota > Viridiplantae > Streptophyta > Magnoliopsida > Caryophyllales > Polygonaceae > Persicaria > Persicaria maculosa. The sequence continues at coordinate 59,407,197 of OY998252.1, forward strand.
AGAAGTTGTGTGTCAGATTGTATGGGGCAAGATGAAGGATGGATTCACGACTTGAGGAGGTGGTTCCTACGAGCAAAATGTGTTGTAGGAGTGCTCTTGAACTGCAAAAGTAATGAGCAACAAAACAGATCAAGGAAAAAAGGCATGTAGGAGCAATTGCAAGTTGGTGAGTGAACATAATTTTTGTTGTTGTTGCTGTTATATGGGCTCCGAAGTCAAGCAATGAATTCTAGCAAAATTGTTATGAATAAGCTAATTTTTTTTTACAGAAATTTCACGAGGTAACCTTGGTGTTTCGCTTAATATGCGTGGTAAACAAGGGTTTCAAATATTTCGCCTGGTAACCATGGGGTTTTGAAATTTTTGTCTCGCTCCTAGAAGTTTGACTTTGTCCAAAAATTGTGATTTTAAAGTTTGTGGAGGGTGAGTAGTGTAATATTAACGATGTTTGGGGAGGCATTTCACAAATACTACCCTGTCCATCCTCTTCCCGAGCGAGAGACAAACAGAAGGACTCGCACCCTATGTGATAGCAGACGAAGGGAGACGAAGTGCAGATGCGGCAGGCCGACGGGCAACTGGTGACTACCCAGGGACGCCGACGGCTGAGAGTGGGACAGTAGGCCGACGGGCATCTGGGTGGATCGGAGTTAGTGGTGCAACTAGGTGGAGATGCTTGCCTTTCGAAAATTTTGAATTTGAATAGGTTTTTCCGAAATTTCAAAATCATATCTATCAATTTACTTTTTATTGAGTGGGATTAGTGATCTAGGGTGTGAAATCCAACTCAAATCATGCTTTTAAACTCCTAATTTCGAAAATTTTGGGGGGTTTTTTGGTAGTTGCTTGTAGGGATCTATCAATGTATTGTAATGGGATAATTAAACAGATGTTTGTTTGATTTTGTTTATGGTTTGTCAAATGTTTATTTGATTTTTTTACGGTACCTTTGGGCAGAGAGTAATGTTTGATTGTTTAATATTTTTAGTTCATTCATCTTAAGATTACCTCTTTGCTAACCTAATTACCTGATGTTGGCTTCGTATTTTGTAATGAATGTAGATGTAAGCATGACACCAATACACTCCATTTATAATTCCAGTGTGGAACTGATTGCTCGAAGTTCATATTCCAACTGGGGTGTAAAGAGAAATGTTTTGAATAGATCACAGATAAACAAAGAGGATGATGTTGCTCGAAGCTCGATCTCTTGAGAGTAGCCAGTCCACCCTAGAACTTGAAAAATATGCAACTAGAATCCTTGAATAATTAATAAATCAAGTTGATCCATGTCGCAAGGCAAGTAAGCATGAAGCTATCACATTGGTGAATCAAGCTAATCTAGCCAATTCCCAGTCGGTTTGCCGCCCCTCTCTCATCCGTCGGCGCCCCTCGGAAGTCACCAGTTGCCCGTCGGCCTGTCGCCTTTGCCCTTCATATCCATTCGTCTACTATCGCATAGGGTGCGAGTCCTTCTTATCGTCTCTTTCTCGGGAAGAGGATGAACAATGTAGTATTTGTGAAATGTCTCCCCAAAATTCTTTAGTATTACGTTACTTACCCTATATAAACTTTAAAACCACAATTTTGGACAAAGTCAAACTTCTGGGTGCGCGACAAAAAATTTCGAAACCCCAGGGTTACCAGGCGAAATATCTGAAACCTTTGTTTACCACGCAAATTACGCGAAACCCTAGGGTTACCTCGCGAAATTTCTTTTTTTTTTTATTTCCATAATTTGTGTGCTAGACACAAGGCTCGTAAGTTCATCCATAAGTTGTGAACTTGGGTGGGTGCCCATTTGGCATGTGTGCAACGGAAGCGTGGGTGGGATGTGACAATTCTTTAACATATGGCAATTCTTATAAGAAGGCTGGCAAGGACATCATCAACTTAGTGGCCTCGATGATTCTTCATTTACAAAGGAGCAAAGATCATTAGCCAAGAAGGAAAGTGGGACCATCTCCAATTTACAACAGTCTTTTTTTTTATTTTAAAGGTTAATATATTGCATGAAAGGAAATATATACAATGTACAAAAGGGTGGGAGCAAGTGATATCTCGTCACTTGTCCAAGGCTACCAAAATCAAGGAACCGCTAAGTTGTTCCTATCCATGGGTGTGGTGAGCCTGAGGCTCGGGGTAACTCCTATCTCTTCAAGCCACGACTATCAGAAGTCGGACCTACCCCCTAAGGTTGTGTAAGTATAAATCCCCCTTCGGCTCGGCCATCAGGGGATTTACACAAACACCACCTTAGCACACCAAAACCTATAGCATACCAATAAGTTATCTAGAAATACAAAGAAGCAAAATGCCATCCAAGCCAAGATATACTTGTTGGATGTCGGAGCTATTAGAAGGTTTTAACAACAGCAAAAATTACAGGTTGTAGCTAAGTCCTTCAAGTCTTCAGTTTTCAGTGTCATTCATACCCAGTAGCTCCATCGTCTTGTAGTAGTCCACTTTGCAGGTTTGAGGATGATGTAAAATGGAGTGAGAACTCATGACACAAGACCTTGTAGAAGTGCACTTTGATAATATGGAAAATTTGGTCAGCACTTTTGCTTGTTCCTTCAAAAACCTTCTTATTCCTTGCCCTTCATATGTGGTAGACCGTAGCTGCCCGAGCTACTCTTTTAACCTTGGATAGCCAGCCTTTGCCTCTTGCCTCCTTCTTGAGCCATTTGAGTCCACTGTTAAGTGTTCCTAATTCCCTCCAAATTCCAAGCCAAGCTTTCACCTGATTCCAGACATTCAAAGAAAACTTACAAGCGAAGAAAAGATGTTCATGTGACTCTAAAGCTTGGTTACAAAAGTGAAAATTAAGGTTCACTTCCCTTGTCTTAATCAAATCACTTGTTGAGAGTCTTCTTTTTGCAATTTAAAGTTCTAGACAGATAGTCCATAGAGAGTACGAAAATGACAGGGGAGATAGGATCACCTTGTCTCAACCCTCGTTTTCCATAAAAATAACCCTGCAAAGACCCATTTAAGCTAATAGAGAAGGTAGTGGAACAAACACATTCAAGTATCCAATGGATGAACTGTGAAGGAAAATTCAAATGAGTGAGCATTTGTTTTATGAATTTCCAGGATATATTGTCATAAGCCTTCCTAAGATCCATATTTAGAATACATCTAGGGCTGATTCTCTTCCTGGCATACCTTCTAATTATCTCTTGCAGAAGAAAGATATTTTCATTCATGCTTCTGTCTTCTATAAAGCCAATTTGAGAAGGTGAAATGATAAATTTCAAAATGGGTGAAAGTCTAGCAGCTAGGATTTTGGTGATGATTTTGTAAGAAATGTTGCAACAGGAGATGGGTCTAAAATCACTCACATGTTTAGCATTGGCAGTTTTAGCTATAAGGCCAATGAAGGTGTGATTTGTTTGTTTTAAAAGGTTGCCTAAAGTAAAGAATTCCTTCACTGATTTGATGAGTTGGTCTCCAATGGTGGTCCAAGAATCCTTGAAGAATTTTGATGTGTATCCGTCTGGCCCAGGAGATTTGTCATCACCAATATTCCATAAAGCCCTTTAATCTCCTCAGGGGTGATTTCTTTAATAAGCTCTTCATGCCTGTCTTCACTCAGAATGATTCCCCCATCTCTGACATAACTTGTGTTTACATCCGCAGTCAATTTTTCAGTTCCAAGAAGCCCGGTGTAGAATTTAACAAATTCATCAGCTACCTCATTATAAGAGAGGGTCTCCATACCATCCTCTTTAATTAGAGAGCTCACATGATTTCTCTTCATGTTTTTCTTCATAATCCCATGGAAGTATGCACTACACCTATCACCTTCAAAGGTGTGTTTGGTCTTTGCTAATTGTGAAAGGAACTTAAACTCAGCCTCCTTGAATCTGTTTGCCTTTTTCTTTGCTATCTCCAGTGATTGTAGAAGCTCAGGGGAGTTTGGGTTGTTTCTCAGTTCCATGAAGGCCTTTTCATAATCAGTCCGTGCAACCTTAGCTCTCTCATTTATATTAGAGTATTGGGCTTTGTTCAACTGCTGTAGGGGTTTTTTCAAGTTTTGTAGTTTTTGACACAAGAGGAATTGCTCAGATCCTCCACCACTGTAGGTCCAGTTATCAGTAATCAATTGTTGGAAATCTTCACTCTGTCCCCACATATTGAAATATTTGAAGGGTCCTTTCTTACTTCTTTGTTGCTCGAAAACTTCCACTAGCACCTGACTGTGATCACAATAAGCCTTGGGAACCAGAAAGGAAGCTTTAGAGTAGAGATTTAGAGTATCCCAGATTCCATTTACCATTACTCTGTCAATCTTAGTGGATTTTGATCCTTTAAACCACGTATGTTCAAGACCATCACTCATAGCATCATGTAAATCCAGTTCTGAGCACATCTCCCACAAATTTGATATTTCATAAGCAGTCACCATGGCACCATTTTTCCTTTGACAAGACCTCATTATAGCATTAAAGTCTCCTTGTATCAACCATGGGGAGCTGGTATTACCCATTTCTTCTATTATGCTTCTCCATAGTCCCCTTCTCTTTACTATAGTATGTAGACCATATACTTGTGTAATCTCAAAGCATTTCCCAGTAATCTTACATTGAGTTTGTCCATAGATAAGCTGATCAGTGACCCTTATGCATCTGAACTCCACTCTCAAGGGGTCCTAGATAGTTAAGATCCTTCCAGCTTTACTATGCTCGAAGTTGTGGATATAGTTCCATTGACTAAAACTTTTCCTCATAATACCCTGTACTTTACTCTCATTCAATTTTGTTTCCAGGATTCCCAGAAAAGATATATTTCTTTCCCTCAAAAACTTCATAACAGCCTTATGTTTGGGGGTGCTGTTAAACCCCCTTACATTCCAGGTAGCTATTATCATTTGCTCTTTTTCCCAAGGGTGCTAGGCCCTTTTTCATTGTGTTGTCCTTTTTCTATTTCCTGTATTGGCCCATATTTGAGAGCTAGCACTATCTCCTGGGTGTTACCTTCAGTTGCAGATGTCTGTCCTTGTTTGTTCAGTCTTCCACTCGTTCTCACTTCTATGAAGTTCTGCTCTTCTTCTGTACCTTTCATTTATGTTTTTCTTTGGATTTGCTCAAATCTCTGTCCTTGTCTGTGCCATTTTCCCCGTCAGTCAATAACAGAACTTCAGACCCTTGTACCACTGTAGTCAACTCCTCATGCACCTTTCCTAAAATTTGGAAAGAATTGTCATCGGCAAAGGTTACTTTTTTCTGTTTGCCTTTTTCTTTTTCTTTCTGTTGGTCATCTCTTCTCATATCCTCTTCAACTCTCCTAGAGGATTCAATATACACTTGCTGGATCTCTTCCAAATCCTCAACTTTTGCGGGGGGGGGGGGGGGAGAGGTTTTCCTTCTTTGGTAAGCTAGGTTTATCCTTTCAATGGAGGAAAAGAGGGAAGATTTAACATAGGTCATTGTGGATTTGAAGCCAGGGGGGTTTGAGGAGTTTTAGAGTGACGTCCAAGAAAGGACATGTGTGAGATGTTAAGTTCAGGTCCAGGAGTTGGGAGAAGGGGGGTGGGGAAGAAGGGAGGTTGGGGGCAGACAACATAGTTTGGTCATCCAAGTATGCAGTGCTTTCAGAGAGGGGACGGACGGGGAAAGGTTCAGTGGAAAGAATGGGGGGTTGAGGAGAAACAGGAGTTGGAACAGGAGAGAGAGTTGAAGAAAAGGGGGTGCAGAGGAGAGGGGGGGGGGAGAGGGGGGGGAGGGGGGGAGCCCTGTGAGAGGTGTTAGAATCAGAGATAGGGAGAGAAGAAGTGGATGGTTGAGAAGGAAGAGCCCCTGGGGCTGAGGCATGTGTTTTTTCATTGTAAACTCTTTGAGGTGCAGACATATTGCTTACTCTATTATCTTTGGCTGCACCTTTAGCTGCTGGACATTTGTTTGTCTCATGTCCATAAGTAGTACACCTATTGTATCTTTGCGGGAGATTCTCATACTCTAAAAAACAAGTGTGGTTCGGAGCATCATCAAAGTCAATAGTTACCATCCTCTTTAGTTCATTTGAGCAATCCATATCCACCAATACTCTAGCATACAACTGCTTGGATTTGTGTTCTGTATACCCATTCGTCATAATTGGATCTCCTATATTGGGTGCTATTTTCTGGAGCAAAACTGGAGTCCAGAATTCAGTTGGTAATTTGTGTATTCTTATCCATACTGGGAGGCTAGAAAACATGGCTTTATCAAAGGTGAATCTCTCTGGCACACTCTTGAGTAATAAGGTATACCCTAGTCCTGTAAATGGCCCTTTCATCAGAACAACATCGCTATCATCCTCACTAGAGAACTTGAACATTAACCATCAACCTTGTGCATTGTACTCATTTTTTGGCCAGTTTCTTTTCAGATTAGCAATAGCCTTATACCCTGGAAACCTACCAACCACATAGCCAACCAGAGCAAAGCCCCAGGCTTCCTCTAGGTTTATACATTCACTCTTTGTACCTTTAACCACATCACCTTCACCTGAACTCTGATAAGACAATTTGTAGCCTCTAAATCTGGAGCTTGTTTCCATCAGAGGAGATTTGCTAGCCCAAGCACCTTGTAGAATATTGGAGGAGCTGCTTCTAGGAGGATTAGGTGGAGGAGGGATTGTAGAACTATTGGATCTGTAGGCTTCAACAGGGGTGGGTTCCTAGGGATTAGGAGAGGGATTAGTTGACACAGCTTGTGGAGGGGAGATAGGTGGGGGGGTTAGGAGGGGTGAAAGGGTTGGAAGGCAGTTTCACAACTAATGTAGAAGCTTCTGTGTTTCCAGTTCCATTAGCCTTACTAACCTCATCATGGTTGGTTTCAATTGCAGTAGTTTGAGAAAGGTCAGGCAATGGGGGGATAGTGTATCAGATTCAGGCAGCACCTGTTTATGGTTATGATCTATATTAACTGATTTGGAGTGCTCAGATTGTTGTCCCTCCATAGGGATCTTTTCAACATTTAGAGCAACAACATTAGGATCAAGAGAATCATTTTGAAATAATAAAACTTATCACTCCATTGGGATCTTTTTTACCATAGAACACATAGTTTGTCCCTCCATTGGGATCTTTTGCAAATCAGAATCTAGCTTAGAGGACCCGGCTAGATCCGAGGGAAGAGAGGAGGAGTGACATACCTCACCGTATTGAATCGGTGTGAAGAGAGGAAGGAGAGAGGAACCTGGTTGCAAGACCTCTTCTGTCTAAGGAGGAGCTTCGTCTTGAGCTGCCTGCGTAGGCTTTTTCTTCATTGTGGGCGAGCTCGTAGGAATTGAGCCCAATATCGTCATCTTGGAGGGAGAGCTAGTACCCGGAGCAGCCTGGATAGGAGTCGGAGTAAGGTGAATAGCTCGTCGCCCATTCCTTGGGGCTTGTCTTTTTCCATCGGTCTCTGTCAGGAATCGCCTTTGTCAAGAACCCTAGAGGATTTGGGGCTTTTTCGAAATCGTCTCTGATCGGGAAATTGGTAAGGCTCCAAGGTCGTTGGGAGGTAAAGGGCAGGAAACAGGGATCAATTTCTTCAGATGGAGGGATTCAGTGACCCCTTTGAAAGTTTTACACTGAATGTGACTTTCTCGTACCAGAACCCTAGAACAATTTGGGTTTTTCATCTCTCGTGGTTTAGTGCTCGAATTGGTAAGACTCAGAGGTCGTGTGGTAGAGAGAAGAAGGGACCGGAGGACAATTTCTTCAAAGAGGGTTGTTTGGGAAACCTCTTCAAGGAAATTCGATAGACGCAATGTTCCGTAGTAGAACCCTAGCACAAATTGGGGTTTTCTTCTTCAGTAGATTATAGCTCAAATTTGTAAGGCTCAGAGTACCATTGGGAAGGGAGAGGTGAGTTAGTGGTCAATTTGTGAATTGTAGGTGTGAGGCCGGCCCCCCGAAAAAAGTTTTGTCGTGGACATTATTCACGGTGCATAAAGAAACGGGCATGAAGAAAAGATAGGGGACAGGGAGGATATGGAGAGGGATGAGAAGAGGAGTGGTTGAATCTAGGGAGGGGGAGGTTATTCGGCACCGGAACGCCGTCAGTGCGGTATCACAGAGGGGGAAGGGAGAACAGGTCAACAAAAGTCAAAATGTGAGATTTCAAAAATAAATGACCATTAGGGAAGTAACGGCTATTTCCTCTGGGTGTAACGGCTAGTTTCAGGAAGTGTAACGGCTAGTTTGACGAAGCGGAAAGTGATTGTGGGAGCACAGAGCAATCTGTTCTGGCTAGCGCCGGCGATGTCGCCGCCGCTAGAGGCGGGGGGACGGGGGTCAGATCTTTTTAGGCCATCAGACAGAGAAGTTTGGGACAAAAGGGAGAACGAAGGTGCGCTTGAGAAAGACAAGGAAGGCGGTGGACAGTGTAATTAATTTCCGGCAGGTAGGTTGCAATTAATGCCGGAAAGTTTAACTTCTATAAATTTCAACAATGGGTAAGAAGAAAACAGAGGAGGGAGGGATAGAGAGGAGGGGGATGATGATTTCCGATGAGGGAAGAAGACGATAAGCCGAGGAGGAGGCCGGAAGAGCTCGCCGGAGCAAGGGGGAAGGCAAGAAGGAAAATCCTTCTTTGATAGTTTCTCTCTCTAACCACCCGCTTTTCCTTTAGGTTTCTCAGGGTTCTTCTTTTTTACAACAGTCCTTAGTAGTGGTACAGTGAGCTATTTTAGTCTTTTTTATATTCTTGTTGAATTTGGAACAACGAAAACTAAATACACCGCAAATCAGGGTTTAGGGTAACACCTTGATATGAATGTGATGCTCTAAACCTTGTTTTTAATTGCCCGGGATTATGATTCCCGGGTTACGTTTCGACGGATGAAACCCCTTATTGGGATCTTGCGCTCCGAGTATAGGTTGAAGGTTTGAAATCAACATACGTGCTTTAAAATTGGGATTTCGCACCCAAAAAACCGAGAGGGATCGTTTGAATCCCCGGGGTAAGTCCCTTGTACTTGCCCTATGGCCTAAGTCGTAAAATCCATTTATGAAACAAACCAGCAAAATTATAAAACCATACATAAGGTTGCCACAACGGAACATGGTCAAAACGTGATCCAATTATGCAAATCCAAACTATTAATAGTTTAGTGAAGTCGGAGTCTCAACTCTCACTTTCCGCCATGTCAAAAGCCCGCGGTCATGGAGCCAAATCAGCAACACTATACATATATGATAGGGCTGGGCAAAATATGGATCGGACTGGGACCAAACCGAAATTTACGGTCTTTGGATCAGATCTGGTCCACAGTCCAAGTTTTTTTAATTTCCGGGTTCCGGTACAAACCCGAGGCCAGACCGGAATTTTGGGTCCGGACCGGAATTATGCCGGAAGCTATACTATTAAAAAACAAAGAAAAAGAAAGAACGAACTAAAGGAGAGGCTGAGGCATATTATTTATATAAAAAAAAGAAATAAAGAAATAAAGAAGAGGAGCCGTACACAATCACTTTTCCTTCTTCCTAATTTCTATCGATTTCATTTCACCTCTTCACCCAGCCCTCTAGTTCTCATTCCTTAAGCTTCTCCTCGGCGGTTCGGTTCTCGGTTTCATTGGGCACCAGCCCTACGGTCCACTGGTCTCGCCTCCCGAAGCCATTTCGCATAAACAAAGTCCCGAAGCCATCCGCCTGCTCCTCCCACCGACCCTCCTCCCTCGGTCGGCCGACCCTCCTCTCTCAGTGCTCAGTCGGCATCCGCTCCAGTTCTCCAACAACATGCCATGTTATTCACTTCTTCTTCTTCCCCCTCTTTTGACTTTTAGTTTCAGATCTATGTTTTTGTTTTAGGTATATTTTGATTATTTTTAAAAAATTAATGTCGATTTTGATCTAGATTTGAGATATTTTTCAGATCTAGGGTTAGACAAACATTCAAGACTAATATTTTTCAGATCTATATTTGAGATTTTTTTTATGTAAAAAAAAAATGAGGCTACTCGAATCCACTACTAGAATACTGCAATTAGACATCATATGATTTAAGTCTGTCATGAAATCAACAGATGTTAAATTAACTTATGACATTGATAAAATTTTTTTGTGATGTTTAAAACAGTTTACACGATGGTCAAATTTATAGACAGATGTTAAAAATTGTTAATTTGAAAAGGCAAAAAAGCGGGAAAGGGCGGGATTAAAACACTTAGAAATTTTTTGTAGCCCGGCCTTCCAAATTTGGAGCAACTCTTGAGAAAAATTGGAGCCTTCATTCTCTCCTCACTCCCTCTAACCATGTTCTACTCTCTCCAGACCCAAGCCCCCAAATCCCCAACTCCTACTTCGATCATCTCACTCTAGATCCTCCATGTTCGATTCTCTCTCTCCAGATCCGAGCTTTCTCTCCGGCGACCGTCCTCCTTGGTTCAGTGCTCATCTTCACCGCCGTCTTCCTCCCTCCAGATCTGAGATCTCCTTATGCTCGTCGGCCACCCTCACAATCTCCTCACCTCCTCCTCACCGTCGTCTCCCTCCATCCAGATCCAAGATCTCCTCCTCCTCGCCGGCCACTGACATCATCTCTTCACCTCCTTCTCGCCGGCATCTCCCTCCCTCCAGATCTGAAATCTTGCCCCCAGTCGAAACCCTAGCCAGGTCCGGTGGTTGTTTTCCTCGTATCGAGCAGTGCAATTTCTTCTTTTTTTATTTTGCCCAAATTTCATGGATTTCGTTGTGTGTTTATATCTTTGCTGAAGCTTTGGTGTTTGACATTTTTTCAATGTACAATCTCTGAATTAAATGAGTTGAACTTAAGTTCTCTCGCCTATGAAGAACTACTGAATTGGCGATTTAATTTGGGGAAACCTTTCAGTTTCACCAGCTCTGAATTATTTTTCATTCTAAGAACTTTTTTGTCTTTAACTTCTGAAATCTGACTGCAAATATTTCTTATGTTTCATTTTGAGAACTTTTATATTTGTTATTTGTTAGTTGGCTTCATTAGTAATGGTCAGTGCTTTTGGATTTTCCAAATTGCTTCTATTCTAGAAAACTTGCTGCATTGGTCAGTGCTTCTGTCATAGTTGATTTAATAAATTTCCAAATTGCTTCTCTTCTAGATAACTTTCTAAAACATGAATTAGGTTAGGCTTTTGATAATGATCGTGTCTGTGAATATATTCGGCGTATGATACTTCTCATAGTTGACTTGATATCATGGTCGATAAAAAGGCTTTGTTTTTTCTTTCTTTTTCTACATGAAAGGTTTAAAATTCATATTTTAGTGGATTGTGTTATGTTTATTCTCTCTGGTGTTGAAATCGCCCCCCTTATGGTTTTTTGTTGGGTTGTGTAGGCTTCACTTTAATGGTAGTTTAGGATCCAGCTCCTGGACACAACACCTACTCTTCATGCTTTGTTCAATAGACTATAGCAGACACCCAGCTAAAGAAGTAGATATGTTCCAACTCATTCATGTGTCCAGACAGGCAATATTAGAGGTAAAAAAGTGTTCAGCAGTAGTAACTTTAATGTATTTGTCCTCTCTTTTTGCTGAGCTAAATAGTGTAGAACAATCAATTCTACTTGAAAGATTGTTCAAACTTGAATCTTAATCTATCCCAGGCCAAGGCGATGTACAAGACTGTCTAACTTCAGTTATCAGAGACATAGCATCCTCGTTTTCTAGTGCTTTGTTTGTTAGAGTTGTGCTCGTTTCTCATTGAATCAGTAGTCAGAGAATGTTTTACTTAGCAAAAGAAAACATATTTTATCTGATCATTTAGAATCTATGAGCTACATATATTTGGAGAACTGAATAATACTAATGAAAGAAATAAACAACTAGCCACACAAAATTGGAAAATGATATTAGTATGATACTCTTTTCATCCATTTCTAAGCTCTTAAACAACCATGTTTTTTTTGTGGGAGGTTCTATCCTTACCATTATTCTCCATTTGCTTATGATATCAAGGGTTTGGACCAATTGACTATCAAATTTGACGTGGGCACCCCATTCAAACCATTTGATCAATTATTGGGAGTTTTTCCAGATGCAAGGTATAATTCTACCGTGTTCCTTTATGTATGTTTCTGTTTACTATCAAATGGAATAACATTCATTCAGTATCTCAAGTATATCTGTAAATCGCATAGTCTTTGATAAAGAGCTGATATTCATCTCTATTCCATCTTTTGTTGTGGCTTCGACCCTCCATAACTTATTTAATTCCTCATTGCCTTATTAGGCAGGAAAATTACAAGACTCCACTTTAGACTTTTCATGTTGCTAACTATTTTGTTTTATTTTTATTCTTGCCGAGATGCTCTGATACATGTGTTGTAGATTTTGAAGTAGACATGAGCGGAAAATATTATTCTTGGTAGGTAATTTTTGGAATTATTATCATGCACATTTTTTTTAATTAAAGTGGTTCTACATAGCAAGGGAAATTGAGGTTTCTATGTGATGTTCAAGGGCATTGCGAAACTGCCTTTTATTGAAGAGGACCGCCTTCTTGTTGAGGTTAAAAAAGTTGAACATACATTGATGGTATTGGTAGTATTGCATCACAACAACACTATTTCATAAAACAATGATCTATGTCTAAGTTCTTTTGTTTGTTCTAGCTTGCATGTAGAAACAGTGTGATGTATGACCTGCTTTTTCTTTCATGTGTCTTCTTTCTGAGATGATTAAAGCACTTACTGAAAAATAGGGAGAATTGGTTTTGCTTCTATAAATGTATATTTGATTGAAACCTAATCTACTATATATAATTATCCACTAATTATAGGTTCCTTTTCTCAGTTCTACATTTGTTCGGGCAATTCAGTTTTCACTAGTCACTGTGCAAGACTTGCTATTCCCAATACCTTTTCTTTTCAAGGGGTTGGAAATATTTTTAAAAGATAGGTGTGAATATATCTTCACACATTTAACTAAAGTATAGCTTGAGTTCTATGGGCAGCATGTGGTGTAGAAGCTAATATGTAATCCCCCTTCTTTATGTATATTCACTAGGAGAAAAAGTGTAATATAGCACGGACGTTTTTTAAATATACCCCGGATCTGACAATATAGTGCTCCGGGGTAGAACTAGGGTGGGGTTAATAGATGGTCCGACTTTAGACCCCGGATATATTTTTTAAAAATCCGGGGTATAAAACCTAGCAAAAATTGGAAAAAAAGTGCTCTGAAAGACACGCCCGGGGTGTATTCTGGTAATATCCGAGGTATATTATTCTAATATCTGGGGTATTAGGTATGTCCAATCCGGGTTGTAAAATTTTTTATCCGGGGTATAAAAATAAAATAATACGGGGTATATACCTATAGTCGATTTCCTCTATAAAAAAACGTCTGGGGTATATTTATTTAATATCTGAGGTATATATTATATCAAATCCGGATTGTAATTTTCTTTTAGCCGGGGTATAAAATTGAAATAATCCGGGGTGTATAGTAGTATCATTTGGTCATATGTTTCTTGGTATATATACCAGATAAATATAATCTAGGCTATATAACTATTTTATATATAAAAAAAATTTAATACCTATTCATATATTACCATATTCAACCTGTTATTTAACCTGCAATTTCCATCCATTCACATCAATTTATGGTAGCCACTAAATCCACAATTGAGCAACACATACATTAAACAAGGTTTCAACTATTTAAACATTTTCAAACTGAGGCATGTTCAACATCAGCACTAAAACAACGTTTCACATCCATTAGTTATGTTTCAAATACATACACGAATCATACCCTTCCAATATGCTAGCAAAACAGGATTCGATATGACTTGCAATGTTGCTTCAAACTCAAAAGGCGAACCATCTAAACCTTCCTCCACATAAGGTCAAGATATCGCAATTACCCTTGCCTACACATAATTCAAAAACAAAATGGATCAAGATTAGCAGAATGGAATGCATTATCTATAATTTCGTTATCTCTAATTTCTAAATTCAACAAGTATCAAACCCCCTCTTTCAATCTAGATATTAGACAACTCAAAACTCATGCACCAACATAATATAAACATTAAAGTATCAAACCCCCTCTTTCAGGAAATACCTGGGGGATCCGTGGTAAATGCATCAGAAGTTTTCCAATGCCCCTCTCTAGTGCAGTAATAGGAGTAGAGAATCATGCCTACTAGTGCAATCAAAATCCCCAAGATCTTCCTCCAGCTAAATGGATCATGAAGTAAGATGTAACCAAATGCTAGAACTAAGCACGTTTTCAGATGTCCAAGAACTTGATAAGGTTACCGGTGATGTCTTCCCAATGACAAGAAAAGTACTAAAATTAACAGAGACAGAAATCAAGCAGGACAAGATAATAAAAACCTGTAAACACAACAAACATTAAGATTAAATATTAACAATCAATCTAAATGTACACAATATTAAAATATCAAGTAGATTGATCCTAAAAAAGGTATCCAGTTTTTACCAGAATTTATGTTGTGTAATTGAAAGCAGAAACATTGTCACTTGTTAATAGTTTATCAAGAAATGGTCCAGTGATGAGCAAGGATGATAGTTAAGAAATTACATATGACAAAAGTACTACATGCTTGCAGAAGATTTATATGGTGTGCTTAAACTATGCAAAACAGCAAATAAAGACTAAAAGAGGAGCCACATGACAGAATAAATCCATCCATCAAGGAAACAGAGAGTGAAATAAACTCAAGAATTCAAACCAGAATGGAATCCTACATAGCAAGAACAAATATGCAACTCAGAGTTATGAAAGGTCAATCTCAATATATAACAAATTAGCATGACTTATGGAAATGGCCAAGTAATTAGAGTTTGCTTCTTAAGAAAGTATGAACCAAAGATTATCCCTTTAGACTATAAAAATAGGAGAGGCAAAGGACAAGTTACAACACAACAAGAAGATATCCAGTTGTAGATGGATGACAGTCTAATATGTGCATTTTTTTTCCGTTGGTTTCAAAATTCCAATTATTTGCAAGGTTTGTGATTTATCCTGTATAATGTTAAACTTTACTTAATAAGTATATCGACGGAAATTTCCTTCTTTTTAAAAATACAAATATCTTCGGAAATTTCCTCCTTACACTTACAGGGTTAATTTACCAAAGAGAAAAATATCATAAAAGAATTCTACAGTTTTCATTTCACAAGCTCTAGGGTATATGAGATCCATATCTTCTTTGCTAAAATTCCAGTCTTAAAGAAGAAAAGTGATGTCCATGTTTTGTGCCATGTTTTATATTGACTTTTATATCGATTTCTGTATACATTTCATGCATTTGGGTTAGAATAGTACAGAATCTATGTAGTTTATGCTTATTTGCCAAATTATGGAGTCTACACTAGTTTATGTTTAATTTTTTAGAAATCGGACGCACTTTGGAGCTTAAAGAAAACTCATGGAGAAGCTAAGAATGATGCAGCTGGAGAAAAGGCCATATTTCGACATCTATTATTCTGAATCAAGCTTTGATGTCTTCATGAAAGTTGTAGCCCTCGAAAATATCTTTCCAACGCATACTTATATGCGTCAATCTGACCAACGAGGACTCGGAAAAGTGCGTTTCAAGAACAGAGCAGAATGCTGAGAGCTCGACATGTACTCGACGTAGAGTACCTTACTCGAAGTCGACCAACACTGACCCGCACCCGAGCTCGAGGAGGAGAACTGGATCAAGAAGCTGCGAAGAGTACTCGAAGTCGAGTACACCCTACTCGACGTCGACCAGGCTTGGTCGAAGTCGACTACGCATCTTTGGGCCGCGAGACTGTTGGGTCATTCCAAGCATATGTGGACTACTTGGGCACGAAGCAAGGCTGGATTCATCGAATTCTATCAAGATCTATCTATAAAGAGAAGGATTTTATCCACTTGAAGATATTTAGATAGTTTTCCTTTTAGATAAATGTTCCCTTTTAATTAAGTTTTATCTTTAGAAAGTAGATAGATATTCCTTCCTTGATTAGCAAGGATTGGAAGCCTATAACTAAAGCCCATGGGGCTAGTTTTTATTCATTCCAAGCTAGAGAGGAGAAATAGGGAGAAGTAGAGAGAGAGAGAGAGAGGGGAAGTAGAGAGAAGTTGAGAGAGAGAGTGTGTGGAGGCCGAGAGGAGTTGTGAAGCGAGAGCGGAATTGGGTCCAATCGGTTGTAAGCTTTTATTTAGTTTATTAATGCAAAGTTATTTCCTTTTATTATTGATGAATTTCCCTGCGATGAAGATCGAGTAGTCCACCCACTTCTACGGTTGGGGCGAGCCCGACGATAGCCATGCGTATTTGACGTAAAGATCCGACCTTTATTATGTTTTGAGCATCTACTACCTTTTGTGGATCCATGCTAACAACTTGGATTATAAACATAAACTCGGTAGATACAATTAGGGTTTCTTGAAAGAGTTGTCTAATTGTTGGAAAAGGCGAAAGCTTGATCCTTCGATGCGATTTGCATGATTACCATTATTTATCTTGCCTTATGCATGTTTGGTTATCGTTGTTGCAAGCCCCGATCTTGGAAGTGTTTTTCATACATTGTTTAAATTTCGAGATTTGCATTCGTTAGTTACTGTTTCTACTCGACTTCGACTAGACTCTAGTCGACGTCAACCACTGACTTTCGATCGAGCAAGATCGCTGTTGCTTTTGTCTCTATAGTACTCGATAGGCTACTCGACTACGACCAACCTACTCGACGTCGAGTAAGGCCTGGTCGACGTCCACCACCACCAGCATCTTCTGTTGCTCGAAATCGGATGTGCCTGACCCCTGTTGACCACCCTTGGTCGAGGTCGAGTACCCTGAAGTCGACACCATCCGTGAGATTCCTCCGCTGCCTAGGATCCGCTGACACGCTTCCTCGAGGATCGATCCTGACTTCCCGCTGCTACATCAGGAGGAGGTCTTGTACTCATTTGCGTGGGCACGAATCTGGTTTGATTTATATTTCTATATTTTGAACTCGATTTCCTCCTGCAATAAATTGGCGTCGTTGCCGGGGAAGCTATCATTCGTGCCTTAGGTAGTTAGATCTCACGTTTTCCTTGAGTTTTCCTCTACAGGTGAATGCAGGACACCTTCGAGTGCTTTGAAACATGGGACGAAAGGGAAAGAGAAAGACGGTATGCAAAAGAATTGGAATATTTGAGATGGCTATACATGGTTGATGAGGAGACATGGCTTCAGGGAGTATGCGCATTTAGGAAGCTACAAGATTTGTCAAAATCACCGCTAGAAGCCCCAATCCCGCTAGAAGGAGGATTTGAACATGTGGTCAACCTCGACCAACACCTAGTTGATGTCAACCCATCTTCAGTCGATATCGACCTATCTCTAGTCGATACCCAGGTATGTCCTTCCGCAATCTCAATTCCAACTTTGCTACCTGTCTTTTAAAAACTATTTGAAGGACCCCAAGAAGATGAAGAGCTAGAAAAGAAGAAGTCGCACATCGTTGCCCATGTTGTTTCAAAGTCACTTTTACCTTATAAGGTAAAGGCCATCCCCGACGATTTTGAGCAACCGATGTTCGTGTTCAAGTATGGGATCCTAGCAAAGTGGCATGAAGCTCTGCATGATGAGGTGGAAATATCTCTTCACACTCCACCGTTTTGCTCTGGTGGAGACGCACAAACAAATCAACCAATGAAGCGGAAGAGGTAAGATGATGAGGTATGTATATTTTCTTTATATCTTCCCTTCTGCATGTCAGCTGGAGCCCAGGAAGATGAATGGGCGAAGCCATGGAGCGTTCACTCGGGGAGGTTTAAGCTTCTTCACATAATGCCCCCGGATGACATCCCACGCTTCCCACAACCGGAGGAACCACCAGACCCGCCTATACCTCCGGACAAAGATGAGCGAGGCTAATGCTTAATCGGAGAAGTCGGCCTAGCGACTCTAAAATCTAGAGCATGTACATAAAACTTTTGAATTTTGGGACTTTAAAACTTTAGTTTTGGTTTTGTTTGTTTTTGTTTTTAGTTTTGAATACTTCATGTGGAAGGTCTTGTCTTTGTGCAACAACTAACGTTTTTTAGGTCGAGAAGCATGAAAGGATCACAAAGAGAGGAAGAAGAAATCCCTGAAAGTTAGTCGAAATCAACTAGGCCAAGTCGAGATCGACCAAGAGGAGCAGCACAAATCTACTCGACGTCGACCTAGCTACTCGACGTCGACCAAGCCATGAGCTTCCTCGACTTCAGACTTCCACTTGACGCTGACAGTTTCCTCGACGTCGACCAAAGTCCTCGACGTCCACCAACACAGTTTCCTCGATAGCTCATGTTTTGCGTACTCGACGCGTTAATTCGGTGAGTTCCTTCCTTTATCCTTATTTTACATTTATTTTTATATAGTGGGTACACTGTATATTTTAAGTATGGGGTGGGGGAAGAACTCATTATCAATATTTATGTTTTATTTTTGCTTTTGGTTTTACACGGTGAATTTTGAGTGAAATTTTAAATTTTTTTGTGCTTAATTGTTAAACTCAAAGTTTGTTTTATGAGACATCTCCCAATGCTTGTAAATCGTTCAAAGAAAAAAAAAGTCATGGAAGTTATATTGAACTCGACGATGCAAAATTGGATTCATTAGAGATATAACATGAAATTGCCTAGTAAAGGGAAGTCACAATGAAGTGCATATTTTTATGAAAACCATGGAAGGAGGTAAAATTTGAAGTTGCTTTTGACATGTTGCATGATAAGAGGATGGAGGACTTTGTATTTCCATATATGCTCATATTTTGATATTCCTAGCTTTACCTATGCTTATGCATCACAAAAGCCATAATATGCCTTATTTCATATATTACTCCACATGTTCCAAATATTGCCCATTCTTTACCTTATTTCCTATCCGGGGATTATGTTGAGAATGATGTTACATTATGGAGAATATTATATGGTTATTGTGTTGTTATTATCATTATGGGAGTTTGGCAAGAATGTTTGAAATATATGGAAAATTTAATGAGTGAGAAAAAAAATCCGGTCACCTCAGGAGATAAAGGTAGATCGACCCTGCTCGCTGAGATAATAGTTTGGCGAGATGGGACACACAGGTGAGAAGTCCAAAGCACTAAGTATCCGGGGCCATTCATGACACTCATGTTTGCGACTCGCGAGAAGGCGGTGCTAAGGTTAGAGAGGTAAAAGCATATAAGTAAAAAAAAGCAAAGAGTGATTTATGAGAGGATGAGTGATGTGGAAATTATGAAGGAGAAACTGCATCAAAGCAAGAAAGCTAGTTTGAAGAAATTCTCCCCGGATTTAGCACCACATTGCCCAAAAATAGCCCACCACTTTACCTTTTACCTTTTCCTCTTTGAGCTTAATTAAAGTCATCTTGATTATTAATGCTTTGTCACAAGAATTGTTTTTGCATAACCCTCCTTTTGTGAGTAGATGATGCTTTTGATTTCACATGTATGGATTTGTGGCACAAGTACCTTTTCGAGGATGGTAATTGATTGCAGGGTTATATAAGAATGAATCTATAATGTTGAAAGTAGTGAATTCTTCCCCTGGATGACAATCCAAGTTATTGCTTGGGGACAAGCAAGCTTAAGTATGGGGTGATTTGATGACCATGTTTTGTGCCATATTTTATATTAACTTTTATATCGATTTTGCATCCATTTCAGACATTTGGGTTAGAATAGTACAAAATCTATGTAGTTTATGCTTATTTTCCAAATTATGGAGTCTACACTTGTTTCTGTTTAATTTTGCAAAAATCGGACGCACTTTGGAGCTTAAAGAAAACTCATGGAGAAGCTATGAATGGTGCAGCTGGAGAAAAAGCCATATTTCGACATCCATCATTCTGAATCAAGCTTTCATGTCTTCATGAAAGTTGTAGCCCTCGAAAAGAGCTTTCCAACGCATACTCATATGCGTCAATCCGACGAACGAGGACTCGGGAAAGTGCGTTTCAAAAAAATAGAGCAGAATGTTGAGAGCTCGACATGTACTCGACGTCGAGTACCTTACTCGAAGTCGACCACCACTGACCCGCACCCGAGCTCGAGGAGGAGAACTGGATCAAGAAGCTGCGATGAGTACTCGAAGTCGAGTACACCCTACTCGACGTCGACCAGGCTTGGTCGAAGTCGACTACGCATCTTTGGGCCGCGAGACTGTTGGGCCATTCCGAGCATATGTTGACTACTTGGGCACGAAGCAAGGCTGGATTCATCCAATTCTATCAAGATCTATCTATGAAGTGAAGGATTTTATCCACTTGAAGATATTTAGATAGTTTTCCTTTTAGATAAATGTTCCCTTTTAATTAAGTTTTATCTTTAGAAAGTAGATATATATTCCTTCCTTGATTAGCAAGGATTGGAAGCCTATAAATAAAGCCCATGGGGCTAGTTTTTATTCATTCCAAGCTAGAGAGGAGAAGTAGAGAGAGAGAGAGAGAGAGAGAGTGGAGGCTGAGAGGAGCTAAGAGGCGAGAGCGGAATTGGGTCCAATCGGTTGTAAGCTTTTATTTAGTTTATTAATGCAAAGTTATTTCCTTTTATTATTGATGAGTTTCCCTGCGATGAAGAGCGAGTAGTCCACCCACTTCTTGGGTTGGGGCGAGCCCGACGATAGTCATGCATGTTTGAGGTAAAGATCCGACCTTTATTATGTTTTGAGCATCTACTACCTTTTGTGGATCCATGCTAACAACTTGGGTTATAAACATAAAATCGGTAGATACAATTAGGGTTTCTTAAAAGAGTTGTCTAATTGTTGGAAAAGGCGAAAGCTTGATCCTTCGATGCGATTTGCATTATTATCGTTATTTATCTTGTCTTATGCATGTTTGGTTATCTTTGTTGCAAATCCTGATCTTGGAAGTCTTTTTCATACATTGTTTAAAGTTCAAAATTTGCATTCATTTATTGACTGTTTCTACTCGACTTCGACTAGACTCTAGTCGACGTCGACCACTGACTTTGGATCGAGCAAGATCACTATTGCTTGTGTCTCTGCAGTACTCGACAGGCTACTCGACTACGACCAACCTACTCGACGTCGAGTAAGGCCTGGTCGACGTCTACCACAATCAGTGTCTTCTGTTGCTCGAAATCGGTTGTGCCTAACCCCTTTTGACTAACCTTAGTCGAGGTCGAGTACACTGTGCGGTCGATCACCACTTGTGAGATCCCTCCGCTGCCTGAGATCCGTTGACGTGCTTCCTCGAGAATCGATCCTGACTTCCCGCTGCTACATCAGGAGGGAGTCTTGAACATTATTTGCTGAGAACTAAATAGGTTTGCCTATTTTATTTACATTATATTTGAAATCTCGATTTCCTCATACAACAAAAAGCAAGTAAAGTATGCAACATATAGCATTCCAGCTCTCACACCAAGCTCATCATCATGCTCATATGGCCTATGGGTGGGCTCAAACTTGCCAAACATGTATAGAAACAAGGGGTAAAGGCATGACAATCCAGATATTAGGATTTAAACCATGCAAATATATAAAGGAAAGTGTTAAGAAGCTTTTACATTATGGCTGCAGTAGATGCAGGCAACGCACACAGATGGATAAAACCAAAGACTTGACTAATAGCATCAGAAATTGGGGACATGAAAAGTGAACGAGAACAACTTAGGTGATTTTGATTTCAAAATCACCTTAATTGCTCGAAGCCACACATTTACGGTCTTAAGGGTGGTTTAGGCAAACTTTTATTCTCACTGGTGTTTTAAGCAATTTACCTTATTTAAAGGGGTGGTTTTAGCAATCATCAAATTTAAATGTATGAGTAAGGAGCACTAAAATCCAAAGCCAATCGTGACTCACTCTTACTACCATTCAGTCAACACAAACAAACCAAACCAAAGCTGATTGCAGAGCGTGCAGAGAGTAGAGTTACAGATCCGACACTACAAAAACTGAAAAAGACCAAACCAAACACGACTAAATTAAACCTACTTATCCATTAACCTCATTAGATTTACTGCACGGTAATTAATTGATCGAAGAGCTATCAGTGTTTTCATGAAAATAGCATCACAAATTGGGGATCATGAAAATAGCATCACAAATTGAAAAGCGAACAGAATATTTTTTTTTAAAATTACCTGAACTTAGAGGAGGATTTCTTGCTCAATATATTGCTAAGCCAACCCGCCCAAAGAGGGATCACACAAAAGAGGCGGAAAGAACGCCTCTTGGCCGGCAAGACATGAACAGAGAGGAGGGCGACATAAATTCCTTGCAAATCCAACCCGTCGAAATTCCTTGTGCCTAATCTGAGCAAACTAGCCTACATTGAAGCTTTGAAAGATGCAAAATAGGATTCGAATAAGAAGAGGGACACCAATTATAGTTTTTGCAAAATCTGAAAATTAGGGTTTTTGTTTACCTAGGAAGATGAGGCTGTGAATGGGGGGTTTCCTTCACACAGATGAGGCCGGCGACGAGGATGGAAGCGAAGAGAGCTTCGGTCAGCAATGGAGGTCAACAATGGCGGGTGAGCAATCTGCAATGCGGCTCGGCGGGTGAGGAATCGGTGATGGAGGGAGCCGATGATGGAGGATGAAGGTTGGAGCGCGCTGGAGGTCGGAGCACCCTCGGCAGTCGGTGGTCGGAGCACAGTAGGATGAAGGATGGAGGATGGACCGCCCTGGATAGCCAGATCTCGCGCATAGGAGAAACCGAGAAAGAGAAGCTACATGTTTTTTTTAATCAAAAGAAGCGAAATCAGTTTTAGTGAAAAAAGAAATTAAATAAAGAGAATAACCTTTTACCCCGGATATTTGTCAAAAAAAAAAAACACCCGGGGTATAAAATATGAGACAATTAATATACCAACATAATATATCCCGGATATTTTGTCAGTTTTGCCATTATACCCCACAATTACGAGATCCGGGGTAATAGGCTATGGGGTAAAATCCCGATTTTCTACTAGTGAGTATTTTCATGAAAATTGAGGTGTGCTTTTGGATCTATCTCTATTTTTTGTTAAAAAGAGTATATATTTAACAGTGACGGGGACAATTATCGAAGTCCATTCTTACATGCGTACATGTTTTTTCATGGAAAAAAACTTTTGAAGTTGATGATTTTCTGGATGGGCTCTATTTTTTATACCAATTTACTTGCCGGTTTGATTGCAATAATAAGGTTTGAAGGAAGTTTTTTCTTGATGATGTGTGCTTGCAGTTGCAACATAACACTAAACTTGTAAACTTCCACGATGCAGTTATTTTAGGTCCAAAAGGAAGAATCACAGCAAATCAGACTGGAAGTGCAACCAATCTAAAGTAAGTCTCTTTCAAGGCTTCAAGCTATACTAGAGTGTCCCATTTACGAAATATCCATTTGTGAACACATTCACCACTGGTTTTGAGCTGCTTCATATAGGATGGCGGTTTATTCATCGATACCAAGGAATCCCCAACTGTCCTATAATAGCCTCTTGAGGTATACAAGGGACTTGCTCAAAATTGTTTCAGAAAAGGGAAAGCTCACTCTTTTGAAGGGTGTTGGCTCTGCTATGGCAAGAGCTGCTGCTTTGACTACATCACAACTAGCAACATATGATGAATCCAAGCAGGTCTGGTTTCAATTGTCATATTATTTTCAGATAGTATCTCTTGATAGATGTTATCGATTAATTTTCAGTGATCATTTTGAACACTTTTCTTATTTGATTTGAATAGGAAAAATATATAAACATATTCATGAGACTTGTGTGCGTCAATCAGGATAGACACATGCTGATACTTCTCATTTAGCTAGCTATCATACACCTCATACCTATTTGTTACTAATGTTATTAAGATATTCATGAGACTTGTGTGCGTCAATCAGGATCGACACATGCTGATACTTCTCATTTAGCTAGCCATCATACACCTCATACCTATTTGTTACTAATGTTCTTCTTAATATTGCAAATCTCTTAATTCCCTTCCAGCTTGTTCAATAACCAGCTAGTTGCTTCTTATTTAGCTTGCTCGATCACAAGCTTGAGGTATATGTGATAGATACTTACACCATAAACCAAAAAAGAATTAGAGTTTGATAGAGCACTTGAAAAAAAAATACATTAAGAGCACTTGAAAAGTACATTAACGGAATGACAACCTATTTTACCTTCATTAGACCCCCCCCCCCTTTAAGCTCCTATTAAATTGCATAGTTGATTGAAGCTGAGCTCAAATTACTTTAATTGTTAGGTCTTCTTGGAGGTACAAAGCCTGCTCATTTTATATATCCATCTGCCGGACTGATTTACTTCTCATGGTTGAACATGATAGGGATTAGAGGTATTGTTGTAGCTGAAGTTTTTGCACAGATGGGGGATGTTGTGAGGCTGAGTTTGTGATGTTTCGATGTGTTCAAAAGCTGTTGAGTTTGCTGAATTGGTACTAGTTTTGGCAGCTGAGGTTGGAAGCCTTATTAACACTTATTTATGGGTACTTTTAGCTCCCATTTTTGCAGATTTATGCCCCTCTTGAACTGATATGTAAATGAGTGTCTGGTGGGGCTGTGGAGCTGTTTAGAAGCCTCGTCGGGGGTTGTGTATTTGGCTATCACTGGTGCGCCTTTATGTGAGTGTTTGGAGCTGATTAGGGTTGCATTTGTGTTGAGCTGGAGGGAGGTTTTGGCCAAGGGAGTTGCAAGCATTGTGTTAATTGTACCATAACTTTCGATGACTTTAACTTTGTAATTGGCCTTTGTAGGTTGTTGATTGTACGTGTATATTGTATATTTATACGTTAATCAAAGTATCGATCATATCCTTTCATTTTCATAAGAAAAAATATGTCTTATATCGAGCAAATGGTGTTCTGTATCAAACCAAAGAATATCGAATTATAAATGAAAAATGTAGTGATTTCATACCTTTTAAATCAATCGCATATATAAAAAACAGATGCTAAAATCATTA
The DNA here is from genome assembly GCA_963922045.1 of Persicaria maculosa. Taxonomy (NCBI): domain Eukaryota; kingdom Viridiplantae; phylum Streptophyta; class Magnoliopsida; order Caryophyllales; family Polygonaceae; genus Persicaria; species Persicaria maculosa. Next base: position 59,432,070 of record OY998252.1, read on the forward strand.
TAGACATCATTTTATTAACCTAAATCGGTGTATAACAAACGTTTTTACATTAAAATGCTAACATAAACCGATATATATTAATGACAATAACAACGTTATAAAAATAAAAATCGATGTATATATTATATTAATACATCAGTTATGTACATATTTCATGCAATATATTATTTTAAAATAATAAAAAATCGCAAATTATATATAAAAAATTACTATACACTGAATCAATATAATAAAAAAGTTGTCTATTTAGTTTTAATACATTGATTATTTTAAAAATAGTAATGTAAATGTAAAATTTATGCTTAGTGTCGACATCTGCAAAATCCTATAAATGAACTCAACAAGTGAATATATCATAAACAAATTAGAAGAGTTGATTTATATCTATATTCAAAATAAAATAAATGTTTTAACCAAGAAAAGACATCAGCTTAAAACCGATGTGAAAAAGTTGGATCTTTTACTACACCCACAAAGAGATCGAAATTTTTTTTCAAAGACATCATTTGATAGCAGATGTGTAATTGCGTTTTTCTACTAGTGATCAAACTGGTCCAGCCGGTCTTTTCGGTCCATGGACCGGAAAACCCTAGATCATATTTCTCGGCCCGGTCCGATCTGCGGTCCATGTTCTCGGAATTTCCGGTCCGGTCCGATCCGGATGCCCAACCCTAATATATGACATACCTAAAAAAAGTAGGCGGAATCAAATCGATGCCCCTCACACTAAGCACACACATACGCTATACCTAATAACATGCTTCTAAATGCAAGACGGGAATATTAACACACTATCGTGCTCCTAGTCCACAAGTGCAGAATATTAAAAAGAGCCCTAGCAAAGAATACCAGACGGTATATCCCTCTTTCTATCAACCGCCCCCCTTCCCGATACGTTGGAGACTGACCAGCTTGTGAATGCATTCCAATTCATTAATAGGATCAAGCCCGTATTGGTGCCCAACCCCATGTAGCATGCTTTTTCAAATAATCATAAAGGAATGTGGTCATATAAAGAGAAAATGAAAGTAATGCGGATTAATAAATAAAGTATGGTAATAGAGGTGTTGCCATGACTCGAACGACTCAGGACGAGACCCGATGAGACTGGGTCGTCCTATGACCCTAGCAAAGACTCAAAATACTTCACATATAATGACCGTTCTGTTTACATACGCATACAAAATAGAATGCTCAATGGTCAATGCAACCTAGCATGATACTACATGGCATGTTGATCATGAATGTAAGCACCTAGTATATCATGCACGTAAAGCAGGGAGGGGTATTCAATCTGAGTAAGCTTCGAAAAGACTTACCTGGCTATGCAGAACAACATAATAGAAGATCTGGTATATATCATTCATAATCACAAAGTATCACTTAGATACATAGCGGAATGTTAGTAGGAGGAAATCGAGTTTAAAATATAAAATATAGATCAAACCAGATTTAGGCCCATACAAATAATTACAAGACCTCCTCCTGATGCAGCAGTGGGAAGTCAGGATCAATCCTCGAGGAAGCACGTCAGCGGATCTCAGGTAGCGGTAAATCTCACAGACAGAAAATTAAACAGAAAGACAGAAATAACGGATAAAAGCAGAAATGAAAGCAAAGCACAGAACTTAGTCGATATCGAAAACTTTTCCTCGATATCGAGTACAATATCGACGAACAGAACTCGAATTCGACAATCAGAAACCAAAACACAGCAAAGTAACCCGAAGTCGAGTAAACCTTCTTCGATATCGAGTAAAACTACTCGATGTCGACAAAAATTGCTCGAAATCGACAAGAGACAGAAACTTAAAATTGCAACTTTTCGCACGCAGAACACGAATTTCAACAAAATAAATTCAATAAACTAAAATACTTCAAAGATCAGGGTATCAACACCACAACGATAACCATGCAAAATAACACATAAAGGCATAAAAGATCATGCTTTTCATCAAATAACTTTCGTTATTAACAAATAGGAATATAGAGGCTTTCGCATAAACCCTAATTGTTACTAACCCTTTTCACATAATTAACCCAAGTTGTATTAAGATCACTTTCGCTTCAATAACACACACAAGGATCACCTTCAACTTTCGCAAAAGAATCATGCTTAGGGGATAGAAGACGAATTGCATAAAAAGATCGTACCTTTATCGCATCACCTCACATGGCTACCGTCGGGCTCACCCCGACCCTAGAAGTGGGTGGACTACTCGCTCTTCATCATCAAGAAACTCATCAAATAACAAAAGGAACAAACTTGCATTAAAATAAACTAAAGAGAACTTACAACCAATCGAAGCCAAATCCGCTTTCGTCTTTCCAACTTCTCTCGCCACAAGCTCTCTGCTCTACTCTCTCTCTCTATGTAACTAATTGTAAATTGAATTGAATGCTTAGAAATCAGCCCCTAAGGCTTTATTTATAGGCTTCCTTCCCTCTCTAATTAGGAAAGAAAGTCTATCTATATCGACTTACGTAAAGATAAATCATGGAAATAAATAAAACTAGGATTATATCTAATGTGGATAAAATATCTTCTCCCTTGACTTGATAGCTCTTGATAGATGTGGATAGAATTTCATCTCGAAAATATCACCATTGGCTTCGGGATAAAACCTTAACAAAATTCTCGGACTGCTCGGCGTCGGCCACTGGGGTTTACTCGATATCGAGTAGGAGTCCTCGATATCGACTAGCGCTTTCTTCGTCTTCCGCTTAGTAACTTGACGTTGGCTTTCAAGACACATGTTGACTGGATGTTTCCTCGATATCGAGGAATTTCCTCGACATCGAGTAACGTTGCTCTGCTCCCAGTGCTCAGCTTCGTCGATCTCGGCTCCAGACATGGAAATCGACTTGGGTGTTCCTCGTTATCGAGTAATATCCTAGATATTGAGTAAGATGTGCTCCTTCTCTCATAGCCTTGCTCGATTCTGGTCAATCCTTGCTGGAAATCGACTTGGATTTACTCGATATCGACAAGGTGTAGTCGATATCGACCAAAGTGTTGTCGAGTAGATTTCCTTGTTTCCAGCTCGATTTGCCCTGGTTCCGCTGCTCCTTGACCTTGGACTTCTGTAGTTGACTTTTGAGCTTTTCTTCCTTTCTCATAACTGCTGTAAATTGCTTCGATTTCTGCGAATTTAAACAGAAACTAGTGTAGATTCCATAATTTGGCAAATAAGTATAAACTACATAGATTCTGTACTATTCTAGCCTAAAATGCATGAAATGTATGCAGAAAACGATATAAAAGTAACTATAAAACATGGCAGATTCGGCTCACAACAAACACCCCATACTTAAGCTTGCTTGTCCTCAAGCAACACTTTTATTTGTCATACAGGGGAAGAAATCAAAACTCTCAACATCTTAGATTCATTGCTATGTATCCCTGCAATTCATTACCATCCTTGAAAAGGTACTAGTGTCACAAATCTATGCATGTGCAAATAAAAAGCAACATCTACTCACAAAAGGAGGGTTATGCAAAAACAATTCATAAGTGACAAAGCAGTAATAATCAAGAGGACTTTAATTTAAGCTCAAATAAGGAGTAGATTGGTAAAAGGCTAAAGGTGGGCAATTTTTGGCAATGTGGTGATAATGATCCGGGGAAATGGAGTATTTTCCAAACTGAACTTCCACATTCCTTCTTTATAAGATTCATCACCTGTCACTTTTACGCTCGATGTTTTTATCAATAATATGCTTTTACCTCTCTAACCTCAGCACTGCCTTCTCGCGAGTCGCAAACATGGGTGTTATGAATGGCCCCGGATACTTAGTGCTTTGGACCCCTCACTCGTGTGTCCCATCTCGCCGAACTATTATCTCAGCGAGCAGGGTCGTTCTACCTTTATCTCCCGAGGTGATCGGATTTTCTTTCACTCATCAAATTTTCCATATTTTTCAAACACTTTCCTGCCAAACTCCAATAGTAATGATAACAAAAACACAAATACCATATAATAATCTCCATAATGTAACATCATCCTCAACATAATCCCCGGATAGGAAATAAGATAAAGAATGGCAATATTTGGATCATGTGGAGCAATAATTGAAATAAGGCATAATATGGCTTTTGTGATGCATAAGCATAGGTAAGGCTAGGATATAAACAATGAGCATTATATGGAAATATAAAGTCCTCCATCCTCTTATTATGCAATATGTCAAAAGCAATTTCAAATTTTACCTCCTTTCATGGTTTTCAAGAAAATATGCACTTCATTGTTACTTCCCTTTACTAGGCAATTTCATGCTATATCTCTAATGAATCCAACTTTGCATCGTCGAGTTCAATAAAGCTTCCATGACTTTAATTCAAAATTTTCAATGGGGGTCATTTTTCAAACTTTGGAAAACATGCATGTAAGCACATAAATCAATAATGAATTCCAAAATAGCCATGTATAAGCAATTCAAGAAATAAACCTTAATCATGCACACATAATGTCAAATATGTCAAATATGCATAAAGTAAGCCCTTCCCCCACCCCATACTTAAACATTACAGTGTCCTCACTGTATAAAAATAAGGGTAAAGAAAGAAACTCACTAGACAGATGTACAGGACGTCAGAATCGAGTGCTATGCTGCTGGGCCTAGTCCGATTTTAGCTTGCTTCTATCCCCATGGACCTGAAAAATGAAGAAGAAAAATACCCACAATAGAAAAACTAAAAGTTTAAAACCCAAAAAAAACAAACAAAGGCAACAATGTCCAAAAGTCCCAAAAATAAATGTCTATTTATAAGCTCTAGATTTTATAGTCGCTAGGCCGACTTTCTCCATTAAGCTCAAGGTGGCATTTGCAGGGCTCATGTAGCTTGGGCTTCTAATAGGACTCCATTCTTGTCCATCGGCTGCAATCCTCCTGAATGGATCTTGTTCACCGTGAAAGGCCCCATCTTCTTCTTGTTGAATTTGTTAGGAAACCAATGATCCTTTGATTTGGAAACATAGAGCTTGTCTCCAACTTCATACTCTTTAGGCTCATCATTGGAAATCCTGCACAATCGCACATACCAAGGCAAACCTCTCCCATGTATAGATAGATCTTTAATTGAAATAGGAGAGGAAAGATCCATACCTTGGCTTACCTTTGTAGAATCGGATGTCGGAAGCTCCTGAGGGTCTGGTCGATATCGAGTTAGGTCACTCGATATCGAGTTGTGCTGCTCTTCAGGTGGACTCTCAATCGATATGGAGGGAGATGGGTCGATTTTGTCAAGTCGATATTGAGTAAGGTCACTCGATATTGAGTTGACTAGCTCAATATTTACTGGCTTCTACTCAACAGGAAGAATCGACTCGGCAAAGGTTGGTCGATATCGACCTGGGAAAGTCGATATCGAGTGGTGCTGCTTTAAATCGGCTTGGCTCGGCTCAACAGGAGGAATAGACTCAGCAGATGCAGGTCGATATCGACTAAAGGTGGTCGATATCGAGTCATTTTCCTCGACATTCCTCTGCTCGATATCTGGTGGGGCTGTCTCGGTATGGGGAGGTCGATATTGACATGTGGTAGTCGATATTGAGTGCTTTTGTGGCTCAGTCGACTTCTCTGGGTCGATATTGACCCCATACTTAAGACCTGGCAAAGCATCCGAAAAATAGTTAGTCCAAATCGACGTACCTGGATCTATGTCGAGTGGATTCTCAGCTTTTTCGTACAGGATGGCCATGATCTTCTCCACCTGGGCTTCCATATCCCTCTTTTCTAGCTCTTCAGGAGTCATATTTCTTACCTTAGGCTCCCCGCAAGTAATGTAACCAGCTGATATAGACTTTACCTCTTCCATATGACCTGTTTAACTTTCAGTTTTATTAAAGGAATACTCAATTACCTTATCGCTGATGTTGAAAGTGAGCACTCCCTTCCTTACGCTTATGTTGGCATCCACCGTCGCCAAGAAGGGTCTTCTTAGAATAATTGGACAAGAAGGGTCTTCCGCCATATCAATAACTAAGAAATCAGCAGGGACGAAGAACTTACCTACTTGCACTGCCACATTGTCCACCATGCCTGTTGGGATGACCACTGTGTTGTTTGTCATATAAAGCTTAGCATCCACAGGCTCTAGGGCACCTATCTTAATCTTGGACCATATTGTTAAAGGCATTATACTCACACTGGCTCCAAGATCACATAAAGCATTAAATTTATATTGACCAAATCCAATGGTTATAGCGAACTTACCTGGATCTGGCCTTTTCTCAAGTATATCCATATGGCTGCACTCCTCTGCGATCTCAGCCATTGATCACTTTTTGCTTAGGATCTCCTTAAGGAACTTGACATATGATGGCATTTCACTAAGAGCTTCTGTGAAGGGTATGGTGACATTGAGCCTCTAAAGCATCTTGATGAAGCGCTGGAATTTCTTCTCTGTTGGATCCTTTGGAGATTTTGTGGGGAAAGGCAGCTTCTTTTTCTGATTCGGAGCCAGAACAGATGTCGGAGTTGCTACAGATGGGTCAATATCAATTGGGGGTGACTCGATATCGACTTGAGACTGCTCGATATCGACTGGTGGAGTCGAAGTCGATGTGGCTGGTGCTGTAGGGGCAATATCGACTGGTCCATGCTCAATATCGACTACTGTTTGGTCGATATCAACCTGGGTATGGTCGAAATCGACCTGCTGTTCAGTAGTTTCGTCTGCTTCTCCGCTCTCTGGCTCGTGCAGTTTGCGTCCGCTCTTTAGCTTTACAGCTGCGATGTGTCCGGTCTTTCCTTTGGGATTTGGTTCTGAAGATCCAGGGAGCGTACCTGACTTTCTGGGGACGCCTGCTGCCAGCTGGCCAATCTGTGTATCAATTGATTTCCTCCAGACATTGATTTCTCCAAGTTTTGTATTGATGTTCTGGAACTGATTGTTGATGGTGCCCTGATTCCGGCGCATTTCGTCAAGGATAAGCTGTAGGTCATCCTTCCGCTGGTCTCTTTCTGGATGTCCTGGAGCTCTGTATGGCGGGGGTTCCTAGGGGCACCTTGGTTCCATTGTGGTTGATAGAACCTTTGGTCCCCCATATAGCGATTGGGACCCCCTGCGTAAGCTACCTCTTTGTGGTTTTTTGCCATCCTGACTTGCTCTGCGCGTGGGCACTCAGTAGTGGTGTGCCGCTGTGATCCGCATTCGATGCAGGGCTGGTTGACAGAAAGATACTTGACTTGCTTGAGGAGCTTGCGATTCTGATCTCTGTAGTACTACTCCTTGACATCTGGGTCAATCTCCTTAGAAGGTTCATAGAGGGGCATGGATGGGGCTGGCCTGGCATAGACATTCTCATCATCGTTGATTGGAGTCCCATACTTGTTGTCGTAGTTGGTCAGCTTGTCGAGGGTAGCCCATGCTTCAGCTGGCGGCATTTTCATATACTCATAATGAGTATACCTGTTGATCATATCCTTAGTAGCCAGGTCAAGAGAATTGAAGAAGGAAAACGTGAGATCTAACTACCTAAGGCACGAATGATTGCTTCCCCGGCAACGGCGCCAATTTGTTAGAAGGAGGAAATCGAGTTTAAAATATAAAATATAGATCAAACTAGATTTAGGCCCACGCAAATAATTACAAGACCTCCTCCTAATGCTGTAGTGGGAAGTCAGGATCGATCATCGAGGAAGCACGTCAGCGGATCTCAGGTAGGGGCAAATCTCACAGACAGAAAATTAAACAGAAAGACAGAAATAACGGATAAAAGCAGAAAAGAAAGCAAAGCACAGAACTTAGTCGATATCGACAACTTTTCCTCGATATCGAGTACAATATCGACGAACAGAACTCGAATTCGACAATCAGAAACCAAAACTCAGCAAAGTAACCCGAAGTCGAGTAAACCTTCCTCGATATCGAGTAAAACTACTCGATGTCGACAAAAATTGCTCGAAATCGACAAGGGACAGAAACTTAAAATTGCAACTTTTTGCACGCAGAACACGAATTTCAACGAAATAAATTCAATAAACTAAAATACTTCAAAGATCAGAGTATCAACACCACAACGATAACCATGCAAAATAACACATAAAGGCATAAAAGATCATGCTTTTCATCAAATAACTTTCATTATTAACAAATAGGAACATAGAGGCTTTCGCATAAACCCTAATTGTTACTAACCCGTTTCACATAATTAACCCAAGTTGTATTAAGATCACTTTCGCTTCAATAACACACACAAGGATCACCTTCAACTTTCGCAAAAAAAGAATCATGCTTAGGGGATAGAAGACGAATTGTATAAAAAGATCGTACCTTTATCGCATCACCTCACATGGCTACCGTCGGGCTCACTCCGACCCTAGAAGTGGGTGGACTACTTGCTCTTCATCATAAAAAAACTCATCAAATAACAAAAGGAACTAACTTGCATTAAAATAAACTAAAGAGAACTTACAACCAATCGAAGCCAAATCCGCTTTCGTCTTTCCAACTTCTCTCGCCACAAGCTCTCTCCTCTACTCTCTCTCTATGTAACTAATTGTAACTGGAATTGAATGCTTAGAAATCAGCCCCTAAGGCTTTATTGATAGGCTTCCTTCCCTCTCTAATTAGGAAAGAAAGTCTATCTATATCTACTTACTTAAAGATAAATCATGGAAATAAATAAAACTAGGATTATATCTAATGTGGATAAAATATCTTCTCCCTTGACTTGATAGCTCTTGATAGATGTGGATAGAATTTCATCTCAAAAATATCACCATTGGCTTCGGGATAGAACCTTAACAAGATTCTCGAACTGCTCGGTGTTGTGAGCCTAATTTGCCATGTTTTATAGTTACTTTTATATCGTTTTCTGCATACGTTTCTTACATTTAGGTTAGAATAATACATAATTTGTGTTTTTTATGTTTATTTGAAATATATGGAGGTCTACACAAGTTTTTGTTATATTTCGCAGAAATCGTACGCACTTTGGAGCTTAAAGGAAACTCATGAAGAAGCTAAGGATGGTGCAGCTGGAGAAAAGGCCATTTTTCGGTATTCATCATTCTGAATCAAGCTTTGATGTCTTCATGAGAGTTGTATCCCTCGAAAAGAGCTTTCCAACGCATTGTCATATGTGTCAATCAGACAAACGAGGACTCGGAAAAGTGCGTTTTAAGAACAGAGCAGAAAGCTGAGAGATTTACTCGATATCGAAGACTTTTAGTCGATATTGAGGAAGCCCAAATCGAGCTGGAGTCCCAGAAATCGACAACGATGCTGAGCCAAGAACATTCAAGTCGATATCGAGGAAATCTACTCGATATCGAGTACAAATCAAGTCGACAAGCATCCTGGGAGCCGAGATCGAAGAAGAAGCTGAAGACGGAGAAGAGTTGGTCGATATCGAGGAAATTTACTCGATGTCGAGTAAAAACAAAGTCGACTTCGCTCCTGGAGGCCGGAAGCGAGTTGCTGAGCAGAAGACAAGAAATTGCTAGTTGATATCGAGCAATCCTACTCGATATCGAGTTGACCCAGGCGGCGGATTGCGAGTTATCCGAATTCTTGTTAAGGTTCTATCCCAAATCCGATGGAGATATTTTCGAGATCAAATTCCATCAAATTCTATCAAGTGCTATCAAGAGGAGAAGACATTTATCTTCTTTAGATATAATTCCTTTACGGATTTATGTCTTTATTTCCATATTTTTATCTTAATAATTTAGATAGATAGATATAGATATAGATAGATAATTCTTTCCTAATTAGAGAGGGAATGAAGCCTATAAATAAAGCCCTAGGGGGGCTGATTTTCATGAATTCAAGTCAAGTTGTCTTAGGGCGCAAGGAGAGAGAGAGATAGGAAGAAGAGAGGAGGCGAGAGAGGAGAGAGAGAGAGAGAGAGAGAGAGAGAGAGAGAGAGAGAGAGAGAGAGAGGGGAAAGGGAGAGAGAGAGAGAAGGAGAAGGAAGGAGATGAACAGTTGTAAGTTTTAGTTTATTTTATGTTAAAGTTAATTTCTTTTATTATGGTTTGTTTCTAATTTCCTTCTTCTAGGGTTGGAGTGATCCCAACATAGATATGTGTGTTTGATTTATAAATCCATAAATTTATATGTCTTTATCATCATCTACCTATGTGCTTAATCCTTTGCGAGAGTTGAGGAAATTCCTTATTCATGATATTGAAGCGAAAGTTATCTTATTATGAATTGGATAGTAATTAGGGTTTATTTGCGGGAGCCGACTAATCCTAATTAAGAAAAGGTAGAAACAAATTAGGTTTTTATGCGAGAGCCTCTATCACCTAATTTGTTGGAATTTGCGAAAGTTGATTCTTTTATATAAAGCATGCATCTTTGTGTGATTTATGATCTGCACATATGTTTATTGTTGTGGTGATCCCTAACCTTGGAAGTTTGCATCTTTATTTGTTTTATTTTATTATTTTTATTTGGCACATATTCTACTCGATATCAAACCACCATTCTCTCTCCATCCCTCGACATCGACCATGTCCTAGTCGACGTCGAAACCACCCTCGTCACCTCTTCCCGCTATCCCTGAACCCCAAAACACACTAAACCTAGAACCGCTGACTTCTCTCCTGAGGACGAACCTAACTCCCCTATACTATCAGCGCTCCTTCGCCAAAAGATCACATCTTTCAAACAGCAGCCTGGAGAGATGTTAGCAAAGGCATGGGAACACTATAAGGATCTACTGCGATCATGCCCTACACATGGACAGCAACCCTGCATAGTTCAAGAGATCTTCCTCAATTCTCTGGACTTGGCTGCAAAGGATAGAATCAACACATACACTCACTATGAGTATCTGACAATGCCGCCTGCTGACGCATGGGCTGCTCTCGACAAGCTGACCAATTATGACAACAAGTATGGGACTCCAGTCAACTATGAGGAGAACCCCTACGCCAGGCCAACACCATCCATGCCCCTCTATGAGCCCTCCAAGGAGATTGATCCAGATGTAAGGGAGGAGTACTACAGAATAAGAAGCTCCTCAAACAAGTAAATTATCTGTCTGTCAACCGGCCCTGCATTGAATGCGGATCACATAGGCACATCACTACTGAGTGCCCACACACAGAGCAAGTCAGGCTGGCAGAATACCACGAAGAGGCAGCTTACGCAAGGGGTCCCAATCGCTATATGGGGGACCAAAGGTTCCAACAACCACAATGGAACCAAGGTGCCCCTAGGAACCCCCCACCCTACAGAGCTCCAGGAAATCTAGAAAGGGACCAGAAGAGGGATGATCTACAGACTGTCCTAGAGAAGATACTGAGAAATCATTCAGACACCAAGCAATCCTTCAACTCAGTCTACACTCGGATTCAAGGTGTCAACTCTAGGCTTGGGGAGATTGATATATGGCGGAAATCAATTGATACACAGATTGGCCAGCTAGCAGCGGGAGTCCCTAGACAGTCAGGTTTGCTCCCTAGATCTTCTGAGCCCAATCCCGAGGGGAAGACCGGACACATCGTAGCCGTAAAGCTCAGGAGCGGACGCAAACTGCAAGAAACAGAGACCGGAGAAGCAAAAGACGGCACTACAGAGGAGGTCGATATCGACCAACACCTAGTCAATATTGACCACCCCCAGGTCAATATTGACCCATCTGCACTAGTGAACCCGAAACCGACTCCAGCAGTCGATTTCGACCAACCACCGATCAATATCGACCATACTGCAGTCGATATCGAGTCCCCTCCATTCAATATTGACTCATCTGCAACACCTCCGACATCTGTTCCGGCTCAGAATCAGAAAAAGAAGCTGCCTTTCCCAACAAAATCTCCAAAGGATCCAGTAGAGAAGAAATTTCAGCGCTTCATCAAGATGCTTCAGAAGCTCAATGTCACCATCCCCTTCACAGAAGCTCTCAATAAAATGCCATCCTACGTCAAATTCCTCAAGGAGATTCTAAGCAAGAAGAGATCAATGGCTGAGATTACAGAAGAGTGCAGCCATAGGGACATACTTGAGAAGCGGCCAGATCCAGGTAAGTTTGCTATAACTATTGGATTTGGTCAATACAAATTTAATGCTTTATGTGATCTTGGAGCCAGTGAGAGTATAATGCCTTTAACAATTTGATCCAAGATTAAGATAGGTGCCCTAGAGCCTGTGGATGCTAAGCTTTACATGGCCAACAACACAGTGGTCATTCCAACAGGCATGGTGGACAATGTGCCAGTACAAGTAGGTAAGTTCTTTGTCCCTGCTAATTTCTTAGTTATTGATATGCCGGAGGACCCTGCTTGTTCAATTTTTCTAGGAAGACCCTTCTTGGCGACGGTGGATGCCAACATAAGCGTAAGGAAGGGAGTGCTCACTTTCAACATCAGCGATGAGGTAATTGAGTATTCCTTTAATAAAACTGAAAGGCATACAGGTCCAATGGAAGAGGTAAAATCTATCTCAGCTGGTTACATCACTTGCGGGGAGCCTAAGGTAAGAAATATGACTCCTGAAGAGATGGAAAAAAGGGATATGGAAGCCCAGGTGGAAAAGATCATGGCCATCCTGAACGAAGAGGCAGAGAATCCAATCGAAATAGACCCACGTAAGTCGATTTGGACTAACTATTTTTCGGATGCCTTGCCAGGTCTTAAGTATGGGGTCAATATCGACCCGAAGAAGTCGACAGATCCACAAAGGCACTCAATATCGACTACCACGGGTCAATATCGACCCGGAGAAGTCGACAGAGCCACAAAGGCACTCAATATCGACTACCACAGGTCAATATCGACCTCCCTATGCCAAGACAGCCCCACCAGATATCGAGCAAAATGACTCAATATCGACCCCCTTTGGTCAATATCAACATGCATCTCCTGAGTCGATTCCTCCTGTTGAGCAGAAGCTAGTCAACATTGAGCCAGTCAAGTCAATATCGAGTGACCTTACTCAATATCGACTTAAAAAAATCGACCCATCTCCCTCCATATCGACTGAGAGTCCACCTGAAGAGCAGCACAACTCGATATTGAGTGACCTAACTCGATATCGACCAGACCCTCAAGAGCTTCTGACATCCGATTCTGCGAAGGTAAGCCAAGGTATGGATCTTTTTTCTCCCATTTTAATTAAAGATCTATCTATACATCGGAGAGGTTTGCCTTGGTATGTGCGATTATGTAGTGTTTTCATTGATGAGCCTAAAGAGTATGAAGTTGGAGACAAGCTCTATGTTTCCAAATCAAAGGATCATTGGTTTCCTAACAAATTCAACAAGAAAAAGATGGGGCCATTCGTGGTAAACAAGATCCATTCAGGCAGACTGCAGCTGATGGACAAGAATGGAGTCTTATTTGAAGCCCAAGCTACATGGGCCCTGCAAATGCCACCTTGAGCTCAATGGAGAAAGTCGGCCTAGCGACTATAAAATCTAGAGCTTGTAAATAGACATTTATTTTTTGGGACTTTTTGGACATTGTTGCTTTTGTTTGTTTTTGGTTTTGAACTTTTAGTTTTTCTATTGTGGGTATTTCTCTTCTACATTTTTCAGGTCCATGGGGATAGAAGCAAGCTAAAAACGGACTCGGCCCAGCAGCATAACACTCGATTAGCACACCTGTCTAGTGAGTTTCTTTCTCTACCCTTGTTTTTATACAGTAAGGACACTGTAATGTTTAAGTATGGGGTGGGGGAAGGGCTTACTTTATGCATATTTGGCTTTATTTGACCATATTTGTGCATTTTTAAAATTTATTTCATGAATTTCTTATACATGGCTATTTTGGAATTCATTATTGATTTATGAGCTTATATGCATGTTTTATTCGGCACATATTCTACTCGATATCAAACCACCATTCTCTCTCCATCCCTCGACATCGACCAAGTCTTAGTCGACGTCGAAACCACCCTCGTCACCTCTTCCCGCTATCCCTGAACCCCAAAACACACTGAACCTAGAACCGCTGACTTCTCTCCTCAGGACGAACCTGACTCCCCTATACTATAGCGGGGGTCTTGACTATAAATTTATTTGGTCGAGAAACCCTCTCGTCACTCGGCGTCGGCCACAGGGGCTTACTCGATATCGAGTAGGAGTCCTCGATATCGACTATCGCTTTCTTCGTCTTCTGTTCAGCAACTCGATGTTGGCTTTCAGGACACATGTCGACTGGATGTTTCCTCGACATCGAGTAACGTTGCTCGGCTTCCAGTGCTCAGCTTCGTCGATCTCGGCTCCAGACATGGAAATCGACTTGGGTGTTCCTCGATATCGAGTAAGCTGTGCTCCTTCTCTCCTAGCCTTGCTCGATTCTGGTCAATCCTTGCTGGAAATTGATTTTGATTTACTCAATATCGACAAGGTGTAGGCGATATCGACCAAAGTGTTGTCGAGCAGATTTCCTTGTTTCCAGCTCAATTTGCCCTGGTTCCGCTGCTCCTTGACCTTGGACTTCTGTAGTTGACTTTCAAACTTTTCTTCCTTTCTCAAAACTGCTGTAAATTGCTTCGATTTCTGCGAATTTAAAGAGAAACTAGTGTAGATTCCATAATTTGGCAAATAAGTATAAACTACATAGATTATGTACTATTCTAGCCTAAAATGCATGAAATGTATGCAGAAAACGATATAAAAGTAACTATAAAACATGGCAGATTCGGCTCACAACACGGAACATATATAAGTCTACGTCTAATCATTCAAGCATTCAAGAATACATCATTCAATGAGAATAACAAACATATCACAATTCCCATTCCATCATGCTCAACCATCCATCATATCACCACATTCCATAAGACCACATCATTCTCCACATTCCGTTCAGCCACATTCGCATGCTCATAATAACATATCCGCATATATAAATATCTCATCAGTTCATCATAATCATAAGGTATAATCATGCGATAACATAACTCTAACATCTCATCATGCCATTAGTCATTCATACATGCCATTAGTTCACACAATCTTTCTATTAGTCAATCAATCATGCCATTGGTCAACCAATCATATCAACATGCTAGTTAGTCATCGATCACATAATTTCCCAAGTTAATCTCAAAAATGTTTCGAAAACCGAGCTAATCGATTAGAATATTTGACCTTGAAACACTTATGAAATTCGTTTTCAAAAGCTTCAAATCAGATCGTTAAGTTAGTCCTTTAATCCTTAAAAGCGTGAAAAACGAATCGCAAAAACGGTTGTCGAAAACGTCGAGAAAATGGTCTTAAAACCATCGTTCGGGGGGCACCTCGCCGCGGAAAAATAGGCTCTCACTACCGCAAAATGTCCCAACGAGCACCCCGCGGACAAGGGGTGTGTGGCGGCTGTGAGAACCCTTCTCGCACCCGCGAGACCTAGATGCCAGCGAGGGCCTCACGGCCGCGAGCATCTCACGCCTACGAGACCTCGAGTCGCAGCCTTGAGTTCTGGGGCTCCCTTCTAGGGCACCCTAGAAACCCATCTCACCACCGCAAGTGCCTTCTCGCGGCCGCGAAAAATAACCCTAGGCATGTTTTCTTCCTCATTGATGCGACAACGGTCCTGAATCTAGGATTCAGGCTCCGTTTCTGACCTCGTTTGATGTTGTTAGTCTCTCCCTTTTTCCCAATTTTTCCTAGGACTTCTAGGCACATGTTAGTATGAAAATCAAACGAAAAACTCAAAGACTCGAAGAGATTTCTCACTGAACTCTTCCTTTCTTCACTTTCTTTCTCCAGGATGACTTGTGATGTGATTTCTCTTTCGATTTCTCAAGATCCGAGCATTGGGTGAGCTGGGAAAGTCAATAGGAGGTTAAAGGGGAAACCTTTGATGGATCGGAAGTGAAAGGAGGAGAAAAGAACCATCTTACCCTTCCTGAGTTTGAAAATGACCAAAGGAACTCCGGGGGTTTGGATCTTGGATCTTCGGGTTGTTGAGTGGCTCCAAAAGCTTCCTTGGACTCCTTGGAAGGTTGTAGATCTTGCTAGGCTTCTTGTTTCTCAAGGTGGCAGAAGAAAGAGGTGATGGAGTGGTGTTTAGGGTTTAGGCTGAGAGAGAGAAGGGAGGATGAGAGGTGTTGCCTTGGTAATTCTTGGTGTTTATTATGGGGTTTGGGGAAAGGGGGCGGTGGCTGAGGTGGTGGTGGGAGGTGTTGGTGGTGGCGGCACAAGAGAGTGGAGAGGAGAGTGTTTTAGGGTTTTTCGATTTTGGGTTTGTGAGAAGTGAAGAGCTCAAACTCTCTCCCCTCATTTTAAGATAAGTCTCTAGCTTGAATTTTGGCTTGAAGTGAAGTTTGAAATGGGACGATGTCATTGACTTATCTTCAAGAATTGTTTTGTGGTGTGATGCGGATCAAGATGGCCTTATGTGGGTCAAACAATGATCTTGATCCAGGCGAGCTCTCAAGATCGATTCGAGGGCTATTGACGGCAAAGAGGGTCGTCCTCAAGAGGAAGAAGAAGCCGCCATCATGGATTGAAAAATAAATATTTTATTTAATTATTATTAGTTTTAGGTTCTTTCCATATTTAGTAACTCCTATGTTAGTTTGAGCTATTTATGGATCTTTTATTTTTAGTAATACTTACTTAGGTGAATAAAAGGGAAAATGAAAGTTTATCTCTTATAGATATTTTCCTTGACTACTAAGTAGGAATATTTATCTAGGATTATTATTAGGATTTAATATTTATTTATCTAAGCCAAAACTCTATCTTTTGCAAAGATAGAATTGGTATAGTTCCCTATTTAAACTCTTGTATTTTCATTGAATTAATTAGATTGGAAATTATGTGCTTAGACGTTACTTAGGAAAATTTGTCGTTGTCTATTTTGATGATATTTTAATCTATAGCAAGAACTTGCATGATCACCGTAGTCATTTAAAATTGGTTTTTGATTGTCTTAGAAAAGAGAAATTATTTGCCAATTTAAAGAAATGTTCTTTTACCTCCGAATCTACCATTTTCCTTGGTTTTGTAGTGTCTGCATCTGGATTAAAGGTGGATGAGGAGAAGGTTCGTGCTATTCAGGAGTGGTCCCAGCCCCAGACTTCTACTCATGCCCGCTCATTTCTGGGCCTTGCTGGCTTCTATCGACACTTCGTCAAGGACTTCAGCATTGTTGCCGCCCCCCTCCATGAGCTGACCAAGAAGGATGTGACATTTCGATGGACTGACGCACACCAGAGGGCATTCAATGCTCTCAAAGATCGCCTCACCCATGCCCCTGTGCTGCAACAACCCGTCTTTCAACAACCGTTCAAGCTCGAGTGTGATGCTTCTAGCACAGGCATTGGTGGAGTTCTTCTTCAGAATATGCGTCCCATTACCTATTTCAGCGAGAAGTTGGGCCCCGCTGAGCTCAACTATTCTACCTATGACAAGGAGCTCTTCGCGCTTATCAGATGCTTACAGACATGGCAGCACTACCTTTGGCCTAAGGAGTTTGTGATTCATTCGGATCATGAAGCTCTGAAGTACCTCAAAGGACAAACAGTGCTCTGCAGGCGACTTTCTCGATCGGTGGAGTTTCTGGAGACCTTTTCCTATGTGGTTCACCATAAGAAGGGAAAGGATAGTGTGGTAGCAGACGCGCTATCCCGTATGTATGTCCTTCTAAACCATATGGATGTACATGTGTTGGGTTTTGCATTGATAAAGGAACTGTATGCTTCTGATGGTTTCTTTAAAACCATATATGCACAATGTGTGTCCTAAGGTGAAGTTGATTCATATTTTCTTTATAATGGTTATTTGTTTAAGATGGGCAAGCTTTGTATCCCATCTTCTTCTATTCGCCGATTGTTAACTCAGGAAATTCATGAGTCTAGGGGACATGGGGGTTTCGACAAAACTCTAGCAGGACTTAAGGAACATTACTTTTGGCCTAAAATGTCTAATTATGTGCTAAGATTTGTCAAAAGTTGTGTCTCTTGTGCTAAGGCTAAGTCGAAAGCCAACTCTAATGGTCTATATCAACCTTTGCCTATTGCTAATGCACCCTGGGAAGATGTTTCTATGGATTTTATTGTAGGATTACCTAGAACTTCTAAGGGTCATGATTCTATCTTTGTTGTTATAGACAGATTTTCAAAAATGGCTCATTTCATTCCATGTCACAAAACTGATGACGTTATTCATGTTGCACACTTATTC